>OU015494.1:52672681-53209553 GCA_907164885.2 Dolomedes plantarius
CGATCGGGCCAAAAGCAAAGGACAATTAGCCTTGACAGTGTGTGGTGAGAGACGGCTCAGGCATATTGTCGTAGCCAGCGAAGCCAAACATTAGCTCAATTACCACCCAGTTTAATGACGTTGCCAGTCGTACAGTCAGTAAACGGACTGTGCAACGCTCGCTTCACTGTATGTGTTTCGGAGCCGTCGACATACGAGAGTACCAATTGCTCTATACTCGCCATCGCGCTGCACGTCTTGCCTGGGCAAGAGAGCACAGAAACTGGAGTGTAGAGGACTGGAAAACGGAGTAGCATGGAGTGATTAGTCTCGATTCCGACTACATACGCCGACGGGAGGCTGAGTAATATGGCGTCAGGCTCATGAAGTCATGGATCCTGCATGCCTTGCTAGAACTGTACAAGGGCATGGTGGATCAATCATGGTCTGGGGTGTTTTTTTCGTGGCACAGTTTGGGATCTTTGGTGCGTGTACCAACCTCCCTCAATGCAATCGGTACGTAGAGTTGCTGGGTGATCACCTCCATCGTTTTATGCTGATCTGTTATCCGCACGGTAATGGAGTTTTCCAGCAAGACACTGTACCTCTCACAAGTCCCGGTGGCTAATGGCTGGTTGGTCTGAGCATTCCTCTGACTTCTCTGTCATGAATTGGCACCTAGAAGCCCAGACCTAAATCCTATGAGCATCTTTGGGATGTTTTGGAACAAGGCGTGACAAGGCCATCACACAGCACCAAAGAACCTTACTGAAATTATGGACAGCTTAGCAATATTTGGCAAGCCATTCCGTGGAACGTTTCCAGAAATTGTGAATCTATGCCTCGTCGTGTGGCAGCCGTTATCAAGGCCAGAGGAGGCCAACTCGTTCTAGGTAGGTATCCCTAATTCAGTGGCACTTCAGTGTATACTATATATATATATATATATATATATATATACATAAAAAACCGACACACAATGTTTGAATTTTTTTATTGATTAAGTACTAAATTTTTCTAGAAATAATCAAGAAAGTTTGAGCCGGGGTCAGTAGCCGCGGCCATTCTCACTTGACTGAGGGGAGGGGGGGGGGGATGAGAGATTCGTTTGTGAAATATATTATTTCTTGGTAAACTTTTTAGAAACGCAGTAGTTCAGGTAATAGAGGTCTGATGTCAAGTTCTAAGCTGGGTGATTTGTTCAACTAGCCAATGCAATCTAAAGAACTTTTTTAAGAGCAAAAATCCTCGATCTTAAATGCTGTTTATTCTACTAAAAAGTATTCACTTTGCAATATAATATGGAAGGATTTCATAACGAGCTAATTTACCCTGAAAAAAATATATAAATAATACACATTAAAATACAAGCAAATGCAACAGTTAAACATTATTGTTAAACAAAAAATCTGTGGAGTTATGGCAGATGTTGATATGTCCTAAAAATTAAATTTTAAGTTTTAAGTTGACATGACATGCTAAATATTGGCTCTTTAATGTGGCAAAAGATGGTAATGGAATTATGAAAAAATACTAAGTTATTCGTAATTTGGCAAAAGTTGATGTTTACTTTTTTTCTCAACCCACCCCAAAATTTTAGTCCCTAATTGAAAAAAATATTTTCATTGAAGACCAGCCATATGCTTGAGGTTGAATATGAGTATTTACTAAAGAATATTTGGATTAAAAAACTTAATAGAGCGATTTTATATTTCACAGCAAAAGTTTCTTTTTTAATTTGCCAAAAACGGGAAAAATGACATATCAACATTTGCCATAACGCCACCAAAATATATTACTGATTCATCTCTCTCTGAAAGCCATTAGCTTTCAAATATTAACTGATGTCCGTTATAATTTTAAATGGAATACTATTCAGTAATATAGTTGACAGACAAAACAATAGAAACTGAATAACTGATGAACGAAGAGGATATCGAACTATCACATGCCTTCTCTGAAATTCCCATAAAGGTTCTCGTAATTAAGTTCCAGTGACTGAGGAAACTCATGCAGCAATGTTGACCTTACCGTGCTCTACATCGGAGTGATTTTGTCTGAATATGCTGGAGGAGTTGTCTGTCTACGAACCCGGAAAACTTTTTGGAAAGGCTGGTGGTACAGTGGTCTGGAATTGGTCCTCGAAAAAAAACAAATACGTAACTTGCCTCTTTTATCGAATAACGGGCCCAAATTATTAGACGAGTGTTAATTTTTGTAAGGTTGCTAAATATTACAAAATCCCTAAAAGTCAGGAGTGAGGGATTTAGGAATTTTTTTTTAATCATTTCAATGATAACTCAATTATTGTCCAAATGTGATTATAAGTTAATGCTTAAATTCATAAATTAAACAGACATAGAAACTTATGTAGGCAGGAGGGGTAACTTAATTAAATTAATTGAAAGATATAAGGTTTATAGTTAAACTACTTTCGTATGAAGAGTAATGTGGGAGTAAAATATTTAAGAAATTGTTTATTTCAAAAGCATTAATAAATAAATGAGTAAAATGTCTTCAAAATACACCTTTTTATACATGAATATCATGATATGATTTACCATATATGTTAAGCATGAATGTCTGACGTAGTTAAATGAATTCCTGAATAAATCCTAAATCTTGTATGCATGTTTCCGGCTGCTTTCCTTTCCCTCTGCTGTTCTTTTCGTGCTTAAAGTTGAACTTAAATCTAGATACTTTTTATACACGTGATTTATTTGTAGGGGGGGGGATATCTTTTTCGACATCACACCCCTAAATTGTAAACTGTGTATTACCAAATTTGTATCTATAAGTTCGAGGGGGGTTCAGTTGAGTAAATATTCGAGTTAAATGAAATTCTGATGTTCTACAATAACACGTTATAAATAAACTCGGTCCCACCAATTCTGATACTGTTCTTCTCTATGCAAAGTAATCTGATATATTCTCGAATTTCCCCCAAACCTTCTCTTGTTACACTGTAACACATATATTGAAGCTGTCTTCCTTTGTCTGCACTCATATTTCTTTTAGAAAGCTGATTTTCTCTGCTTGAAGGCATCAAGGGAATTCTTAGAAGTCAGGAGAAATCGGTAGGAACCATTTAAATAAGTATTAATGACAAGAGATTTTCCCATTATACATGATGCTTTGCATGGATGCGAAAAGTTGAATGAAAAAAATTCCCGACAGGGATTCAATATCGGAAGGCCTTAGTTGCTATGTCGGGCCCTGTCTGGTGAATTGAAATAAATGAAGAAAACTCTCTCCTTATAATTTGCAAAAATTGAGGTTACCGCATCTGATTGGAAAACTGATTGTACCGGTTTCAATTCTTGAAAAGTCCCTTTTTTTTAACTGTAAGGCAAATTGCTAGAAAGTGTGTAACAGAGTGGTCGTCATTAGAGATTCCATTCTAAAATCCTTCAAAGTTTATACCCATTGCACTAATGACAGGAAAGTAGAGCTCCAGAAGCTGGCTGCTTTTCTTGTTAAAGTACAAATTAGAATTTAATACTTTCCCCATCAGGGACAATTACAATTTAAAAGTGATGAACTCATCCTATAGTTTATTCAAAAAAAGCTTATATAACACTGTGTAACACCTAAAACTGAACAAATGTCCTTTTTATGTGTCTCTAATTATTTTATTTTATAAGCCAATTGAATTTAATCTCATCTGATACATGTAACAGAAGTTGCAAGTATATTCATTTTATGTTGAGGAAACGTATGTATTTAGCCTTTGAAATTTGTTTTTTATCGTATGTGCTTTAACAAAAGACTGATGTGTTGCGAGTTACCTTTCCAAGAACTCATTAAAAAGATAAAACTAAAACACATCATCGTACAAAAATATGTATTAGGGCTAGTTAACTGCTAAACTACTGTGATCGATTGTCATACTCTAGAGGACCTTTGCAATCAACTTTCAGGCTCTTTGAAAACTCTGAGATCGACAAAAAGTATAAAATGTTAATAGGGATAAAACTGTTTAAAACCGACCACCATGGAATATATTTGCTTCATAAGAGATTAACTAAGATTTAAACTTTTAAATGGGAATTTTCTTGAAAATCACGCACAAATAGGTACCTATTTTATTTCACTTTTTCCTTATTTCGATTCTTTTTGCTATGAAACACGAGATCTGAATGATTAATAGTTCCACTTTCCAAATAACGTATTTCAATTACTTTCTAATTTAGAGTAAAATTTTTAAGGAAACCAACTAGCATTTTATAATTTCATGAATTATTTTAAAATATTAAATCTAACAATTTTACCTGCGCACATAGAAAGATTATTCTTTTTTACTGAGAGTAGCTTTCTCGAGTTAACTTGTGTAATCATTTAAAATCATCCAAAATGTGCTCGAATTCTTAGATGAAAAATTACAAAGAATCTGTTGGTAGATTGAGTAATGAAATTAAATTAAAGCTATAAAATCCCGTAAAAAGCCTGTAATTATTCTCTGAATCGCAAAAAAGAAACAAGAGGAATTTTCTAAGCGTCTGTCCATCAACAGAGCTAGCAAAACAGGTAAGGGTGTAATTATTTTTAATTATCATTACAGGTTATATTTGTTTAGGGTTTCTCAAATAATCTGTATAAAGGTGTGAGAGTTAGTATGAAAAATTAGAGTTCCTCAAATCACCGCAAAAGTTCTGTTGGTTGAAAACTGACCTCGAAGTTTGGGGACTTGGCATTTAATCCTGTCCAAAGCAGATCCAAGGCAGATCGTTACAGGGGAGCCTGACCGCTTAAAAAACATAAGAATACATCTACTGGAGCCAAATATTCAGTATAAAAAATTAGAGTTCCTCAAATCACGCAAAAGTTCTGTTGGTTGAAAACTCACCTCGAAGTTTGGGCACTTGGCATTTAATCCTATCCAAGGCAGATCATAAGGCAGATCGTTACAGGGGAGCCTGACCGCTTAAAAAACATGAAAATACATCGGCTGGAGCGAAATATTCAGCATTGTTGAAGGATCAGTCAAAAAGCTGAATCAAGTATGTAGAGCATCCTGCCCTATTGGTCTAAAGAAAGGTTAGTGGTGTGGTAAATAAAAGGAAACTCCGTCGAGATACTTCCAAACGTAGACTACAGCCTTGAGTTTTGGAGACTCGAAATTAACCCACTCCTGGCAGAGATTATTTTGATTATAACTGCCTTTTAACATTATACATTTTATTTCATAGCAGTAACTTACTCATGTCATAAAGTTAAAATAAATTGATTGGCAACTTTTTCCTATTTCCGTCAAAGCATCAGAAATATCTGAAACTTTAAAAAAGGGCAATTTAGTGTTCGTATTTTCCCAAATTTTTATGGTAAGTAAAATCTCTTGAGTTGTCGTGGCTAAAAGTGAATGCATACAATATTTTCGTATTACCCGAAAAATGAAATTTCCAAGCTGGGAGAATCTTGAATTTCTTCAGGGGAAGATTGATATATTTTTTTACGAATTTGTGGAGGAAATTTAATTTATGGGGTGGTAACGCATTTATTTGTGTAAAATATTGCAAGTTATTTTGTGCACGATGCGGCTATGCAAGACACGGGGAGAGGGTGGGCATTTTAAAGAAGCACCCTGTCATCCTAGATCCCCATCTCCCCGACCAAATTATTCCCGCCCTTTGGGTGCGCGCGGACAAGACGTTTCATTTATTTGACGACATTAATTTTTCTATAATCTGGTGACTGGTTTTATCTTATCTGGGCCGGGAGGGAATGAAAAATGAGTTGCATCGCACCGAATGGATTTAATTACTGCTCCGCTTTGACATTTATTACTGAAGTAAGAGAGAAATAGCAGTTCTGGCAAATTTTTCATTTAGCTTTCTGCTTCATCAAAGTGTCTGTGTTTACGGTGAGGGGAGGAGCGACGAACAAGATTATGGCACCTCACCGGCGCTGAAGCTCTTCTTTTTGCCCTCCCCGTGTTAATCAAAGAGATCGCGATCGCGGCCTTTTAAAATTATAACCACGAAGCGAGTGCGACGAGCTTAATGAAATTTAGCCGAGAACCTTCAAAAGTTTCCTGATCGAGGCATTTTTATTAAAGTTTCGTGCCAGCACCTGCAACACTTGACAAATGCAGCGCTTCCCAAGTTTTAAATGAAACTCATTAGTACGGATTGTCGATGGGACTTACAATCATTTACCGAAGTCTTTCGGGAAGCTGGATATTAGAATTGGAGATTGATTTTGCTTCCTGGAGCACCGAAAAAAAAATCTTGAATTAAAACGATTCATTTCGAATGCATTAAATTAAAACTTCGCAGATCGGCATCAAAGGCTACGGAAAGAAATATTTTATTACTTTGGAAGGAGGAAAGGACTCGCTCAAGATTTGGATGTCAAAAACACGAAATGGGAAATAACCCATAAAAAGGCAAAAATATTGATCGCGTGTAGCTTAATTGAACGCCATGAAACAATGCAAATTATTTTTTTTTTCACATTTTGCCATAGTAAATTTATTTACATCTTAACCTTTCATTCGTCATCGCTAATTTAGGTCTAAAAAATTTGACCACAAACATAGGAACAAAAGTAATATGACTTGAATAACGGTTGTAAATCGAAGTAAAACGTAATTTGATCAACACAAACGGGTGTACAAAAGTTTCAGATTAAAGTAAAACATGTTTGTGCTGAATATAATATTTTTTAAAGGTTTTTCTGAGTTTGGTCTTGACGTAATGTAAATAGATCTAATTTTTTCATGAAATCATTTATCACGTAAAATTATAGGGAAATACATCCTTTTTTAATAAATTATTTCTTAGTGTTTGAAACATACTATTCTGAATGATGCTGTACAATACATTAGGAGTCAATGATTTATTAGAACACACTACGCATCTATGATTTATTCACCGAGCAGTAAGAGAAAGATATTTTTTAATTTACTCACTGATGGCGTGTAGCTTAATTGAACGCCATGAAACAATGCAAATTATATTTTTTCACATTTCCCCGTAGTAAATTTATTTACATCTTAACCTTTCATTCGTCATCCAAGGCTAATTTAGGTCTAAAAAGTTTGACCACAAACATAGGAACAAAATTAATATGACTTGAATAACGGTTGTAAATCACAGTAAAACGCAATTTAATCAACTCAAACGGGTATACAAAAATTTCAGATTAAAGTAAAACATGTTTGTGCTGAATATAATAATATTTAAAGGTCTCTCTGAGTTTGGTCTTGACGTGATGTAAATAGATCTAATTTTTTCATAAAATCATTTATCACGTAAAGTTATAGGGAAATACATCATTTTTTAATAAATTGTTTCTTAGTGTTTGAAACATACTATTCTGCATGATGCTGTGCAATACATTAGGAGTCAATGATTTACTAAAACAGACTACACATCTCTGATTTATTCACTGAGCAGTAAGCGTTTTTAATTTACTCAATTAAAATATGTTCACAATAAATATTTACGATGTATTTTATAAAGAACAATAAAAACTTTTATAATTTATTTACTTACGTAATATCCATGCAAATTCAAGTAACAATTCGTTATAAAATGTTGTTGGAATGTGGTGCAACTCTATTTATATGTAAAGTAGTGAATTAATTATACAACTAACCGTATTAGCCAAAAAAATAACGATATTAATTCTATATCTCTTAATAGGAGCAAGAGATTAAATGCAGCGTTCAATTTTTAATGAATTCTATCGTCATATACTTTCTATAACTTTTACAGTGTTTTCCACTATTAACATTTTAAAGTTAAACAGACTATTGAAAAATGCTATTGAACAGATGTTTTTGAAACTTTTGAGATAAAACAACTCATGCGAAAGAAATCTTCGAGATCCTTCAGGATGGGAATATTGATCCTTTTCGTAGCTCATTTATAGTAAAAAGTATTAACCAATATAGTATGGTACTAAAATCCCCGATACCCTGTCATTTCTTCTTTATCGCTTAAAAAACAGAAAATTGCAGTATTTTGCAGCTTTTCAGTATTTTCCGCCACTGGAACTTTAAAGTTAAACAGATTATTGAAATATGCTACTGAACAGAGGCTATTGAACATTGAAACTTTTGCCCTTGAACTTTTATATTTAAACTGACTATTGAAAGATGCTTTTGAACAGATGCTTTTGAAACTTTTGAGATAAAACAACTCATGTGAAAGAAATCTTCGGGATCTTTTGGGATGGGAATAATGATCCTTTTCATAACTCATTTATAGTAAAAAGTATTAACCAATATAGTATGGTACTAAAATCCTCGATATCCTGTCATTTCTTCTTTATCACTAAAAAAAGCAGAAAATTGCAGTGTTTTGCAGCTTTTGCAGTGCCTTCCGCCACTGGAACCTTAAAGTTAAACAGATTATTGAAAGATACTACAGAAAATATGCTATTGAACACTGAAACTTTTACAGTGTTTTGTGCCCTTTAACTTTTAAATTTAAACTGACTATTGAAAGATGCTATTGAACAGATGCTTTTGAAACTTTTGTAAAAAAATAACGCGTGCAATAATCCTTCGGGATCGGAATACTGATCCTTTTCATAACTCATTTATAGTAAAAAGTATTAACCAATATAGTATAGTACTAAAATCCCCAATACCCAGTCATTTCATCTTTATCACTAAAAATGGTAGAACATCGAATAATTTATGAAAGAGTTACATAAAATATTAACACTAAAAAATCTTTCAGTTTTCTCACTTATGTAAAAAATCGGTCATATTTTAAATATTTATGAGTTACAAATCTTACTCTTCTTGTTATGAATAGAAATGCACTGCTTATTATATAGATTAAATATTACATGTGTGATGCATAAAACTGGAACACCCAGTTTCTCAAATTAATCTTCACTGTGGATTTTACGAAAATGTACGTTATCTTACAAGGATTCAGTAACCCGAAGGCATCAATGAAATTTAAGATTGTATTTAAAATTTGCAGATAACATTGGATCAAATAAAAAATAATACGCTGTAATATATAGTCAAATCTCCCAAACATTTTTGCTAAAATTGAAAAAAAAAATGTCATCTTTTTTTCTGTTAAACTTTTGAAAATTTCTCAGCATAATGTTAAAGGAAAAAATGATAAAGTAAAAAATAAACTCTTGAATTATTAAGTAAATTTAATTTGGATTTAATGTTTTTATTGAGTTATGCTCGAAAGTTCCCGAGAATTCTTCTCTCTAACCTACATTATTTTATTTTACAAAGAATGAAATCAAACAAAATTAAGGAATAGAAATTTGTGAAGAATACGAGATATTTTATTTACTTTTCTTAGACAGCTGAAAATCAATAAAAATTCCTATATATCTTCACTGAGTTATTTACCAGTCATTTATTTATTGGTTAGAATTAAAGTAGTGTACGTCCTCTTGTCGCTTCGTTTGAGTTAATTACGATCATTTCGGCAAAACGCCTCAAGCTGACGTACAACTATTACAAGCCCAAACAACGGGGAGCATTCAGGCATTTGGGCAATATGCCATGCATGTAGGGTTGTGAATGCAACATCACAAATTTACAAATTGAGTTGTTTTAAAACCATGAATTTTAAGCATGCACTCTCTATTCACTAAGCGATTATTTTTAAAAAACAGTTCAACTAATTGTTTTCCCCAAATAAAATTTTAAAGTAAATAAATCATATTTATGTTGTATTTTGTTTTATCTGAATAGAAGAAAATAAGTAATTGTTTAAATAATTTTGTCGCCTACTCGTGGCCTTTTATGTATACCCTTTAGGCACGTATTTTAGAATATTTTATTTCGTAATAAGATCAAATTGTTAAATTACTGGGGAAAATTCAAAATGCTGAATTTAGAGGAATAAAGTTATTTATAGGAAAGTTTGTAGTCAGTTCCAAAAGTGTTTTATTTAAGCCAAATTAACAAAAAGTATTTTTTCCTACGATTTTGAGTGATTTATGTCTAAAGTAAGCATGTTAAGTTTCACATCAAACAAATCGATTTTTTTAGACAAATTTAAAGAAATTCTCTACCCTTTTCTTCCTTGTACCGTCCTCGCTTAATAAAAATTCTACTTTATAATGGCCTCTTTGGGGAACGGGGGCATGACAATGTGCCCCAAAACATCGAGTCCTCATGCATTCTACAAAAATAATTATCTCGACGAATTGAGAGAAGCTCGTATTGTGAATAACCCCCTCACAACCTTACTTCAAGGTTTTATTTCTGTTTACGTTTTCACTCTATCACAATTACTTTCGTATTTGTGCATAAAAAAAACTCCCTCCCACAACTACCCAATTTCTTTTACGGCTAATGCACGAGGGATTATCATTTTACTCAAACACTTGGTACTGGCCATAGATATTTACTTATTGTTTTTTGACGAAGCTGATATTTTTCCCTCTGTAATTTTTGTCGTCATATGTTTCCTAATAGCTCATCGATGTTCTTTTCAATAATCGAGCACCCCTGTAACAACCTCTAAGGAGAGGAAGGATAGAAATCATCTTTAAAACCTCTAAGCCGGTATTCAACCATCTGTACGATCACGGTGAAATCTCGGTAATTCAAGATTTTATTCCTAATTATGTTTTTTTCTATTCTATATCCAGAATTAATTCCATATTTATGTTTTAGAAAAGCATAAGAATCTTTCAGTTTTTCACGTAAAATGATCTTTGAGTATTTCCCCCACTAGGAAATATATAAACTGGGAACGCTAAAAAAATTCAAGTCCATAAATTTGAATTATTTAAAATCAATCTTGTAATGTATATGGATAGAAATTATAGCTTTCGTTGGTAAGCCAAATCAAAATTTTACACAAATTATTAGCAAACAAATTATTTGCAAATTTCATTTATATCTCTTCGTAACATGTATTCAATCTTGGTTACTTAATCTGTTGTTATACCTTTAGATAAAGGCTTGCTTTAAAACATAGGTTTTCGGGTTTGAAGATAATGATAAAATTAATGATATTTAAACTAAATGCGATTAACGAAAACAATTATACTAAGGTTGCTGCTGCTACAAAACTGTTCTTCGTTTTGATTTCTGGCTACCTTCCTTGTAAAAGTTACAGGTACAATTATATTTTAAAACATAAAATGTTAAAGATTTTATTTTTAAAATTTAACATGTTAAATCTCTTATGAGGAGTAAATTGTTTCTATACATTAATGAGTGAATAGTTCCCGTCTTCCGAGTCTTTAAAGTATATATATATATATATATATATATATATATATATATATATATATATTATATATATATATATATATATATATATATATATATATATATCCATATATATATATATGTGTGTGTGTGTGTGTGTGTGTATGCATAGGCGTAGCATCGGGGGCATGGGGGGCACGTGCCCCCCAACTTAACTTGAAATAAATTAAAACGTTTATAGAAGTTCAGTTAAAATCGGAAAATTGTAGCAAACTTTTAAGAAAGTTGGGTATTTTCCATTTTTTCAAACCGTGAAACTGAAGATTCCGATTATGTATTTTGCCTTCATATAGTTTTTAACAATGATATGATGCATAACAAAAATTCGATGGTATTTTTTTTTCTCATTTTATTTATATTATGTTTATTTTTCTCATTGTATAACTTTTGAATACTACACAGACATCAATTCTACTGTTATTCAATTTAAAAAAAAATCATAATATTTCATATTTTAAGAACTGTCCGACAGTCAATACACTGAGGAGAGCCCTAACTGGATTCAATTCATGTCCCCCCTCCCCCCAAAAAAAAGAAAGTTAGAAGTACGCTACGCCTATGTGTGTGTGTGTGTGTATGTATATGAAAAGGGAAAAGTATAATACAGGCTAACACTTAGTATGAATTATCAGTTAACATATTTTACCTCTTCCCTTTCAGATTTAAGAAACGTACAGGCAGTGGACGATTAAAAGAAATTTTGAAATCTCACATTTTTTTTAAATAATTTCTGTTAAGTATTAAGCTACAAAGACATTACTGAGATACAAATTGAAAACTGTAGAGAAGAATGGTGTTACTGCTGGTGTTATCGCTTCAAACTGAATCAACCATTAAAACTGAGATAAAACTAAAACTTATAGTTTACGGTATCTCTGTTCACAACACACGTGGTGTTATTGAAATATATAGACTAGCTGAATACCCATATTTCGCTTTGTTGTACATTCAAATTTAAAAAAAACCATCAATGTATTCAATTAATTAAAAAAAATACATTTATGCAAATATTTTAACGGATATTTTTGTAGACAAAATAATGTAGAAGAAAATAATCAATTTTAATGCAATGGTCAATGTATGCAATTGATTTATATGTTTAATATCCATAAAACATACTAATTTGAATGAAATTCTTTTAAAAATTCCATTTCAGTAAGTCTAGTGGTTAAATTTATATTTTACCGTGTTTTAATATTTCTTTTGTCAATTTATTTCCTTCTTATGCAAGTGACGCAAAATTAATTTAAAGTATCACAAAAAGAAAAGAAATCACGTGATCAACATTTAATAAATTAAACTCTAAAAATTAATCTTTAAAAATCCACCAAAAATCAGAAAATAGAGGTAAAGATTCGAAAAAGATTTCATTTTAAAGGAATTTTTATGACATTTTTCGTGATATAAATTTTATAACCGTAAAATTATTGTTTTAAATGCGAACTTTAAAAAATGTTTCATAAACACCTTAAAAATTTAATTAAAAGAATCCACGAAGAATTTTTCAAAAATCTGTCTTAGTGCACCCGTACAGTATAAGAAGAATCTGCATGCAAAATTTCAGCCCTTTAGGTCCAGCAGTTTGGTCTGTGCGTTATCTGTCAGTCGGTCATTCAGTCAGTCAGTTACGGAACTGTTTTCTATATATAGATTTTAGATTTTCACCCTTAAAACAGCACATGATATTATTTTAAAGGCATCGAAAAACATTAATCAAAGCTGGGAATTTGCTCTAATGAGCGTTGCATCCCTGCTATATTTCTGTTTACTTTGAGTGTTTTGTGTCAGCAAGTTGTCCTGTCTCGAGAGTTCTGTAATTAGACTTACATTCTCGAAATTTTACCGTTCTCGTTATCAATGATTAAAAACAATATTAAAACAAACAAAATGAAACAAAATTTCAATGAGTTAATGCTAAGAAAATCAAAGCGTTACACTATAAAAAAAAAAAAACCATCTGTAGGGGAATGTTGTTAAAAGGAGAGAGATTTTGTGTGTAATATATTTAATTCTTTGAAAAATACTTTAGTTATAGCACTGTGAAAATTCTGTTTTAAACTGATGATGCATAATTCAAAAACAAAACAGTAGTTCGAATTTCCTCCCAAAGACACGGGGCCATTCATTTAAGTGGAGTTCATAAGCAAGCATCAGATCGGCGGCATTTTTTACGCTAATGAATATTGCATGTCTGGTGTATTTCTTTTTCATTTGCATGGATTAATGCGCATGTACTGCCTAGAAGCCTCCCCATGTCTGCTGAGACTTTTATATTCGCGATTTTACGAGTGTCGTATTTAACACTCAGATAATTTTCTCAGAATCCTTGTAAGGGAAGGTCCTATTAATTAAATGCAATTATTTGCGATGCGATGTAATTAAAAATAGGGAACGATTCTTTTTGCCTGGTGCTGTCCATAAAGCGCGACATTTTTGTTGGCGGTAGCAGGAAAGATTCCGGTGGTGAGGAAAAATGATGATCTGCTTGATTTCCTCGGACAGGATGCCTGAGGGTAAAGAGCATCTTGCTGTCGCCGCTATCTTTACTCTTGATGCATTTTTTTTTCTTTTTTTTTTTCGTCAATATATTTCCTCCCCAAATAATGTCATCTACACAAAGACGAAGAGAAAGTTTCAAAGCGAAACAAAATAAATAAAGGAGAGGCTCAGATAGTAAGGAACGAGGGGGAAAAACGCCGCAAGAAAACCGAAGCAGTTAAAGTAGGCGGGGGAGAAGAGGCCTGTCCCTTTTTGCCCCAAATGGAATTGAGGAAAAGGTTTCAGAGATATAAATGTTCCATTACTTTATGAGAAAATGAAAGAGCTTCATTTTTTCTTTAAATAACTAAGCTATCAATAACGCCAAATCGCCATACCACAAAGCTGCGACTGTTTTTTCCCTCCAGTCGGAATATTTTCTAAGCACAGAAATTGCAAATTGTCTTTTGCATTTGCATTGCATATTAATAATTCTTTTTACTCTGTTCTTTGCATTGGCTTTTATCTTTTTGTTTGCGCTGAACTATCACTCGGTTGGAATCGAGTCGCCGAATTTTGTATTTATTACTTTTTATCTCGTTCCAAATATTTAATAAAATTTTGTAAAACGCTTTAATCTATCATTTTGTATGCATGGATGAATCGATTGCTGCAGTCTCTTTTTGGTGAATATGGGTTGTTTACAGAAAAGTTTTAAAAGGAGTTACTACGTCTTTACAACTGCTCCTCTAGTTATAACTATATGTCTACTGATAATATGTGCAAAGATCTCTTTTCACGCTACTATATTTTAGTATTCACTGACTTGCGCTTAATAAAGTTTTAATGAAAAAATTTAGACTGAATGCTGCCTTAAATCTCTATATTTATTTCATTCTGTTAGTTAGAAGCTTTTAATGTATGCTGTTCCTTGAAGGATAATTTTACCAGAAATATTTCTTATACTTCATTCAGCTATGCATTAAGTTAAGATACTTTACTGGTGGAGAATAAGTATACTAAAATGCACAATTCTTTAATTTTAAAATCATAATACAATTCATTTTGTAACGTACGGTTTTGTGGATTTAAATTTATATTCTGTATCACCCACAAACATAATATTATATTCACTTATTGCATTTACTAATAGGATATTAGATTAATGGATTATGTTCATGGAGTTTTGCTGTAATTAGATTGCATGAACAGTTAGAGTGTGCCGATGTTAGTTGCTAGATTTTGGCCTTGACTTGAGAAGATGACCGCAGTGCTCCCTACTAACTCACCTTGACTTGATATTTTTTGATATTCAAAAAATTGTTGAACTTCTTCAAAAAATTGTTGACGAAATTTCAGTTTTGTTGAATTATTTACCTTTTATCTGGCAAATATCCAGATAAAAGATTATACTTTTATTTTTATTAATTATGTTACACCTATTTTAAAGCCAACAAAAGACAATATTTTCCTGAGAAATTTCCACTCGAAAATAACGTTATGAGATGTCACTTGGACAGTGTATATGGTCATACCTTTTGAAAGAAAACATTTGAATAAATAAAGTGTTTTTCTTGAATGTACATCTAGTTTATATTGTCTATGCGTAACATAATACTAAGCAAAAAGTTTTTTAAGATTTTAAAGTACAAATAAGCTGTTTAAATTGATATATTAGGGATAAAAATACTAAGAACAATTGAAATGAGATTAGGTCAGAAAGCACACAGAAGTTTTGATGCTAATTTTATTATTATCTTATAAGTATAAATGTGTGAAGAGGATGCGTTAACGGATGCATTTAAATACTTCGTACATTAGATGAGAGAACACAACCCTTTTCTAAGGAGAATATTTTTAGGTGTACTTGGGTGTAAATAGAAGATATTATCTGTATGAAAAAATATATTGTCCTAAAGACTCAATTAAAAGAGAAGGAAGAAATTATATGTAGTGCAAATTTTTGCAATATTATTCGAAATTAATAATAAATGACAATGCTATATTGTTGCTATATTCCTTTAATATTCCTTCATAGAAATAGTAAACTGATGGAAATTAGGAAAATATATATAGGTAAATAAAGTTATACGTTTTGTACCGTAGGGGCACTCGTTCACCCATTAAGTAGAATCAAGAATCTGCTTATTCGGTGACATTCATCCATAAATGATTAAATTTTTGATAAAGTGAGGGGGTAAGGCAATGAAAAGTAAATTATGTTTGTGATCAGCGTATTACGACCACAACTTCGTTTTCATTCAACATTAAATTAAGTTCGATAAGAAATGAAAATGAATGGTGTTTTCATATCACATTTATACTTTCTTTCTTTTTATATAATTGCAATTAATATTTATGACACTATGATGAAGAAACCTGAAAGCAGCAAAAGAAATACATTCCCTTCCATGGTCATTAAGACTGCGAGCAAACACCACAGTTTGAAAGGAAATTCTTCTTGAAAGAAAAACTTCCAAAATGAAAGAAAGGTTTTAGCATTTAATTATGATGAAGAAAAAACACGCTTAGAAAACAATTAGTAAAAGAGGGAATTTCTGACAGGGTGTCTCAGAATATCACACTTTACTTACACAAAATTACAATAATTTGGAATGCATTTTCGTTTACAATAAAATAAACACATGTAAAGTGTGCGAAATGAGGTTCTGAATCGTTAAATAGCTAGTTTAAAAATAGATAACGTTTTGGAAAGGCTCCAAGAGGCATAAACTACTACTCATCAATAGTTAAAATAAGAAGTTGGTAACAAGACGCTTTAACTGGGGAAATATTTACTCCTTTACAAATAGACGTCAAGTTTATATATAGTTGAGAAAATCTGTTTGAATACTTGTGTACTTTAATACTTGTTTATAATCTATACTTTAGCATTAATAGCAGTCAATGTTGTTCATTATCGGATTTTACAGTAAAATGATATGCATTTCAGGTAATAAAAAAATCTCGCTAGAGAAAAACAGAAACTGTGAAGAATTCTCTAAATAATCTTATTGTATGTGAGTTACAGTATCGTTATATAGAACTATTCGTGTACTATGCTTGGTTTTCTTCCATCAACTATTTGAACAGTTAACATTTCGTACTTTAAAATATTTGATTTTTTTTACTACAAGTACAATTTGGGGAAACCGTGTTTTCGTAATACATGTGAAATGGATGCCTATAATTCCCAAATACATATATGGCTAATGCAATGAATTAATATCTTGAACTTATCTAATAATAGCTGTTATTTTATGCTAGGTGACGTCTTTGAATTCAAAAGTCCAAAATTCCTTCTATATGATACCATTCAAATGAGAATTTCGTCTCCTTACTAGCACAGTTCAGTTGAAAGAAAATTTGTGCCGAGATCAGATGACTAGGATTCAATCCCATTTCAGAAGGACGGTGGTTACAGTAGCACCGCCGGAAAGCAATATACCAGAATGTTGGGTAAATTCGTATACGGGAGAAAAAAATATGATAATACAAAAACAACACCCGCAGAAATTAATAAAAATAAATATAGGTAAGGATAAAATTATGAATCGTTGGCCTACAAAAAAAGTGTGTGTGTGGGGGGGGGGGGGGGGAGAGACAAAGAAAGGCTTTCAAAGCGAGAATTTCTTCTCACCGTTGAGATTCCTCAGCTATTATAATGCTGTCCTGGAGCTTAGTCGCAGATGCTAGCTTATATTTTTTAAATACAGCTTTTTAATATAGCTTTTTAATATAGCTGTTTATGAATACATAAGTGAAAGTAAGTATGGATACGTATGAATACGTAAGTGAAATTAACCATGAATATATATGAACATGTAATACGTATGTATGCCCAATTTCTTCTAAAAAAACTTAAAATAATGGAGATTTTTAATATAAATATATCTTGATGCAATGCCTTCCTAAGGTTTCAATGGGCGTGATACAACCTTATAGGGTGAAAACTCCTATACAGCTAGAATTAAAAAATAACACTAATAATTTTCCCATTTTTGAGGGAAAATCTTCAATATTTCATTTGAAAATAGAAAAAGAATGTGTTCGCTAAAATAGTTATGTAAGAAGATTTTTATAACGCCTCTTGTTTGGAATTTAAAATTTGGCTGAAAAGCGAGTGGACCAATGAGAGTTATGGGGGAACCAATAGGGAAACAATAGAAAACAGTGGATCAACAGATGTTTATAATAATTGAGATAGGGCGTATTTTTATGAATAACATTCCCACTCGTATTTTTCCATTTACGCAACATAAATTTGGTATACATCTGAACAAAATCTAGCACATTTTTGATGAATGATTCAAAATAAGAATTCATCAAAGTGCATCATGACTTTCAGTGGAGTTATGTTTCTATATCGCTGTCAACCTGTAAAAACGGGAAATTGATTGTTTGAATTTTCAAACAAATAATTTATTCAAATGTCATTTTTAACTACTGATGTACGTAAATAAATAAATGATTTTCAGAATTTAAAACAATTATGTAAATACGTACAACTACAAACTGAAATACGTACAGCCGCTTTTATACAAGTACAATTAAAACGGACGACTTGTCATTTGCTTAAAATGTAATTTGGTTAAATGTAAAATGTTTGTACGTACTATGGTGGGTAATTAACGCTAAATACTGATAATGCATTTAACTTTTAATGGCTTTGGAAAAGGCTCTTAGAAGATAATATATTCGTCAAAGTTAGTTTTAAGCTTAGTTATTGCTGTCATATTTCTTCCATAGAGAACCATACATCATTATTTCGTTTAGAAAGATTAATGATACTGCCACTTTATTTTACCTGTCTATTATATTTTTGAATTTAAATAATAAAAACACTTTATATAGTTCTTTATTGGGATTTTTCTAAGTAGGACAAAATAAAATTAAAAAATTTTCTTTCAAAATTTATTATTTTTTTAATAAATACAAGTGTTTAAATATTCTTTCAACAGAAATTAGTAAGTTTATCAAATGGTCTAGTATATCATTTCTATAAGCTTGTAGAAAAATACAGCTTTTTCCAAGAGTTAGAACCGTTTTGCATTGTTCTTCAGCACTCACCTTTCGCCAAATGAAGTCGTCGTAACGATTGCACAATAAAAATTTACAATCGTTAAAAATTTTCTTCAAAATTATCTTCAAAAAATTATTAAAAAAATTTTTTTTCTTAATTAATACAAGTGTTTAAATATCCTTTCAACAAAAATTAGTATGTTTATCAAATGGTCTAATATATCATTTCTATAAGCTTGTAGAAAAATACAGCTTTTTCCAAGAGTTAGAACCGTTTTGCATTGTTCTTCAGCACTCACCTTTCGCCAAATGAAGTCGTCGTAATGATTGCACAATAAAAATTTGCAATCGTTAAAAAAATTCTTCAAAATGATCTTCAAAAAATTATTTAAAATTTTTTTTTTTCTTAATTAATACAGATGTTTAAATATCCTTTCAACAAAAATTAGTATGTTTATCAAATGGTCTAATATATCATTTCTATAAGCTTGTATAAAAATACAGCTTTTTCCAAGAGTTAGAACCGTTTTGCATTGTTCTTCAGCACTCACCTTTCGCCAAATGAAGTCGTCGTAATGATTGCACAATAAAAATTTGCAATCGTTAAAAAAATTCTTCAAAATGATCTTCAAAAAATTATTTAAAATTTTTTTTTTCTTAATTAATACAGATGTTTAAATATCCTTTCAACAAAAATTAGTATGTTTATCAAATGGTCTAATATATCATTTCTATAAGCTTGTATAAAAATACAGCTTTATCCAAGAGTTAGAACCGTTTTGCATTGTTCTTCAGTACTCACCTTTCGCCAAATGAAGTCGTCGTAACGATTGCACAATAAAATGAGATCAAAGTGTCTGTTAAGAAAATCGAACCCCCTTCATGCAATTATTTCTAATGTACGGAGAAATAAGAAAAGCAACGGAGTGAGAGACAGAAGAAACTGTCTAATGGGTATTTTCCCGAGCCTTCTCCGCGTGTTGTCAACTCGCTGCTGAATTCCCTCGATTCTTTCGCAGCGCTTCTTCGCAATTGTACCGCAGCCATCTATCATTACTGGTTCCATTAATTCATTAGAGCTCTGCTCCCCCCACCCCCTTTTCTTTAGCAGGTTCGTCCTCTGTCGCATCCCCAAGGGCTGGCACATTCTGATGGCTGTCGCACGTGCCTCACTCACGATCGGCAAAAAAGTCCGTCATGTTTCAGAATTAAGTAGCTCCAAGGCGATGATTGATTTCACCTCCAGAGAGTTAAAAAAGTATCTCCTTTGTAACCTGACTCGGAGGGATGTAACTTCGTACTGCTTGTTCACCTGTCTTCTCAATTCCAACACTCAAGTCAAACTGAATACTGCTGAAAATGATGTGGCTTCGGAAGATATGGGTGCCATAAATTCCGCCCTGGCTCTTCGGACCAATTTTGGTGTCCCAAAATTCGAAATTGTAAATAAATACTTTTAATAGACTTAGGATTCTTTTATACTTTCCCTTTTTCGGAACCAGAAAAAATCAATGATTCCAATTCTTGAAGAAACGAGAGGCCAAAATTACTTCGATCATTAAAAGAGTAAATTAGCTCTTTTTATATCTCTAAGCTTATTTTATTTTCATCCACTGATTTCTATTGATGTTTTACGCAGAAGTCGTTGACTGTATTCATCCATGGAAACCAAATATTCAAATTTTAATTTTTTTTTGTTACTTAATTAGACTTTTTTCTTTACAATTTTTTTTCCTTTATTGAAGCTTAATAGTTTAAGAAATGAGCTTAGGCAGTATAGAATTATTCTTTATTCCTCTAAAGCTCACTCATTTTTAGAAAGAAGGAGGTATTTGGAAATGTAACTAGTTCCATTGTGGAACCGGGTGCATTTGCACTTCTTTGTTTACATACTGTCCCCGAAAGTGTTATGTTATAAACAGTGACCACACTTTCATTACTGCCAGAAATCACGTATTAAGTTTGCATTAAGGGTCAACAAAATGGACATCTAAAATTTAGAGGAGAGCAGTTTTAAAGTAGGATTACGTTCCTCTATAACGGTCCTCCGGAAAGTAAAATGTCAGACTCTAAAACTGTCTGTCCGTACCTCGCGAATTATAATTTTGGCAGCTCGCCAAACCCAGTCTGTATCGCTTGGACAGGCAGTAAACAGTTAAACAGAAAAGTACCAAAATGCGTCAAAATATTTACATACAACCGTTATTTGCTTGTATATATTCAGTCAGACATCTATTTAACGAAGTCGCTAAATCCCGAGAAAAAGTTCGTTATATGGAAAATTCGTTAAATAGAGATTCCCCTTTTAGAATACTTTAAACTACGCAAAACAGATTTTAAATTTATAAATACTAAATATTATTGAAAAAGTAATTAATCACATCTTTATTTTGTAAATTAATAGCTATTTGTTTTATATATCTTACCCATCAAAAAGAAATCTGCAAGAAAAACAAGAATAAAACAAAACATTGTCCAGGAATACACTGTATTTTCAATTAAGAAAAACAATTTTATATTAAAATTAATTAAATTTAATGGCATTGAGTTGGCCGTCTGGTAAAACCAGTTCAAGGTCATTGATCACAATAAATTGTGTTAAATGAAAGATTAAGTTTGAAATGTTCAGAAATATTTTGAGAAAGATGGAAAAAAAAAGTATTGGATCACAAGAAAAAGTTCATTAAACAGAGAATGCACTTCGCTATTTGGAGGTTATTTTACGAAGAAATTCGCAAAATGTTCTTGGTTCCAAGGAAAAGTTCGCAATATAGAGGAATTCGCAAAATAGAGTCTCGTTAAATAGAGGTCCGACTGTATATACATACGTACATATAGATAGATACATATATGCATAACACATACATACATATATGCATACAAAAATGGTACGCGACGATAAGTAATCCTACGTTAATTACCCGCGGTAGTTTCGTTAGAGGAGATTACCTGAATTTTTTTTTAGAACTATGAAATAAATCATACTCTTGAATCAGCCTCTAAAATGCAGCCTAGCATCCTGTTCTCCTTATACTATTCTTGGAATCAGCGTTTGAGGTCCTGTTTATTCTGGACTAGCTTTCCCTAGAGCCCGCTCCCATGTTCTTCTTGAAATAATCAACATGAAAATCAATGATGTGGTCTTAGCTATGAATTGACGCTCTGATTAATCCTACTAGGTGTTTTATGTTAAGGAAAAGTTCCTGGGATTTCTTGAAATTTGTACGTTCTCAAAAGATTTTGAGCTTTCTCTGAATTCAGATGAAACTTTATAGATTCTAAAGCAGTCTTGAAGCTATTCATCTGCAAGTTACTGAGATATTATATATTTGACTGAATGCATTTTAGTTTAAAAAGGATACATTTGCATGTATCAACCCACTGCTCACAAAAGCCATTTGGAAAAGTAAATAGCCCTTTTGCAAACTTTTTTCTTTTTTAACTTATTGCGTCATGAAACTTCTACCTAAATATAAAACGTGTTTTTACCAAATCATTCGACAGGTCAATAAAAACTGTATATGATTATTACAAAAATTTCTAATTTATGTCCTAGGTATGTATTTCGGCAAATAAGAAGCAATAAATCTCTGGAGGGTTTAACTCTGAGAGCTTATGAATGCAAACATGCGATATTTTTTTTCTTATATCGGTTAGAAGATGACCCTTCGCAAACTATTTGTGATTAACAGTTCTGCATTTAAAACCCACGTTTATTCTACTCGATGAAACTTTCAAATACTCTCATCCCCTTTTTCATTCAAAATGAAGATTTGTAAAAGAGAATTTGAAATTTCAATTTAAGATACAGTGTTTTATTAGTTACTTCCCTGCGTACAATGTTTGTGAGTAATATACTATACTACACAACTTTTTTTAACAAAAGACAAATAGTATGATTTTGCACCTGCTGGATTTTCATTTTTCATGTCTCCAATAAGAAAATATGCTGACATCTGAAACTTTATTCTTATGTGTCTTATGAGTCTATCAAACATATCAGAAAACAAATATATGCCTTTTTTACAGACAGATTATGTAATTCAATAGAGTTATTATTTATATGACAAAATTCACATTTCATATGAACGAGCATACATTCTAACAGAGTGGATGTTAAAATTAAAAACTAAAAAAAGAGGAGATTGACTTGGATTTTTCTTAAAGTTCGTTAATCTGTAATTGTCATATGAGTCCCTAAAATATTTTGCTTTAATAAACAAATGTTACAGCCTAGTTGAAAGTATTCTTATAATCTCATGCAGAACATAATTAGTAAGACAAAAAATTCATTAATTAAACCTAACATATAAGCATTTTAACTTTATAGACGACAATTTTAAGCATAAATATAGACAAACTTATCTGATATCATTCTGGCGGGAATGAATTTAAATGTCATTCAGGGAAATAAAGAAACGTTTCCGTCGATCTCTCCTGGGGTTCAATTTCAAAGTGAGACAAAGTTATGTAAATTTCAAAGAATTATAAGCAATGCCTAACTCTCTACATCTGCTTTTATAACAACTCTGGTAGCCCTTCTGGCACCCACTTATATATTTTTTTTACTTCACTTAAAATTTTACTAAGCACAAATTCTTTTTTTCTTATTTTTTACAAATGCACTGAGCACCTCACCATTGCCTTGATCTTTAGTGAAACATCATGATGTGCGAACATACCTCACGAACGACGCTCTTTCAATTTTTTAGAATGAGTAATGTTAAAAAAAACATTCACATCATTTTAGACGGATTTGATAGAAACATTTACTTGAAAATCAACTATCTATGAATATATAAATGTCTTTTCAACATTTTTTAACGACATCTTATTTAACTACTTTTAAAATGTAATGCACTCATTCATAATTAAAAAGTTATTTTAATCATAAATATTAAATCACTTAATATATATATAATACATTTAGGACAAAAATATTTAAATATAGACATTTGATCAAATTTTACAGTGTTGTATTCGAATCTTTGGAGATAATTTATAAAGGAAGTAAATTATCAGTTCTAAAATCTAAGTTAATTATCAATTCTAAAATGATTTTAAAATTGAAACCAAATATTCATCTTTGCCTCATTTATTAAGGTATTCAATATTTCTAAAACTTTCTTGTCAAAGCACATAAATATAAGCTTTGAATGATCTTTTAAACGTTATTTTTAAGAGAATCTGCCGTATCATTAAAATAATGTCATTAAATTCCCTTTTATACCAAACCTCATGAAAATCAATATGTTTCGTACGGGTTTTAAATTATTATGTACTATCAGTAATTTAATTATTATGTACAAGTAATAATAAACACTATTTTTGAAAGAATTTCACGACACTATTTACAAATGCTTCACCCCTCAAATAACTTTGTTAAATTCATGTTTATCTTAAACCGTAAGAAAATCAATACATTTCGAATGGATTTTAAAACCATATTTACTATCAAAATTTATATCATTTCGTACTATGAATTCAAACACTACTTGCAAACGAATTTGAAATCACTACTTACACGTGTCCTCTGCTGTTTCATTAAAATAATTTTATTACATTCCCTTTTACCAGAAAAAAGTATAACAGCAGTATATTTAGTAAGGATTTTAAATAGCTATGAAGTTCAGTTGGTGTTGTACATAATGCCAAAATCTTTAATGGCTCGTGTGAATTGAAATTCCATAGCTTTCTGGTCAGTGTAATCTTACAAGCAGAACTTGATTGAATTACTTGCTCGATAACTTTGTTTCCTCTTGTTCGATTTAATCTGTCTTCCATGGTGACCAATGTAGCCAAATATATTGTAGTCTTTTCCTTTGCTAGCGAGGCAGCAATTAGCCAATCCCTTCATTAGGTTTGCAGCATCCGGGATCCGAACGAATGGTTGCTGCTCTTGAGATTTTTATATCCCCGGGATGTCTTCTAGCAGCGTTGCATCCCCAAGTGCGATAGCCAATCTTTCTGCCTAACTCCCTCGTCAGTCAGGCCCTGGATTAACGGAGAGGATTATTTCTTATCTAACAGAGAGACCGGACGGATTTCTTTCCTTCAAGTCTTGAAGCCTTATCGAGCCGAAATAAATGCCTTCCAGAATTCTCTCGCCTGGAAGGTAGATGGGATTAAAAGAAATGGGACTGAGAGAAGAACGGAATGCCGATTTATGATCGGCATAGGACATACATGCGCAATAACCCTACCACTGCCTTGAAAAATTTCAGCCTGAATAAAGCATCCTATCTCTCTGGAAATATTCAAATAAAATGCTTGAAGGAAAGACACGTGCAAATTTTTAGCATACAAATAATAAACGAATATTTAAAAAAGTAAGTGTAGCATCTAAATTCTTTGCAGGGTTGAAAAAATTTTTAAAAAATCTTGATTTTTTTATGAAAACATTTAGAATTTTGTTGTTTCATGAATTTTGTCGTATGGTTGTTCCTTTCCAAAACGGCAATATCTTAGCCAGCGTTGAAAAGTTGAATGAAACATACGGGAAATTCTGGAAATAATATATAATTTACTAAAAGATTACAGTTTTAACAGCATTTTTCTCGGAAATTAAATTATATGCTAGGTTTGTTATAATGCACAATTTTGTACTGCCATTTAAATAGTAAAAAATCTGATAGTGGAACACTTAAAGTGCTTTGTTTAAAACAAAGACTGCTATAAGAAATTTTCTAAATTATAAAATAATTAATTTCTCTAATGATTAATTTCTCTATAAAATAATTAATCTTAAAACCAGCTAATTTCTATCAATCCTGGATGCAGAAATGATCATGACAAATTAAAATTTCTAGATATTTTAGATTTTTAAAAAAATATGATTTCAAAATTTTAGTAAAATTCAAATTCTCAATCAATGGGCTATATACATATGGATTCTTTTTCATATTCACTGAAAACATTTTGGCATTTTTAAAGAATTAGTTTTAAAGAAAAATATTCCGAGAAATGTCATAGTATTTTAAGTGACTTTAAAAAAAACGTAACTTTATTTTTTATTCAAAAAATAAAAAAAGTCTTTTTCTCAATGACACTCGCATAATTTTGGCAGTCATACATAAGATTTTCATAAGAAAGTTTCAAATACTATGTAAAACAACTTAATAGTCAAAATATTGAAAACGTAAAATGCTTCAATCAATGTCCTGTTATGCCGCATTTTTTTTTCTGTTTTAATAATTTAACACTGCAACATTTTTGGAAATTTTATTAAGACAGAAGAACAATCCAATGAGACCAATATACGAAAAATTATATGAAGGAATTATGAACTGACAACTTAATATATTTGTTAGAAGATTACAATCTTTTGTCTGCTAACAGCTACATTTATATCCTTCAAATTTCTAATGTTTTAATTAATATTTCAACTGAGTCGTAAGAAAATATCTTGATTTAATAAGTATTCAATGTAGTTTTCATTATTTTTCATTCATAGAGGGTTGTATTTAATAATCGACAACAAGAAAGTAAAGCTCAATCATGTTTAGCATTTTAAGTTAGAGACAATTTGCTTCGTTAAACATGTACTGAAAAGAATTTTACAGAATTTTTAACTTCATAACGCATATTAAATAACATAATACGATATACACTCTCAAAATCCAATAAAAAATTGAGTGAAAATGAATTATGACCCTTGTACTCTATTCATCTGAGCTTATTTAGAGTGCATTTCATGTTCTATAATTTAAACTTTACGGCCACATGAAAGTTAATTGAGCTACTTTACATCAGAATTGTTATTTTATCGGGATTATTGAAATACTTTGAAAATTACATAAATTTCAGCATTTAACAGGATTTTACTGAAAATTTGTAGTCTTATAAAGTAGATTGGGATATTTAATAATTTAGAGTACTTGTATTTCTCACTTAAAGAATTCTTTCTCACACAAGTGATTTCTTCAGACGCAACATATTACATTCACTCCTGAAAATCATACCTCTCAAACTACCAATCGAATTTAAGTTTATGAGCCAAGTTCACAGAAAGTCTTGTGTCTAAAATATATTTAGGATATGTAAAATTTTCCTATATATTTGATGCATTTGTATGACATTAACATTTTACAGTTATGACTATACTGTGTCGGCAGTCTCTCTCATTTTATGATTGCATTTTTTTCTCTTAGATTTTACAATTAAATTTTTTTTGCTCCTATTTCCTTCAGATAAAATAAAAATGATTGGGTTAGGAATTCAACATGAGGCATTCATCTCTCCGGACTATTACGTCATACTCCCAAGCTATATCATGAACCGCATTAACGAAACTCGTACAAAGTATTCATGCTAAAAATTCGTGTTGGAATGACTCAAAAAATATCTGTTGTGTTTTTTTTTTTCAATTACGTTTTATAACCTAGTAAATTATTTTTTTGTTACTGGAGGACTTATGGGGAAGCTACAAATAATATTTAAAAACTTTCCTAAATAGCAAACTGCAGTGCAATTTACTATATCATAAAATAAGCAAAAACCCTATTAAACAACAAAATTTCGCACCGTAAACTTATACATTAAGGAAAACCCACCAAAATTTAGTCCATTGAAATAGAAAAGAGGTACTATGAATGAATAATTAAATAAACGAAAGAGTATTTGTACTGTTTGTCAAGACTATCATCTTGTGAATTTTATGTGAAAAAAGGCTTTCTTTTGTTAAATATGTATATATACTACAACTGAAATCAATATCTTTACCTATACCTTATTTACTATACTTTAATACAAGTATATTCTCAAGAATAACATACAATCATTTATTCTGAGATTTTTATTCTATGAGAATAATCTTCAAACTACCACAGTTTGTACGTCATTTAGATGGAAAACCTAGAACAGACGAAATCTGCAATTCCTTTCCCCTGACTCTTTTAAGTCAAGCGATCTTTCGGACAGGCAAATTTAGAGAGCTTAGAGTCAGAAATTTTTCTGGGGTTCTACATTAGAAATTTAATCCTTTGCACAGAGAGAAAAAAATAACTAAACAAATTTTTGTCGATAAACGATGAAAATTTTTCAGTAAATTATCTTCGATACTTCTGATCAATTAAAAAATAAATTTACTTTCCTTTACCCATACACATTTTTTTATTTCATAACACATTTTGTGTCATATAAAAGAAATAAAAAATTGATTTTTTCCAAATATTTTGCAAGCATAGAAATGGATTTTTGCTCCAAAGAAGTGGAAAGATCAATCTATTTACATAATAATTAAATATATTGCTCTCATAAAAAATTATTTAATTGATAATATTCGCTACATCTGTACATTGCTATTTATAAATATATCTCCGGAAGAAACAAAATATATGATGTATATAAATTTTACCCTTGTTTCAGTGTAATACCTTTCTATTTCCAGGATACATCTTTTAAATTTCTCATTACAATAGTGAACAACGCAAAACTGTACGTTGTTCGTGACAGGAAATTAGACGTAATGTATGCAGATTCATTTTTTATTAGTGTTCCTTGTTAAGCAAAGATAGAGAAAAAGCAATTAACAAAGGCTTTATAAACTGACTACAACATTTTTGTTTCCGTTATTTCAAGTAAATCATTGCAGAAGGATGATCCTTCAATTTAAGAGAATAATAAATAACTATAATTGTGGTGAAATAATAAGTCCTTTACACAATATTTTGTTTTGCTTCCTGTGTTCATCTATTTAAGTAATCTTCGAATTCTAGGGGATCAGTTTATCAAATTCTCTTGAGAATAAACAGCTATTAAAGTTTATAATTTGAATAATTAAATAGATACAATGACATTCTGTGAACTTAACTAATACCTATTCCTTTACAAAATATTTCCACAAAGAAAGAATAATATGATACTAAATAAGTCAATTTGGAAAGGAGTGCTTAATACCAGAAATTACCTCAATCCCATGCATAAGGATATATATATATTTCATTTCTTCCTTGAAGATAATTTCTCGTGAGATGAAATTTCTGCTTTATATCTAAACTAGCTGAATACCCGTGCTTCGCTACGGAGTACATTCAAATTAAATACAATGGTCAATGTATGCAATAAATGCAATATATATATATATATATATATATATATATATAATCGTAACTGTTATTTTTATAGACAAAATAATGTAGAAGAAAATATTCAAATCAAATACAACGGTCAATGTATGCAATTAATTTGTATGTTTAATATCCATAAAACATACTAATTTGAATTAAATTCTTAAAAAACTTCCATCTCAATTAATCTAGTGGTTGAATTTTATCTTTTACCGTATTTTAATATTTTTTGTCAATTTAATTCGTTGCTATGCACGTTACGCAAAATTAATTTGAAGTATCACAAAAAGAAAAGAAACCACGTGATCATCATGTAATAAATTAAATTCTAAATATTAATCTTTAAAAATTCACCAAAAATCAGAAAATGGAGGTAAAGATTCGAAAAAGATTTCATTTTAAAGTAATTTTTATGATTTTTCTCATGATGTAAATTTTATAACCCTCAAATTATTATTTTAAATGCAAACTTCAAAAAATAATACAAAAACAGCTTAAAAATTTAATTTACAAAAATCTAAGAACAATTTTTCAAAAATCTTTCTTAGTGCACCCCTACACTATAAGAAAAAACGCCATGCAAAATTTCAGCCCTTTAGGTCCAGCGGTTTGGTTTGTGCGTTATCTGTCAGTCAGTCAGTTACGGAACTGTTTTATATAGAAAGTTTCAATAGACTTCCATACATTAAATTATTTTTAAGGTTATCTAGCATAGTTGCTTCAGTTTTTAAAAAAATATTTTTTTAACCCAGTAAATTAAACAAAGCATGCTGTTTGAGCTTTTGTAGTTATTTTTGGTTCTCACCTTTCAAAAAAATCTGATATATGCCAGGCCACAAAAAATTAATCACCCTTTCCAACTGCAGATAAGTTTTATGTTATATATCTTCTCAAAGAGTACAAGTGTTTCTCAAACATATGTTTCAAAGCAGCATTCGATGCAACTCCTAAATGAGCATTCGCAGCTGAAAAGCAACGAGTTCTCATCTGCTGAAGGTATATTTTGATCCCTGCGCCATCTGTTAGTAGGTAGAAATAATACTATGTTTAGCCGATAAGAATCGGTACATAGGGTATAAATAACAAGATAGTACGATGTCGTTTTGCCCGTTTCGGTTTTAGAGAGCTGCTCTCAAAACAGGAAACATAACGAAAGAAAATCAGGAGTCGCGTTCCTGCAGTTTACCGATTACCTGTACTAACACGAGTAATTCCAGCATTACAAGAAATTGCTTATTACTATTGTTGATATATGTATGTGTATATATATATATATATATATATATATATATATATATATGTGTGTGTGTGTGTGTGTGTGTGTGTGTGTGTGTGTGTGTGTGTGTAGGAATGTATGTATAATTAGCTAAAATATGTAACATTTTCCTGTATCCCCCTATTATATATATATATATATATATATATATATATATATATATATATATATATATATATATATATATATATATAATATGTGTTCGGGTGTGCAAATTCTAAATTTTACAGGTTACATGTTATTTTTAGCTGTACAATCCTAGTGAAATATTTTATTTCTTTGCAACCAAGTTCCACGCTCACATTTCTAGTTTTAAACTTGATGTTTGAATAATTTTTTGAATTGATTCTTTTGAACTGCTTTTTTTCTCGAAAGATGTTAGTAAAGTAAACTCCCATTCTTGCAGAAATCCCATTACTAATGAATTCTTTGTAAAGTAATAGTATAAAATAATATGCAGACAAATAAAAATGTATGTACAACAATAGTAATTTTTCTTCCGTAACTAATTTCTTATGCCTTAATAATGCTAAAAATTAATACTGAGGTTTTTTTTTTAAATCTTTATTATTTTTGTGAACATTGTTTTCTTTCTTTTCCAATTACATTTTTATCAATATTCTATGATTTATTATAGTAAAATGTTTTCTCAGTTGGCATTCAAGTTTCACGCGAGCTAGTTTTAAACTTAATGTTTAAACAGTTTTTTGAATTGATTCCATCTTAATTGCTTTCTCCTCGAAAAATGCTTGTGGAAAAAAAATACTCATTTTTACAGAAAATTTTCCTAAAAACCTCGCTGTAAATTGATAGTACAAAATAATGTGCAAAAAATAAAAACATATTTCCACCAAAAGAATTGTACTAAGGTTGATGTAAAATAAATAGCAATTTCTTATGCCATAAAATACGCTAAAAATTAATACTGAACTTTTTAAAATAATTTTTCCCTCATTGCTTTCCTTCTTTTCAATAGTATTTTTTTATCTATCCTGTTTTGTCTATGATATATACAACTTTAAATGCAAATCATATGTTAAGCATATAAATTAAAATAATATGTCATATGTTTGTAAACTGTGTTCAAGCTTCAACGAACTAAAATAGTGTCTTTCTTGGTGACATATTTATATCACTGAAATGTATGCTTCAATAATTTTGGATTTTAAAATATTAAATGGTTTATAAAATCCCTATATTTAGTTATTGCATTAGATTAAGCTGTTCTAAGCAACAACGTATCAGGGAGCATGAACCATTCACTGAGTACGCTGTTTAAAATGATTAGCAGCTGTTATAAGCAAGTCTGCTGGAACATCTTTATTTTGCAGATCATTTAAAGAACTTATTATAATTTTAAACTGGTATATCATGAGTAGCCTTTTATAAACTTCAGTATCTGGTATAACTGAACCCACACTATGATGGAAAGAATATAAAGACCTAGAGACAACTCTATTTTCTTAGATTACTCTTATTAGACGTAACAAAGTATTACTGCATAACAGATTCGACATTTTACATTAGGCATTAAATGTATTATACACCCGTATTCAGGGAAAGAGCAATATTTACAATTAAACTTCTTTCAAAAATTTTCTACATGGCATTTAATTAATCCTTTAATAGAACCCGGTATATTTTTCTTTATAATTAAAAGGATATTGAGAGCTAAATAAATATTATAAATGCAGTTTTAAAAATCACTGCTAATTGAAGTGTAGTGAAAATTATAGGTTCTCTTCGCTTAGAGCCGTTATTCTTCGGAAAATTTTCTTTATTTCCCTGTATGAAATGATTTTTCTTTTCTTCCATAATATTATCATCATGCATAACACTCTCAGCTAACGCAAATGTTGATTTTGATGCTTCGACGATCAAAATAGACGTTCCATTATTTCCTCAACTGTTTGGCAACATTTTTACTCGTTCTTCTCATGTTAATTTTTTTCAGATACTTTCATGTTCCCCTCCCAAATTTACTGAATAGTGCGGCAATACCCCTCCCCTTTCACTGATTTCAATGGCTGCCGAAATCAAAGTGGGTAAATATTTGCTGAAATTCAACATCCGGAATCGAAGGATTTTGGGGGTGATATCGGACAAATATGATACGAGACTGGTGAACTCCTAAATGAAAAAAGGTGACCGGAGAATCGATGTTGCCAATCAAAAGCAATTTGAGATCGAATAATGCACTCGAGGGGAATCAGATGTGCAATCACTGTCGAAGGGTTCCCATTCTCGCACGTGTTTCTAGCATCTCCCCGTGTATACTCTCTTATTTATAGCTGTCTCCGAGTTTTATATTAAATATTTATTTGTAAAAATTAATTCAAATCATTAAGGATGGGAGTTTCTTTTACTCACGTCAACGTGACTGTATGCTTAGTATTTGTATGCATGACCTCCAATTTCTTACCATTTTTTTTTTTTTAAATTGTGCATAATTTTAACAGACTGTAAATGATATAAGACAGGATGAGAAAAATTTTAAAATCTTAAAATGAAAAACCATTTTAACCAAGAAAAGTTATCGTAACTTATGTCACCCCCCACAAAAAAAAAAAAATAAATAAGTGAATAAATAAATAAATAAATAAATAAATCCCCATATGAGATTTTGCATCTCGGAATTTCATTTTTGGAAAATACTGCTCAAAAACAATTTTTTGTATTTTTATTTTTTCAGGTAGTGTGTAACTATCTATTTATCTGTAAAAATTAATTAAAATCGTTAAAGCTGAGTTTTTTAGTCACGTGATCCTGATTGTATGTTTAATATCTGCATGCATGACCCACAATTTCTTCCCTTTACTTTTTCAAAATCTTACATAATTTTACCAAACACCAAATGCTAAAAGACGTAGCGAGAAAAACATTGAAAATCTTAAAAGAAATACCCACAGTTGCACTAAAAGTTCTCTTAACCAGTGTTACCAAGTTTTAAAAAAAAACACTATTGAGAAATTTCGTTTGTCCAAATTTCATTTGTCAACGATACAGCTCGCAAACAAACTATACTTAAATTTTTTGTATTTTACATGGGTTTCTTAAAACAATGATTGACTCTTCCTTGTCTGACCTACACCCAAGTGAGATTAAAGTTTTTAGCTTCGGTATATTTTTTTATAAATGACATAATATCTTTCATGTCCTGATACAAGACTTAATACATTCCACGTGTGGAATAACAGGCCACAAGGGAATCAGTTGCCTTGTTAGTATTCTTCTTCTCGGCGAATTCTCTTCTAGCTAATATTTCCCATATATATCAATAAAATTATTTCCATTTCTTTAAATATATATCGTATCTTTTCACATGAAATTGGGAAGCATATTTTTGTACTACTTAATGTGAAGCAATTATTTGTAGGATATGATTGGGACAAGCAAGGAAGGAACTACTTTTTCTATGTCCAAAAATTTTTATTTCTGTCGCATTTTTACAGTGTAATAATAAAAATTTTAAAAAATTTAATATCAGAAACACAGTTGTAATATCCAAATAATATAATGTCATAAACGGGAAATACATGTCAAATGAATTTGGAAAAGAAATGGATCTAAGAGTTTATATTTGAACTTTTCTGTATCCACCGTAAACCGGACTTTTCAGAATCATATAATCAATATATTTGTCTATTTTCTTCTCAGGTGTGCAGTAGCAAGCAAATTTGAGGCAAGTAAAAGCAAATTAAATCAAATTATTCATGTAATATGCTTTAACTTGCCTCTAAAGAAGAGCTTAAATGGAAAAAAAATATTAAATTTTTCTAACGTGTTATCAACTAAAGTTCATGTATCAAGTTCATCTTTAGTAATGATGCTCAAACAAAATCATACTAAACATTCTTATTCCAAAATAAATCTGCCTATAACTCAACTACCTAAAAATAATCTTTTAAATGTAAAACTCAGAAAACCATTCCTTTTAATAGATAAAAACAAAAATTAAATTTTATTTGCTCATAACTAAGGGGTTATAACACATTCTTTAATCATTTTAGAAATGATATATAACCAAAATGAAAGTCGGAAGGATTTCAAGAAGTTTCCGCTCTCATTTCCCGCGGAATGAGATATATCTCATCCGTTCTTTAAGAATTTTATTATTGTCTTTTTCTATACAGTCTGATCTGAAATCTGCTTGAAATTTCATTTTCTAGGCAGAAGTTCTATATTGCTTTTATAAACGAAAATGTGTCTTCCCTTTATAGCTCCCCTCTGTGAGATTTACGTCTTCCAATGAATTTTATTCCCGCTTAAAGCGTAATATTTTCACATTATTAATAAAAAAATTTCCCATTTTTTACTCTTCAAACAATTTTAAGCAGCATTTTATTGCTACTCTCTACCATTTTAAATTCTTATTCTTCCTCCTAGCAATTCACCCCTCTCTCCTTCTTTTGCGTTTTTCTCGTTATTCTGAACAATTTTAAACAAATCACGCACTTTAAATGTTTAATGATCACAAGATCCCTTTCGTTCTTTGGAGTATTTAGCGTATTTTCAGTAGAAATCTGTAAAAGGTTTTCTACACAATTTGTAGAGAGTTTACCGTATTAATGTTTGGATTCTTTCCGAGGTTCTTATAATTAGGATGACAACCGTAAATTTGAAACAAAAGGGTTTTGTTTTTAACTGAGGCTCACAGCTAAAAAATATATATTACAACGAATAACTTCAACTAATAGTTTACGGACAACTCGTAATATAAGTTGAAACTAATAAAGAGATCGCACCACGATCCTAGTATCAAATATCTAAATCTTATCAGCACTGTCATTGAAAACGTGGCTTTCACCCGTCTCTAAGTGAGCGTCATAAGTGTGATACGACTTTAGTGCGTCATTAAGGCTAGTCTGACTGTTTCACTTTCTCGACTCCTTTCAAACTGTATTTCCTGCATGCAACAAATTATTTAATTACCCTAATCTGGCTATCTCCTTTTCAAACGTCCGTAATGAAAGTTGCATGAGGCATTGTGAAGAAAGTTTGCAAAAGAATTACTTTAGGGAAGTGAACTTAAGTGTAATGGGCTAGAGACTAAAAATAATAATGCAGTGCCCTACAGGTATGAAGAATAAATTTCTCAAGTGGTATCTGCCTTCAGCTGGCCTACTAGTTTTCCCTGAACCTATGAATTCTATCCAAGGTTTTCTACATCGAAAACATTTCATTACAAAACATTTTATTGGAAATTTTGGTATTAATGTGCTTGTAAATGTCCTTTAAAATGTTTAGGAAAAAATTTTACACAACGACTCTGCTGTTTATTTTTTAAAATAAAAATATTTTTTATTGAACTACAATGATTGCGTCATTGCAACAAATCATTGCATTTTTATTAGAGGAGCAAAGAAAAGCTCTTTTACTGCCGCAGCTCCGACAATTTCAGAAAGTCCATGTTTGAAAATCAAGCAAGAACGTTAAATTTTCTAAAAGATCATTTCTTTTGAATGTATTTCTCACATATGATTTTATACTTTCATTTCTTTTATGACATAGGTTTATATAAATTTAAAATATGCATACGCTTGTAAAAGATATGTGCCATATTTTATGGCCATAAAAGCGAAGAAAAAGTGACAAATATTGAAAGGAATATTAATATAATGATAGAGGTCTGTACCGCGTCTGAAATTTCTAGAAAATAACGAGCCACCATGCCAAAGCTGGTACGATTATCTAGGACCTCTCTCTCTCTCTTTCTCTCTCTTTCTAATTGTCTACTTGTTACGTCCTAGAAAAATGCTTCCGGTTTTTACGATGTAATGTATCGCGTTTTTCATAGTTTTCCAATCATTTTATTTTATCCGACACCCTCCCTATTCATTATCAACACCTTGGGAATTTTGCAAGGGGATATTTGGGTTCCGTAAGTGTAACTTAAGGTAGAAATTTCAGTTTAGTAAAAATACAAAAACTGTAGTTGGGAAAAAAGAAAAGGTTAGACTTTGTCAGTAAAGCTAGAAACTTTAGATTTAGAAAGAATCCAGCCAAGCAGGTGCAATGAATTGTGCTGGCTTCTGATCCTTGTTGCTGTAATACAAACATTGCCTTTAAAAGCTGCCTGAGGGATCTTCAATGATAACTGCGGAATTGCAAGACAGCATTTTTAAAAACTTATTTATAATAATGAGGCTTCAATGTTATTTCGTAACTCTAAGTTTCACCCGTACTGCAAGAAATTTAAATGCGAAGTTAAGAAAGTTTCTATTCAACCTGAAATATTAAAAATTATAAGGATAGCTAAATACGACTTCATTAGTGATACTGAAGTGATGATGACCTAAACTCACTGTTAAAACAGATGATAGCATATTCAGTAACAAGCTATTTATTGTTTCAATTGAGCTTACAACTAAACTGAAGAAAAGAAACATAGCGAAAGCTACATCTCTGATAGCTGGCTTGAAAGTATCCCTTTCCCGAATCTCACATCGCTTAATAGCTATCATTACATTCCAAATTATACACCCAATGCTCTAACTGTCGTTAATTGATTCCTACACAAAGCACTAAGCCTTCCGATTCACCGTTTAAAGTTTCCCTGATGACTTGACTGGCAGCAATGAATGTCAACGTTTTCTATCCACGATTGATATCAATTGTGTTCATCCACGACTTGGGAAATTCACATACGCTGGCTCACCATCTGACCTTTATAAACAGGCTGCCTCATGTAAACGTCAATCAACCGATTTTTCATGACGATGGACGACTTCTTTGAATTACGTCCTAGCTAAGATTAGAAAGTAATTTTATTGAAGGATCTGCGTTAAGATTTCGATAAGTAGAAAAGTGGACATGACGTGGGCATCAGTCAGAATATAATAACTTGATACTTTGCAAACCTCCACGAAAGATATCCACCCCTAAGGAAGCTGAGTCTCCCTGGCAATACCGTTACTCACTTAGACACACACAGATATAAATCCAGATGTGTATCCTTTACGACATCCTTACAGTTCTGAACGCTAAGGAATTTTATCCGTACTTAAAAATATCTTAAGCTTGCTATTACATTTCTATTGAGAAGTATAAAAAAAATTACCTAGTGGCATATTTATATCTACATGCATAGCTATATGTCTTTAAGTTCATGACAATTTGACTTAATAGGCCTTTTAATTTTTATACGCATTAGCTATTAGGCATAGTTAAACTTATGCGCTAAACAATATGTTTTGCTGTTATATTTTTCGTAAAAGCATGAATAACATTTTTTTGGACAAATCAAAATATTCGCCGAAGAACCGCCCGAATATTATGCGTAGAAATATTGTTGTCGCTAGGACTGGACGCCAACTCTCTTCTGAGAAATAGAGGAGGAGAAAATGCAAATATTGATTGGTTGGGAGGAGTGCAAAAAGGAGCAACCTTGCAATAACTTGCTACTTTGCTTTCAAATATTCGAGATTCTTCGGCTGTTGGCTCTCGGGTTATTTAAAAAGGAGCGTTTCAATAAAATTACACGAAAATTTGAGGTGTTCAGCTTGTTATTTCAACACAAAGTATTCACAATCTTGGACAGGGACAAAATTAAAAGGCAGCAATTACGAAGAATATTTTTTACCATTTGGACATTTATTGATAGTTTTAAATCAGTCTTTTGCAGCAAAGATATATTTTTTTTGCAGTAGAAATTTGTTACTGTACACTGAAAGAAATGAAATTAGTAAAAAGATGATAGCTTTGCCCTTTAAGCAGGATATGAAAGTATATGAAATTTGCATAAAAGTAAAAAAAAAACCTTCCTGTTTAAATAATACCAAATTATTTCTATTAATTGTTAAATTTCATATTGTTGCTCTGAAAAATTTATATATATATAACAAACGTTTGGATACCATAAATTATTATCGATTTCCTTCTCTAAAGCAGCTGTATTGAAATTATTTAATCTCCTTTAACCACAGTTTACGTATATTTTACTTTAAAAGACAACGATAGTTGAATGAATATAATCCAGTTGTATAGAATGATGATGACTTTCATATTCTCTTACACACAAATATAAATTTCAATCATATAAGGAAATCGAACCCTCACCTTCTGCTTTCCGTACTGGTGTTCTGACCATTTCACTACCAAATCATGTCATATTATTTAAGTATAATTTTTAGTTACATATCTACAAGTGACTGATAACCATTCTACACATGTTTCACAAAGCTCTTGAAATATTTTTCAAAGAAAAAAACAATATTAACTTGTGAAAGAGAGATAAAGTAAATGTATTTAAAATACCTCCTCCAGTAACGTCAAATAATAATATAATTTTTCGTGCATTCATCCCTTTTTAATCTACTTCCATAGGTGAAACAGCCAAATAGTATGTAGAGAATATAATTCGAAATGTGAGAGTTCTTACCATCTTTTGGGAAGTTCAGTTGGTAGATTGCAAACCTTGAGATTGAGTTCGATACTTTTACGGGAATCTAGTTTATTGGGAAAACGGTCATGGATCATTAGGAATCTTATGGCACATATTCATGATGTAAAAAAATTCAACATGGCAGATTAAAAAATGTAATAACCAATATCCTGTGACGTTTGTGGAAAAAAGATGGGCGCACGGCAGTTGAAACGAACTATAATGGATTAACAGAAATCATACATAGCAAATATTTTTGCGGTGGAAAAGATTTAATCATCGCTGAAAAAAAAATTCTTCAAGGCAACATCCTGTGTCCTAGATATAAATAATTCCCAAATAAACGCAGGGGAAAGCTAGTAGAATGGGATTCTGAAAAAAATATAATCGCAACGCCAGGTTTGTTCGTTGGAATACTGGCTGTGTGACTAAGAGTCCCCTGTTTCATTCCCGTTTCTGTCAAATGCTTGTTTCAAAGTCGCAAAAAATAACTTTACGCTACCTATAAGAAGTAGCTTGCGTTTAGATAAAACGGTCCAGGAAAACAGGATATCTAAGATAATATACTAAAACAAGAAACAAGATTAAGCTAACAGACAGGATGTATATATATATATATATATATATATATATATATATATATATATATATATATATATATATATACACTCATGGACAAAAAAATTAGCGCACCAACAAATAATTGCGGGATCGTAACGAAACTTGCAATGAATGTACATGTCGGGGAGATATGCGAATGATTAGAAATGCAGCGTGATTGCGCATTACGTATAGCCGGTAGAGGGCGTTGAACATCGTACTCTGTGGAGTATAAAACAGGTAACTAAAGCTTGTTTGAGTGTGCTGAATCATTTGCAAAGGAAGAGCAGAGATAGACATGCCATTACGTCGTGTTCGAAGACAATATAAGCAGTTGTCGCAGTTTGAGAGGGGGAGAATCGTCGGGATGATGGAAGCTGGGTGGTCAGCTAGGCGAATAGCTCGTCAATTAGGCCGCTCTGATTGTGTTGTGAGGAGGTGTTGGGACCAGTGAACCCGAGAGATGTCATGTACAAGAAGACCAGGCTCAGGACGCCCTCGACAGACCAGTCGTCGAGAAGACCACCACATCGTAAGAAATGCACGCGTACAGCCAACTGCTTCATCGGCCGCCATCCAGGCACAGGTAGCACCTTCACTAGGGGCCTCTGTGTCTTCTCGAACCATACGAAGGCGCCTGGCTGAAGGACATTTGGTATCGCGGCGCCCATTACGTGTGCTGCCCTTGACGCCCACCCATCGACGCCTCCGTTTGGAGTTTTGCCGCGCACGAGGAAACTGGACTGCAGCGGAATGGAACCAGGTCGTCTTTAGCGACGAATCCAGATTCAATCTCGGCAGTGATGACAATCGTGTTCGTGTGTGGAGAGCCCGTGGAGAACGCTTCAATCCTGCCTTTGCTGTACAGCGACACATCGCTCCCATAGCTGGTGTGATAGTATGGGCCCCCCTAGTATTGTTCCGTGGCACCATGACAGCCCAGTGGTATGTTCATAAAATCCTGCAACCACATGTGTTGCCACTCATGCAACGGCTCCCAGGAGCCATTTTTCAACAAGACAATGCTCGGCCTCATACGGCAAGGGTGTCACAAGACTGTCTCCGCACTGATACTACCCTTCCTTGGCCTTCCCGATCCCCAGATTTGTCTCCAATCGAGCATATCTGGGATCATTTGGGACGACGAGTTGGGCATCCCACGAGTTTGAACGAACTAGAGGCAAGGTTACAGCAAATATGGAACGAAATGTCTCAAGACATCATACAGAACTTGTATGACTCAATGCCCGATCGTATCGCATCTTGCATTCGCGCTAGAGGGGGTCCAACGGAGTATTAACTCCTCCGTTCTTTTGCCTTTTTCTCTGAAATAAATTATCCTTTTTCTTTGATTTTCTTATCATTTACTTATATCAAAGTAGTCATTACGTATGTAAAATTTCGTTTCATTTTGACGACTCCTTCTTGGTGCGCTAATTTTGTCCATGAGTGTATATATATATATATATATACACTGCTGGCCACTGTAAATGCAACACCCTGAAGGAAACATACAAATAACATGAAATTTACAACATGCATTAGCGGAGGTGAGATATGCAAATGATTAGAATTTCAGCACAGACGCACATCACACTCGCCTGTGGCGCAACTTCAAAGCGCTATTTAAGGCTTGGAGATTTCGACGATTTCAAGATTGTTTTTTTTCTTGTTGTTTTTTCAAAAAAACGATCCTTTATGCCTCGTCGAAAACAGCGATCATCTTTTGATCAAGTATCCGAGTTCGACAGAGGAAGGATATAGGCCTACCGAGATTGTGGATTATCTTTCAGGGAAATCGGTAGTCGTGTTGGACGAAACCAAATAACTGTAATGCGGATATGTGATCGTTGGATGCAGGAGGGTACGACGGACCGGCGTGTTCGATCGCATCCACCTCAGCGCACCACTTCACATGATGACAGGCAAATTGTACGCATGGCAGTGACGGACCGCTCAGTCACATCACGAACCATAGCACAGCACATGCAGTTTGTAACGCATCATCCAGTGTCTGCGAGTACCATTCGACGCCGTTTACAGCAGAGTGGTCTGTCCGCAAGACGTCTATTGCTTTGTCTACCCTTGACGCAGAACCGCAGGCGTCTCCGCCGCCAATGGTGCGATGACAGAAGGATGTGGACGGCAGAATGGAATGAAATTGTCTTTACTGACGAGTCACGCTTCTGTCTGCAACACCACGATGGTCGCATTCGAGTCTGGAGACACCGTGAAGAGAGGATGCTGAACAGCTGCTTTATGCACCGCCACACTGGTCCTGCACCGGGTATTATTGTATGGGGCGGTATTGGATATCACTCTCGCACACCTGTAGTACGCATTGCCGGTACTTTAAACAGCCAGCGCAACATCTCCGAGGTGTTGGAGCCAGTTGTCCTTCCTTACCTGCAGGGCTTGCCCACAGCCATATTTCAACAGGATAATGCGCGACAACACGTGCCACGCATTGTCCAACGATTCTTCGTCAATCGTCAGATTGAATTGCTTCCCTGGCCGTCTCGCTCTCCAGATCTTTCGCCGATAGAAAACATGTGGTCCATGGTTGCTCTACGATTGACCCAGATTCAAACAACTAGCGATAAAACAACTAGCGATAAAACAACCCAGATAAAAAAACTAGCGATCGGGCAAAAAGCAAAGGACAATTAGCCTTGACAGTGTGTGGTGAGAGACGGCTCAGGCATATTGTTCGTAGCCAGCGAAGCCAAACATTAGCTCAAATTACCACCCAGTTTAATGACGGTGCCAGTCGTACAGTCAGTAAACGGACTGTGCAACGCTCGCTTCACTGTATGTGTTTCGGGAGCCGTCGACATACGAGAGTACCATTGCTCTATACTCGCCATCGGGCTGCACGTCTTGCCTGGGCAAGAGAGCACAGAGACTGGAGTGTAGAGGACTGGAAACGAGTAGCATGGAGTGATGAGTCTCGATTCCGACTACTTAACGCCGACGGGAGGCTGAGAATATGGCGTCAGGCTCATGAAGCGTGTACCAACCTCCCTCAATGGAATTCGGTACGTAGAGTTGCTGGGTGATCACCTCCATTCGTTTATGCTGTTCTGTTATCCGCACGGTAATGGAGTTTTCCAGCAAGACTACTGTACCTCTCACAAGTCCCGGTTGGCTACTGGCTGGTTGGATGAGCATTCCTCTGACTTCTCTGTCATGAATTGGCCACCTAGAAGTCCAGACTTAAATCCTATTGAGCATCTTTGGGATGTTTTGGAACAGGGTGTGAAAGGCCATCCCACAGCACCAAAGAACCTTACTGAATTATGGACAGCTTTAGCCAATATTTGGGAAGCCATTCCCGTGGAACGTTTCCAGAAACTTGTTGAATCTATGCCTCGTCGTGTGGCAGCCGTTATCAAGGCCAGAGGAGGCCCAACTCGTTACTAGGTAGGTATCCCTAATTCAGTGTCACTTCAGTGTATATATATATATATATATATATATATATATATACCACAAGGTGGAAATGCTTCTAGTATGCTAGCCAATTTATACTTACATTTTTTTGAAGTTGATAATATTAATAATTTTGATTATAGCAAATGCACAATATTTAGATATATTGATGACATAATTATAATTAATAATAATATAGCCTAATAAAAGTAATAATAATATAGCCTTAAATTTTTACCCTCTTAATCTGGAACTAATACAAAGTAGCCAAGATAAACTTAATGTAACCGTTTTATATATAAACATAAAAATAAATTCTCATTGCAATTTTACTTATAATCTATATGATAAAACATCAGATTACGACTTTAATATTGTTAAATTTCAAAATTACTTAACATGCTTACACAAATCTGTATTTAATAATATTATAGTAAATGATCTAGTAAGAATAAATAGGCTTTGCTCTAAGGACAATAGGTATAAGCATATTATAGAATTGTTAGTAGTGCTAAAACGTAATTATTACCCTGATAGTCTTTCCAAGCACATAATTGGTTGTTTTAGATTTAATGAATAGCATTCTCTGTTACTATTAATTAGTAATACAAAACTATAAGATTAATCATAGTAAATAACTACTAAACAAGAAAAATAAAAAAATAAATAAAAATTAGTGTAATAATGATAATAAATAATAATAATAACTCTTAGTCATAATAAATATCTAAGTTCACTTAGGTTATTTAGTCCTATAACACAGTATCCTTAGTAAGTCTGCTTCTCTGTTTCCATTTGCTCCATGGTTGCAATGTTTATGACGTCAGTCTTCTTGCGGTTTCCTTTTCTTAACTTCCACTTTGTCTGGCCCCGGGCTTGGTGTTCTATGATTAAGCAACTGTTTATTCACTTCTTCTGTTTCTTATGGATTTTACTGTGTCTCAGTATGTTTATTGCTCAGATCATACTTATCAAAAACAATCCATTGGTTTTTAAACAGTATCGGCACCGCTGATGAAGAGATGCCTATTTTTCACTTATCTTTACATGTCATTAGTTCCTGGTTGCAGTAGTTTTGAGCATATACTGGTTTTTCAGTTTCAACTTTGTCTTATATACACTGCTGGCCACCCAAATTGCAACACCAAGAAAGACAAGAGATATCACAACAAAATTTATTTTGTAGATAACATGTTGACCAAGTATCAAATGATTAAATTTATAGACTTCTGTGAAGTGTGGTTCCTGCCAAAATCAGTAGCCAGAGTAGCCGCCATTGTTGGAGATCACCGCTGCCACACGCCTCGGCATTGATTCAAAGAGACTTTGGATGAGTTCTTGGGGTACAGCAGACCAAGCAGCTTCCACACGTTGCCAAAGTTGATCTGCTGTGGCAGCTGGGGATGGAATCTGGGTCAATCGTAAAGCAACCATGGACCACATGTTTTCTATCGGCGAAAGATCCGGAGAGCGAGGCGGCCAGGGAAGCAATTCAATCTGGCGATTGACGAAGAACCGTTGTACAATGCGTGCCACGTGTGGTCGCGCATTGTCCTGTTGAAATATGGCTGTGGGCAAGCCCTGAAGGTAAGGAAGGACAACTGGCTCCAACATCTCGGAGATGTAGCGCTGGCTGTTTAAAGTACCGGCAATGCGTACCATCGTGGTGTTGCAGACAGAAGCGTGACTCGTCAGTAAAGACAATTCCATTCCATTCTGCCGTCCACATCCTTCTGTCATCGCACCATTGGCGGCGGAGACGTCTGTGGTTCTGCGTCAAGGGTAGACAAAGCAATGGACGTCTTGCGGACAGACCACTCTGCTGTAAACGGCGTCGAATGGTACGCGCAGACATTGGATGATGCTTTACAGACTGCATGTGCTGTGCTATGGTTCGTGATGTGACTGAGCGATCCGTCACTGCCATGCGCACAATTTACCTGTCATCACGTGAAGTGGTGCGCTGAGGTGGATGCGATCGAACACGCCGGTCCGTCGTACCCTCCTGCATCCAACGATCACATATCCGCATTACAGTTATTTGGTTTCGTCCAACACGACTACCGATTTCCCTGAAAGATAATCCACAATCTCGGTAGGCCACTATCCTTCCTCTGTCGAACTCGGATACTTGATCAAAAGATGATCGCTGTTTTCGACGAGGCATAATTGATCGTTTTTTTGAAAAAACCACAAGAAAACCACAATTGCCGAACTTGAAATCGTCGAAATCTCCAAGCCTTAAATAGCGCTTTGAAGTGGCGCCACGGGCGCGCGTGATGTGCGCTGAAATTCTAATCATTTGCATATCTCACCTTCCGGTAATGCATGTTGTAAATTTCATGTTATTTGCATGCTTATTTCAGGGTGTTGCATTTACAGTGGCCAGCAGTGTATTATTGCAGTTCAGTAATTATCCTTCGCACTCTTCTAATTATTACTATGATAACATGATGCAATTTGAAAACTAATTTAGTTTAATAAGGTGGTAAAACACAAAATTTCGTCCAGATTTTCCTATATCATAGAATATCTTGAATCATCTGTCTGTAAAAACAAGCGTGTATGTATGTATGTATATATATGTGCATATAACAGCAAGATATTCGTAACAAGCAAAGCAGTCCTCTTATAGGTAAAGTATTATAAGGTCATGGTATATAACTTGTATAACTGACAGTGAAGAGTTTCACTTCAAAATCTTTTACATTTACTTTAAACTGTTTCATTTTATCAATTTGTAGCCTAAGAATAATCTTCATTTTAATCATATTAATTAAATGATGTATTTCGTATGATATATGTGCATTCACATTTGTAAGAGAAAGAAATCATCTCAATTATTACTTAATTTTCTTTACAATAGGCATTTATAACAAGGCATTTCTCTATCTTTTAACAAAACAATTCTCTGAACTAAAGCTATGAAAGCCTGTGAAATATTTCCTACAGAATGCCATGTTCCATGTAAGTATAGAAAATAACCCATCCGTGGTCATTGGACTAAAATAGCGTTCATAAGGGACAAAAACATAGGTCATCTAGCAAAGCGTAACTCCATTCAGAAATTTCCCTGTTTCCTTCCTTTGCAGTATGCTCGAGAGGAGTGACCTAGTCACTAAATCGATTCCTTTCCAGCTTTACCCATGAGTCCCCGACAGGACACTGGTCAATTTCTCCCCCTTTCTTATCAATTTATTTGATCTTCCCTGGGGTGTCCTTAACGCACTGACCCCTTAGTAATCAGCCATTTCTGACCCTAGACATTTATGCCGAACGGAGAATAGAAATTGGGATGCCAGGGAAGAAACGGATGCATTTGAAGACCACTGAGGAAAATCAATTCAGAATCAGTTGAAAATGTCTCAGCCGTTCAAACACTGAAATAACTATGTTAGATTTAAACATTGAGAACACTGTAACAATAAAATAACTTCTTTAGAGTTGAATAACTAGTTTAGAGATAAATAATGAAATAACTATTTTAAGTTTAGAAAAACTCATTAGAGACTCCAAATGTATACAATTTAATTTATAATGCAGTAAAGAAATACAGTTTCCAACTTTTTCACGCTACTTATTGTTTACTCTGTTTACACTCTAACACTGTTTATTCTACCTTTATGAATAGAATAAAATATTTTTTGGTTCAAAAAATAACTAGCGTGTGAATGACAGCAGCCAAAGAAAGTAGTCTGCAATCTTATTCGCTTCAATTTCTTCCAAATTAACATATCTCAAGGATTCAGAGGTTAATTTATCTATAAGTTTTCTCTCTTTCTCTCTCTCTCTCTCTCTCTCTCTCTCTCTCTCTCTCTATATATATATATATATATATATATATATATATATATATATATATATATATATGTTGTTGATTGAAATTGCAAACAAAGATCTGAGTTGCTACAAGGATATTTACTTCAGCTAGGATATGTAGTATAATGCTTAGATGACTAAAATTTCAAATCTATAGGTCGAAAGGAACATGCCAAAATAAATATTTTCTGCATGTTCCTCTGGCTGTTATAACTGCTTGTCCACTGCGTAGCACAGAGTAATTAAAATTCAGACAGAGGGTATGTGAAATGTTTTTACACGCAGATTCAACACCCATTCACGGATTACCACATACAGGGTAATTTTCGAACAATCATATTCTACATACGGGATATGATTGGATATGATGTTATATGGGAGACAAATCGGTCGACCGAGCAGAGCAAGTAAGAAGTGGTACTTTCTGGCCGCAAACGCAACGTTGTTAAATTGAGGTAACAAGTGGACGAGCACTGTCGTTGATAGCTCCAGGGAGGGTCCGAAAGAGAGGCAGGATTTCTGGTTCCTTGGACTTTCTCTGGTGTTCTTTTGACTGTTCCCAATATCTGCAATCCGCATGAGACAAGAGTGGGAATAGATGATATAGCACCCGAAACATTACGTTTGGACAAATACGACGCTCTACAATTAACTCTTCCAGATGCCGTTCTTCATTTATCTGCGAACACGAATTTCCCCATCATAGTTCTTTAGATTGAATCTAGAGAACTTAACATGCCCCATACATTGCTTCAGTATTTTTGCTGTTGGCACCATTGAAGATGCACCATTGAAAATGCTCATTTTTGTTAGAAGTCGCAGGAACGAACACCGATTGCTGCAGTGAAGGCATGTTTCTGCAGTGAAGAGCAACATGGCTTCACTGCAGCAATCATCATCGTGATAACAAAGATCGCATGATGTGACACCATGATCCCTCGTTGTGATAATGTTGTGGATGTCACTGCTTGATTTGTCACTACTGTGTGCAGCAAGTAACTGTCTTCCCGTTCTGATACAGCCAAATATGCTCCAGATCACTCCAAACGATGTATAGAACCTTCTTGTATCCATCATCTCCAAATACGCATAATTGTACTCACTATATCACAATACGACAAACAACATGTTATCACGACACAAAAGACAATCTTCTCTCAAGCCAGGAAGATTGTTCTCCTTCAAAGTGTAAATTGTTAAAAATGCAGTCTTCTTTTGCGACAATGTACCAATCGAATTTCCTGACACTTATTGGGATCCAAAATTTTTAATCTTTCAAAATTCTCCGAGTCACGTTTGCCACATAAAATAACCGTCTGGCAAATTTCAAGTCTATATAGCAACACTTTCTTGTTTTTGCAAATTCATGAAACAGCATTGTTAATAAATAAATAAATAATATATATATATATATATATATATATATATATATATATATATATATATATATATATATATATATATATATATATATATATATATATGCGAAGTGGAGATGTCCACGCGCCGACTTCAACCAACGATAGCGCCCTCTGTGGCAAAGCGAGGAGTGAGTCAGAAGACGCGATGATGCTGAACGGGTAACGACTGAGCAGGAGACGCGACCGCTATGACGAACTCTCCCCCTTTAAATTTCAAACTGTAAATGCTGTCCCACTGTAAATAATGCCCCTAGACTAGATTTAGAGATATTAAACGTTTCATATCGAGCCCGTGTTCGTGTCTCTGTGTCCACACACACACTAGCTGAATACCCGTACTTCGCTACAGAAAACATTCAAATTAAATACAACGATCAATGTATGCAATTGGTGTAAAAAAAAAAAAAAAAAATATTTATAAAAAAAATCATAACGGATATTTTTATAGACAAAATAATGTAGAAGAAAATATTCAAATTAAATCTAATAGAACATACTAAAGAATATAGTACAGTTAATATACTACAGTTTGATGAACATATCTTTTACTGTATTTTAATATTTTTTTTGGATAATGTCCAATCGTCTGCCGCATTAGCAAGAAAAAAAAATTTTTTTTTGTATATTTCGTGTTATGCACGTGACGATAAATTAATCTAAAGAAACCAGAAAAAGAAATCACGTGATCAGCATTTAATAAATTAAATTCTAAAAATTAATCTTTAAAAATTCACCAAAAATCAGAAAATGGAGGTAAAGATTCGAAAAAGACTTTATTTTAATGGAATTTTTATGATCTTTCTCGTGATATAAATTTTATAACTTTCAGATTATTATTTTAAATGCAAACTTGAAAAAAGTTACAAAAACAACTTAATTTAATTTTAAAAAATCTAAGAAGAATTTTTCAAAAATCTTTCTTAGTGCATACTTTAAGAAGAATCGCCATGTAAAATTTCAGTCCTTTAGGTTCAGCGGTTTGGTCTGTGCGTTGTCTGTCAGTCAGTCAATCAGTCAATCAGTCAGTCAGTAACGGATGTGTTTTATATTTATATAATATATATATATATATATATATATATATATATATATTTATTTATACTGTACGTGTACTTGTACGTGTGTGCATGTTCAGTCTCCTTGCTGGGATAATTTATTTTGCTTTTGTTAGTGAATTAAAAGCGGTTTTTCATACGAACCTAAGAGTTGTACCCGTGTATGAGAAAATGCGTTCGAATATTGAATAATTGTGTATGACAAGTAGATTTTGGTCAAAAATTGGTACACTGATACCATCACACTGATATAGACCATCATACACTGATATAGACCATCTGATATAGACCATCTGATCATAGTACACTGATATAGACCATCATATAGATATCCATGACAGATCAGGATTCTTGTTTCACATATGTATACGTGATAAAGGAGTGAACGCCCCTTTTAGTAAAGAAATATGGTCCTACAAGCAGGAACCTCCAATTCATTCTATATCAAGTTGCTTAAAACGGGGGAAAATGTAAATGTATAAGGGTAACATAATAAAAAGAGTTTTCATCATTGTAGTGGCACTCAATAAAAATAAAATGATTCCGACAATGGGTCAAAGGCTTTCTCAGATGGAGGTATAATTACGTTTTTGGAAATCAAGTAAGGCTCAGTAATGCAACGGTAAACTTGCCGGGTAGGAAGGCAAGAGATCTGGGCAGGATTTTTTTGCTGACCAAATTGTTTTACAAAGTAAGCGAAAAGGGGAGTAAGAGATTCTTTCAAAGAGTTCGTCGTTAGAAGGTGTTTCTCTAAACTGAGTGAATTAGAGTGCAATAAAAATAATTGTATTCAATATAAGCCGCAGGGTTGATTCAAATGTTTAAACGCTTATTTAGGGGAATTTAAGTAATTTATTGTATAAGGATAAATAGATGTGTTGAATAAATAAAATTATTAGACTTTTTTGAACTATAAACTTGCTAGTTCAGAACAGAAAGTAAACTGTAACGTTTTTGAAAAGATGGATAAAAACTTTTGAATTCTTTGAAAAATCTATTTTAAGACAGTTGTGTTTTGAGCAATTTACATAGCTTTAAAAATATATTCAAAAGAATGAGGTTAAAAAATTGTGATTCTATTCTTTTATTCATTTTAGCAAGTTGAGACTACGCTGTGAATGGAACTAATGAAATAAAACTACTCTCCCCCTCTCGCTGTTGAAACACCAACAGCTTTTACAGGTTAAGACGGCACTATTAAATATTCAGTATTAAAATAAAATTACTCACTTTCAGCAGGATGAAATGGCTGTATGAATTTGAGTGTACTGACATAAAAAGTATAAAAAATATCGACTAATCTTCCTACTTCTAAAAAAGATGGAAACAATTTTGAAAAAATACCAATTATTTTCATAAAAGTAATTTAACAAGTTTGTAGTCTGGCTGCGGGGAAAAAATGAAATTTTAATGACTTAAGGTTAGACATTAAAAGTTTATAAATAAAAAAATATATAAATGTTTAATATATTTAATCAAAGTAAAATAATTACTCCCAGAAATTCTCTGAAAATCATTTATTTATTGATAATTGTACTAAAGATTATTTGCATGGTATTACACTTTTTGTCAAACTCTGAGCTTCTATGGCATTGAGTATACTGTATCGAAGCTAAATGTTGTTGCTAAAACTAGAAAAAACTATAAATGTGAAGAAATTATAAAAAATTAAATTAATTTAGATCAGGAAAAATAATTTAAATTTATTTCCATGGAAAAGTATAGGGAAACAAATACATAAAAGAGCTACTTTCTATAATATTTAGCATACCATTTTAACTCAATGATTTTTTCACATTTACAAAATTCTCTGTGTTTTATAACATTATTTAATTTTTAATTAAAATCAGAATGAAATTTTTTGTACTTATCTTGACTAAAATACATCAGACATATAACATCAGACACAAAAACAATTGTTTCTAAACTCTGAAATAATTTGTTATCTGGATTTCTTGAGATTTTCAGAAATGTGCTATCAAAATTTATTTGCTTCCAGTTATCAGTACAAATCCTATATTATCACTCAAATTATTTGCATTAAATAAGATTTTACCACGTCAAAAGTGGCGAATTTATTTTAAAAGTAGCTTGTTACGGCGTTCTTCTATATTGAAACTACTGCTTCCGGATTCTTAATTATCCTTTCACATTTCTTCAACCGTTCTCAGCTATGACACTGAAAGTTTTGAATCACGCTCCGTATACTTTTTAAATGTTCATACCATCAATGCAAATACTGCATATTACTCAATGCAAATACTGCATGTTACATTTTAAGACAAAACTGTAAACCCGGGGAAAGACTATTTTTTCTCTTATCCTGGTAGCGAAAAATACTTATAAATAAAATTTCAGTAACAGAATTTATTAGGTAATATTTTGAAATGAAATATTCCTGGGTTTTGAAAATTGACATATATATCGGAGAAAAACATTAAACCGATAAACGTGTAAAAGACTAAACGTTTCAAACCTAGCTGCTTGCTTGAAGTGGCCAAGTTATAATAAATTAGATCAAAAATTTAATAGCGAACAAAAATTTTATTTTCTATTTCCCTTAGGTCTGTAACTATGAGATGAGAAACACAAATATAGCAATGTACCTAGTGTGCAAAATTAATCCTTTTCCAAATTCCCAATTCTAAATACCCCAACCTTTCGCAGTTTCACCCTCAATATTACTTTGTTACGCAATTTCACCCTCAGTCACTAACCTCCATTAAACGATTCCCACACGTGTCACTCAGTCTTCCCGTTTTACTTTAGGAATGAACGGCAAAGTATTTCACTTGACCACGCTGTTTTAAAGGCAAAATAAAGACTCATTTTAGTCGTCCTTATGTAAAACCCTTTAGATATTGATGCACTGCTAGCGATGGGGTAAGGCTGAACAATCGAATGTCCAAACTGACATTTATTCAAATTAGAACACTTATAAATACAGAGTTAGTGATTGCTTCGATGATTAAGACTCCTTTAGTAGCAAATTACAGCATGAATTAACAACAAAATAACACCCATTTCTCTCAATATCAGATTTCAGTTTCCAACTTAAATTTCACCCAACTTAGTTTACTACTTGTTCAATTTGTTCAGAATCCAGACCTCACAACTCCGTCGCCGATGGGCAGTTCTCTGCTATCTTCAGCGTCATATAATCTCTTTGTTATATCCACTGCTATATTCTGTTATTATCTAACATGGCTGCTAAAAGTTGAATAGTCATCTATAAACTGGTTTCTTCTTTTGTGAATCAAAATGATAGCTTTTTAATTGGTTAAAGTTTTCTTTTCTTTTCTAGCTTGTACAGCGCAAAAGACCCATCCCATATTTTCAACTCTACCGAAAAATTCTTCGGATTCAGGAATCAAAATGAATGACCCTTTGTTGACCCCCACAGTTGCGTTATTACATTCTAGCACAGTAATCGGTTGCTAAACATTAAAGTCTTCCCCCTCTATAAGTAACCAGGAAAGATCCAAGGCTCCCTCTCAAAGTAACGTTTTGGATTATGTGAATCCAACCTGACTCCATTATTCGTCCGGCTGATAGCACCATATACGTATCTTCAACATAAGTGAAAAGTTCACCGGTGCTACTACAGAAACTTACAACTTATTGTTGACCTGGTGGGCTAATGCTTTTCAGCACAGGGAATCTCTTGTTGAATCTCGCTGAACATAAGGAAAGAGTAAAAGCGATCTTTATATATCGTACTCAGTAATAACTTATTGCGAGCTATTGTAAATTCCGAATGAAGGTTGTTTTGAGTCTTCGAAATTCTAATACAATAACTCTTGGCTAATTCTAAATTTTAAATGTTATTTTTTGTTTTAGCCCCTAATGTTGCGAGATAAAACTGCAGTGTGATCAAATATTGGAATTTTCATTTACACAATCAGCTTGCAATCAGCTTGCATTTGTCTGATACGTAAAAAAAGTACTGAAAATATTACAATTCCTCTTATTGGTATGTATTAAACAGTCCAAATAAATTCTACATCACTTTTGCATTTTGTAGCCAGAATTGCCAGAGATGGTATTTTTCGTAAGAATTTATGATTTTGTAATCTGTAACATGAAAAATTATCTGCAGGAAACAATATGGGTTTATATCATTGAATTTTGCTTCGCATCCGCAGTGCTGGATATAAACTTAAAGTATGTAATGGTAAAAAATTCCGTTAAAATCAAATACTGCAAACTTGGAGAAAATAGGATAAAGTAAAACAAAAACAAAGGGTCTTAATTTTTATTGAAAAAATGCACAAAATGTAACCTGTAGTATTTTGAGTTCCCAGAAATAGTTGTAAGGTATACACAAGATTCGATTCACAAGAATCGAACTTTTGAGTGAATTAAAGAAGCTGCTTTAGATATGCTAATTTCGGCATACGCGCTTAGTATAAATACCACGCAGCGTCATTAATGAAAAAAAAAAGGGAAGGTTGTTAAGGTTGAAAAGGTGTTATCCTGCGCTAGTGCTTAGCGGGCCAGAAGTTTACGTGGCAGTACTGCTGGTTTGACTTACTGTTCGTGAGTATAAAAATATATTGTTCTTGAAAGCTGTGTTTATACATTCCGTACAAGTAGTACGCATGCTTATTGCTGTAAAAGCCAATTATATGTGCAACGAATTCAATAAACATTGTTTCTTGTATAAACTGTGTGTGGTTCAAATTCAAATAGAGAGCCACTTCAAATTATATACACCCAAGTCTGGGTAGAAGTGAGCAGTAGAAACTCTATATAGTTACTGATTCTTTAGGAATAGGGGCTTTTGGTCCCCTACTTTTTGAGGAGTGAGTGGGAAAAGTAATTTCTTTTTTGAAAATTTATAGTCTTATCTCGCTTTAAGCAAGTAAATTACCTGCAAATCAAAGAGGTTGATTTAAAATTCTGGTATATACAGAGGCTGTTCGCACATTTTTTAGACGATTTTGGTAAGCGGTAATAAAAACTCGTTGCAATTGTACTATGCAATTGTACTCGTTGCAATTGTACTAATTGCAATTGTACTATGTTTTTAATAGTCAAAATTATCGTCTACGGCTTGAAAGTTTTGTTTTTATTCAAAATGGCGTTTTTAACAAAGCAGTGGTTCGAAGGCTACATTTATGCTCTTTCCGAAGAGAAATATGCATACTCCGTTATCCAAAAACGATGTGAGAGTCATGGTTTTGTGATATCTAAAGCGTCGATAGGTAATATCGTCAACAAGAAAGGAAAAAAACGTCAAATTGGAGCCTCAAGTGGGACAAAAATTCCAAACAAGTATCCAAGGAAAAAACGGACATCTTCGACTATTGCAAAGGTACGTTGTTTAATGTTAAAAGAAAATCCCCTTAGTCAAAGGACAGTTGCAAAATCATTAAAATGCTCGGTGTCCACTTTAAACAAAATGATAAACGTTGATTTAAATCTTAAGAAAGCGAAAAAACGCAATGTACATCGTCTTCTTCCAAATCATATCACTGAACGCAGGACACGCTGCAGAATTCTATATGAGAAACACTTATCCAAAGAAAAATGGAAAACAATTGTCACAATAGATGAATCATGGGTGTATTTAAATGATTGCAACAAAAAAAGAGCCATTTATGATCATAAAAGGGGAGAAAAAAAAATTAAGTACATGGTTCAAAGAATCGAAAGAAAGTTTTTCTAAGGGATTCATGATTGTTGCTGGTTTTTCTTATAATGGCAAGTTAAAAATAAAGAGAGTGGAAAAAAATGTCAAGATTAACTCCAAATACTATCAGGAACATATTTTATCGTCAATTTTTCTGAATGAAATTCCATCGCTTTACCCACAGTGCCATCAATCTGTGAGACTCCATCAGGACAAAGCTAGCAGTCACACATCAAAATCCACTGTAAATTTCCTAAAAGAAATGGAACAAAAAACTGGTATCAAGGCCATACCCTTCACTGATATCCCTACTAAATCTCCCAATGTATCACCTATGGATTTTTGTGCTTTCGGACTTTTAAAATCTGCATTATCCAAACGTCGTCCCAAAACCCTTACAGGACTCTGGAAAGCTGTTCAGGAGGAATTGGATAGAATACCTCTTCTGACACTTCAAAAGGCATTATTATCCTGGAAATTGCGGTGTCGAAAGATAGTTCAGAATAAGGGTTGCCAAATAGAACATTTAAAACACAAGAATTTTATGTAATTTAGTTTTGTGAATACAATATACATCGTCTAAAAAATGTGTGAACAGCCTCTGTAGCAGAGCGGGGATGTACAAATCAATAGATTGCTATTCTTTTTTTCCTAAACGACAGAATTCATAATTTTTTGTTTGCACCCTCTTATGAAATGGAATAGTAGTCTTGCCTGTTAAAATAGTTCTTACTGATTAAATTAAAGACAGTACCAGTTAGTTTTAGGGGGAAATTCTCCGTGGTAAACATTACTAAACCAGTTTTTTTTTTTCAAAAGAAAATATTATTTGCTTAACATTTATTTGTATTTGTGAAATTTCATGCAATTTGACAACTTAGAATATGAAATTTTGAGGATAAAGTTTATAGACTGCAACTTTAGAAAATAGAACCCAAAGATTAAAAAAGTTATAAATTGGATTTTTCTGCAAAAAAAATTATTCATTGCTCACACAAACTAACCATAAGAGGCCAATGGGTACCAAAATTAAAAGTTATTCGGATTTATTAGATTCCAACTTTATGCTGATGTAGTAATACAAGTGGATATACATCCTTGATATAACGTCAGACTCCATACGGTTCCAAAATCTTACACAACTCGAACCAGATTTTGTCCCATTACCGCTTTCGTTGTTGCTCTGTTTTAAGACACACCCTGTCCGGAGAGCATTATTTGCTGTGCCTATGTTTTCTTACTGGACCTCGAAACAAATGTCGTCTCCTTTATGCATCCGATCGATCGGGCTGCAGCAGAAAGATCCAATTGTCCCTAAAAGGTCCAAAAAGTCCTTTGCATCGACCATTCCCATTTCAATCAAGGCCACAAGATCCGCCTCTGGAATCGGCCTCGTTTGATTCGGATCTCCGGATGAGCCCCCTGTGACTGGCGCGAGGCTCTCGTTGTTTTCCTAATTTTAATAGAAGTAAGAGGTGTTGATTACGTGTCTCCGAACTGGGGTTATAACCCGGAGATCGAAAACCTTCATGAGACTCATGGGACGCGGCGAGCCTTCTATGGAGCAGGTACTTGACTGGCTCGACTCTAATCCAATCGGTTATGCTTTTGGTACACTCTTGTAGAATGAAGTTATTAGTTCTCTCCGAGGAGTTCAAAGTGAGCTAAACGTACGCCCTCCATCGCAAGGAAGCTACTTGCCCGACCATTAACAGTCCTCGGAGACAGGTCCTTCGCAAGACAAGTGGCGCAGACGCCAGGGCGCATCTCGGGGGACGACGCCACCTGGACTGCGCCGAGAAAAGTGCCGAAAATGTTTCACGCTCCACTACGACACAACTCATCTTTCGAGACTTTCTCTTCACTTTCGCTTGCAGGGTAGCCGAAAATCAGAATTGGAAATCCTCTAGATGCATTTTTCTTAGTATTTCTCCTTTTTTCTACAAACAAGAAATTAGTTTCACTCTTTAATCTTCAGTTTTAATTATTGGGTTACATTAAGATTGAGTTTCTTCTAAGTGAAGTGTCTTCGAACATTTTATACTTTTCCCTTTTCTTTCTTCCTACCAATGAAAAAAAAAACGTATTTTTTCAGAGAAATTTTAAAATTTAGCCAGTGCAGCCTTTATTCCACCTAAAATTTATTTTGTATCATTCACTTGTTGTCCTTGAATATTGCAGAAAATCGTTTAGTTCAATGGCAACCAAATGTACATTGACATAAAAAAGTACAGACGCAAAAAAAGAAATTTGGATTTTGTGGTCCTTTTTTAAAAAAGAGGCAGTTCTTTTATCTTGAATTCAACTGTCTTAATTGTGTGAATGTCAGAATTTCGTATAACACAAATAGTTTACTCTTCGTAAAAGGATTCTATTAAATCCGCTTGAAATAAATTTTTCTTTATGTACTACACTAGTAATGACAGCCTAAAGTCTTGGGACAAATTTTGCAGCAATTTGCAGTAAAATTTTATTACAGGATAATTTGTCTCGGGAAATTAACAACTATGCAAATTTACAGACGACACTTGGAAAAAAGATATTCAGTTCTAAGTTTCCATATAAAAAAATGGCACCATATGAATTGGTCTTTCGCCACTGTTGGGACATAAATGTATGAAAGGTAAAGACTCAACGAATAATAGAAGAGAATAAATATAAAAAGTGGGCAAATTTAAAAATAGAATAAAAGACTGTGGGACGGAATCCATACTATCAGCGTCTTTAATATCGATCAGAGATAATATATAAAAGAGGGACTAAGAATTACGTCTTTTCCTCTTTTGTAAATTAATTAAATTACTTTATATGCATACGTGCAGTAAGAAAACTATATAGAAAGCAGAGATACGTATTTATTGTTAGAAAGAGCAATTTTAAATATGGTGATTTACCTTTGACTGAAAATATCTGTTAACTTAAACAAAATGACATATAATAAAATAGATTTACAAATGGCCTCTTTATTATGGGTAGTAAAAACAAAAACACGTATGCACACACACACACACACACACACACACACACATATATATATATATATATATATATATATATATATATATATATATATATATATATTTATGTGTGTGTTAATAAGTGGAAAAACACATCATGACAGAGAAGCGAGACTAAAAAGAAGAAAAAGTAATTAACTAAGTTCATTAACTGGAAGAACTTTTAATAAACTAACGGAGCTTCATTTCGAGCAAGTGGGCTTTTGTTTCATTTACTCAAGTAGTGGCTACTGAGGACGATGCGAATAAATGATTTATTAAGTATATTGGGAGTCTTATGTATGAGTACTGCAGGAATAACAGATAATGCTTAATAAAATGCTGTTAAACAGTCCTTTAGGTATATGATTTCTGGTTTACCAAGGGGAACATCACTAAATAACTCCGATTTCACGGTTGTCTTAGGCGCAATCAAGCAATCCTTTCCACATAAATCTGCAGATTTTAATTAGACTTGAAAAAAAGAGAAAACGGTCCCTTCTGAAGAAATTAATAGCTTTCCGTATGGTATTTTATGCTGGGCATACCTGGGAAACGTTTCTCAATGTTACAGATCTCATTGTTGACTAAGGCGTAATCCATTTCATTTCGTGGATTTGATCCCAATTCAAAATCAAGGGTAACTGGTCACTACCACAGAAGTGAAATGCTAACTGGAATCATTTTGTAACAAATTGTTAAAAACTATCAGTTTAAAATCCAACAACAATGCTTAAACATGCAGAAACATTTGTATGAATATATCTGGAGTTATCAGAGGTCTTAAATACTTGCCATCTGATCATACTCCATACCATAACGTTACCTCCATGAGCCTGCAATGTCGCCGCAAATTAACTACTGGGCATTAACACCATATATTTGTAGACAAAATCTATTTGAATACAACGTATATTTTTTTCTATTCATCAGGAGCACAACTACTATGACCCGCAGAAAATAAAAGGTGATATTCTTTGTTTTTATTGACAAAACAAATTAATATTTTTGCAGTCTGCTTCTGTAGACTAAACCGGTCAAATTAGCCCTCGTGTAGCAAAAAATGATCATAGCGCTGTCAATCAACCAACCTGTAGACTAAACAGATCTTTTCAGCATTCTCGAATCGGCTTCGTTAACATAAACTCCCATATAAAAATATTTGCTAAACCACAGTGCTCGTAATATCTTATCGCCATGTACAGTAACCACCGCTTATAGTGATCACTGGTTATAAGAATCAACCGTTTATAAGAATCAATATCGCGAAAACAAAAACAAATGAATTATTTTCATGTTAAAATTTTCGCTTTAAAGAATCAATCCACCGGTTTTAAGAATCAGTTTACACTCTTCGCTTTCCTTTCATTTTTCCAAAAAACCTACTTAAACCCTCAAAAGGCACGAAGTTCTTTCTTTTTTTTTTTAAAGAAAGATTGATAAGATGGGATGGAATATAGTCGTAAAATTCACCCCTTTCTTTATTAGACATAATATAATCGTTTCCCCTTAAACGCTTTACCACAACACTGTTCTATTAGCTTGACCCGGGGGCAACTTTACCCGTCCGAGTAAATCTTCGTCTGAGACTATAAGTATTGAAAGAGGTATAAACAGCCTTCTGAAAACTTCATTAAGTCAAACTACTGTAGAAAACTTTTTCTTGTTCCCTTCCTGTAGTTGAAATGTTAAAACTGTTAAGCAGATATGTTGTAACTTGTAACAAATATTGTATTTTTTTCTTCTCTTACTATAATCATGTGTACCTACTTATAGGTCTAAAAATTAAGTTTTATTTTTAAAACTATAAAAAATAATTTTAATAAAAGATAGTTAATGTAAATTAAAGAGTATTTTATGGTAAATTATCTAATATATGTATATATAGGTGTGTGTGTTCCAGTCCAAAAACCTAGATTTCGGTTATAAGAATCAACTGCTTATAAGAATCAAAAACAGTAATAACAAACGTGATTCTTATAAGCGGAAATCACTGTATTTAGAGAAAATTTGAGCTCTAATAAGGTTGTGCAATCTAGAAACTCCTATAAAATAAGAACAATTTTAAAGAATATACTTTTAAAAAGGGAATACTTATTCAACAATCTGTTCTGGATAAATAAATTGCTTTAAGTTTTAAATCATAATTATATTGTTATTACTCATGCGTTAATGGGTGATTTCTTGTGCTTTAATAAAAATGGTATAATCTTTTAATTATTACATTACCGAAAATGTTAATAAATCAACTAAATGTTACTTCAAAAGTATTTAATTAGAAGATATTACCTACATAGTAACTCAAAAGTCTTTTTTAATAATTGATATACGAATTTCTTTGCTAACGTGTTCGACTTCAGTAATTCCACTCAAAACGGTGCTCCTTATTTTTTACCTTATTTCTGTCATTGAAATCCTTACATTACGTTTTTCTTTCTTACTAAAATGTTTTATGAAATGCAATAGCATTCTTTGTTTCCAAATAATATGCTTAAAAAATGCAACTCTTGATATACATTTGCTTTCGGGTATGGTTTTTCATAAAGTCGTTACACGGTATGCTATATAGACTTTATGAATGTAACATCTTCCAGCTATGCCTCAGAGTGTTGCTTCAAGGACAACAGAAATTCTTAACCTCTAATATATATTTTTTATACATCTGTTATTTTACTCAAGATTAAATTATCAGTAAATTTTCCGTATAATGTTTGTCAAGAAAAAAAACACTTCTTTTGCTTCTTCTACAATTAAAAATAGAGAACTTCGATTGTTCTACACATTTTATAGGTAATACATTGATATTAGATCCGAGAAATTACAATAAAATAGTTCACTGGATGTGTGAATTTAAATTGAATCCGTAAATTACCTTTCTACTTCAGACTTAAACATTCAACAGAAAATTTTAATTTAACAAGATAACGTGAATTCTACTAAACATTTTTCCATTTAAATGAGCAAATTGTAGCAAATTTTTTCTAAATGCTGATGTATTAAAAGGAATACAATGGAGATTAATTTATTCCTATCCCAGAAATTATTTGACCGAGTGGTTAATGCGCGGAACAAAAAGCACAGCGTGAGTGATTTTAATTATTGCAACTGGGTAAATAAAACTAAACCTTTTTTTTTCCCCTTTGTTTTCTTGACATGCAAATATGACGAGCGTTCCAGTAAAATGCACTCTATGACGGCGTTCTGAAGCAAAAATTGCTTTATAATTTGAAAATAAGGACTCCTAATCTTTCATAAACGTTACGAAACAGGTTCTATACTAAATTCTATGCAAGGAACACGATCCTAAATTTTCTTAATTTTAACCATATAAAACACAAATATATTAAAACTGTTGTGTTGAAAAAAAGAATTTTAACTCTGCTCTATGTTGAAATAAGAGGAGATAGCTATTCGATTCCTGTGGATGATTTCATCTGTGAGAGCAACAAAACAATACCAGTAGGAAGTAAAAAAGAAATGAAAAAAATCCCAAACAAATGTTTTGTGACGGAAAAATTGATTAAATTTTAATTTCGCCAAGAAGTTTAGATTATTTTTTCAATTATCTTATTTAAATTATAATAAATCATACTTAGTGAAATATGTAACTATAGTGTAAATTTTGTAGTGGGTTTACTTCTTTCGATAATACAAATGTTTTCCTAGTTTGATCTGATTTAGAACACATTTTAGAATTTTGTATTTTGTTATAAATATAATAGGCAAAGTTACGATGGTATTTGAGCCAAAAAAGTTAAGGAAAGAGGGAAACATATATTCAACAAATTGTCTATTTCTTTTTAGAGTGATTTTAACTTTCCAAGCAGTTTTCTTAGAAAAGATGTTATTTAGATACAACATATTTTCCTTTAAAAAGTTCTTCCCAGGATTCCCATGTTTACTATCACAGATTTCAATTAGCATAGATATAACTGAAAAAAGCCAGTTTACAACAAGAATTTTTGCTATATAATCTCTAACTATCTTACACTATGTAAATGCTTATAAGCGGTTAAAAGATTGGAAGTTGAACTACGTAAACGTCTGTTCCTTGCATGAAAGAATTCTTTGTCTTGGTCTTTCCACTATCTCCTACTTCTCTAGAAATTTTTTGTTCGGTAAAAAATGATAAAATCTGTCTTGTTCCTTTCTCCTTTCGGAAACAGTATGCTTTTATAGGGATTTATACTCTTGAACTCTATAAAGTATAGGAAAATCTTGTCTTTCGAATTACGAGCAATTGAATCCGGAATACCATTTCATCATAGCTTAGACAAGCGTTGATGGTGGTGGTTCGTAAAAGTTGTCTGTCTTCAGGGTTTAAATTCTTTCGCCCGTTTCCCCAACTGGAAAGAAAGAAGTTTGCTGCTCTGCTCCTAAAACTCCCAAAGGGAAAAGGACACGAAAGAAGAGCTAGGAAAGGACATAAAAATCCAGAGAGGAGTAGACAAAGCAGTAAGCAAAATTCCTTTATGATGTGACGCATTTTGAGAGCAAGGCATACCATGAAGGTGTTGATGGAATAACCCAGGCCTTTAAAATACCATCTCTTCAAGTTTATATAAGTTTACTATTCGAATATAGACTATCGATAAAAAGAAACGATGTCTACTCATACTTTTACCTCTCCATATATTTTGTAAGTCTTTGACAATCATGTCCTAACTCAATATTTAAAAGGGTGAGGATAGGCGTTTAAGCCGAAAGTACCCTCAAAATAAGCCAGCTTGACCCTTCAACGCTTTTTTATCGCACAAAGCCCTGTAGCTCAGCGATGATTAAAGCCAGAGAAACAAAATCTGGCCTGAAGTATTTCTGCATACAATGCGTAGCACTGACTAGTTTTAAAGTATATAAAAAGGAACTAGCCACCATGTTCTTATAGGAAATTAAAGATTTAAACCTAAGAAAGGCCTCATTCAAACTTATACGCCCGTGTCCAAGTGCAAATATTAGCTTTCTATGCCAGGAGAAGTACATTCCATAACTGCCGAGGCTCTTTAAGCAAAACCAGAACACGTGCGATCAGCGTACTTGCCCTAAACATGCACTTTAAAGTTTGAATCCTGGGATATCTCAGATGTTTTAAGGTTGAAAAAAAATACAGAAAAGACATGACAGAATCATCGTCGTTAAAGTCGTACCTAACAAATTAGACTCGATTTCAGTAAGATGTTTTTCTTAGTTGGGAAAGAACAACTTTTTTTCTATCCGAAAGGATCGTGACATGGCTTGACTTTATAAAAGTTAACACAACAAATGAAAAAGCAGAAAATTCTGGGACGAAATTCTTAGCTAGCAAAGTAGTTTTAAAAGAAAAGAAAAATCTTTGAAGGTGTGCGTATGTGTCTTCATCCTCATGCCGTTCTAGACACCGCACTAAGCCAATATTCTTTATCTTTGAACTTGATCTTTATAATAAATTTTGAAGCTTCATTTACGGTTTTCATCATTATTTATTCACTCTTATTTAATATTATTTCGAATAAATAAGTAGTAAAAATTTAGAGAAAAAAATTATTTTAAAAATTTTAAAAATAAAAGATGAAAAAAATCCACACGAAAGCTATAAAATTGCTAAAGAAACTAAAAGACCAAGAAAGCTAAAGAAGCTAAAAAATCAACACAATGAAATGGAATTTTTCTACAAATAAGCTTCTATACTCAGTATTTGTACATACTTTAACCAAATGCTATTTATTTTAGCCATTTAACTGATTTTCTGTTATTTTTTCAATGCAACTTTAAAACGCTTAAATTGTTAATTTTGGGAAAAAAAACGCTTTGAGTCAAAACTAGGATAGCCATATTATATTTCACACATAACATCGTTTTAAGTTAAGCACCAAGTCTGTTAACTTCTATATGAATTCGTTATGTGAATCCTAAAGGAAACGTTGAGAGACATCTCGATGGATTAGCTGTTGGAGACAATTGTACGATTGTATCAGGAGGAAGTTCTGAAGCCAAAAATGTTAGTCAAAGACATCAGTCAGTAACTGAACTTTATCTAACAGTTTTCCTGTACCCTGCTTTTATTTTGATGACAGCATCTTAATGCAGAGTATTTAAGTTGTACCACTTGATGTTACCCTTATATAGTATATGGATAAAATTTCTCTTTTAATTAATTACTCTTGCAAGGTATATTTATCTCCATACAGTACAATTGAAACTTTATTGAGCGAAGTGAAATTTTCTTGAACTGAAAAATGTTTTCATATTGCATTCTTGTTGTATTTTCATTAACGGCTTATGGAATTGCCATGTCATCCCACCGTAGAGAACGGCCAATAACGCTCTCGTAATAGACATTTCCATGCAATGAATATTTTCATCTTCAATTATAAATAAAATCTTGGTGATTTTTCTTGGAAGCCGCATCTAATATTTAATGCTTAAATACGAAGACTATGAATTTGCGAAGTTGCTTGGGTCAAAACAATTATCCATCGGTAATAATAAAATTGTACCCAACTTTTCATAACAAATGAGATTATGATTTAGCATGTAATGTGACATTTTGAATGTTCTGTAATACAACTTTCTTTTTCTTGAAAAGGTATCAATAGAAGAAATCTCTACCACTTACAGTTTTTTTTCTTGGGAATTTCCATAAATTGAAAATACAGCTTATTCAACAGTCAGTTCACTCCTACTGGGTTAATACCCAAATATAACGTTCACCCCTGCCCTCGGATTCGAATTGATCCCCCTATCTCACTTCATGCAACGTACTCGATTCTAAAGCCTGTCCTTATTTTTACCTCATTGTTTCTGGATAAAATGTACTCTTTGGATTCGAATAAATAGTCTAAAATAGTTTTATTTTTAGAGTAGTGACGGTTAATTTTAGCCAAAAGACCCTTTAAATTAAAAAATACACATGAAACTGATAAAATCTGTATGACTGTTTTTCGAATTCACTATTAAACATATCTATCTTATCGAATCAGTCCAATTTTAATCAGATGCTATTGACTACACTTTTTTCGCAATTAAAATTGTTTTTTAAATGATTTTAGATATTTTTAATACAAACATGGAAGAGTGAATTTTCACAATAGAAAAGGTTACAAATATGTCATATCCAGCGTAATCGGTTGACAGTGACCTGTTTTTCACTTTTATTATAGCCTCCTTAGCCGATCTCCTAAACAGGTTTTCTATACAAATATTGCCTCACAAATGTTTAAGCTACTAAATATGAAGAGAACGTCCAGTATACGAGATATAATAGCTATTTCAGAAATTTGAAAGATAAAGGGAATTAAAAACAAAAAAAGATCGTAACAAAAAGACTGGCAGGCTGGTTTTGGCTATCATTATTTTACAGCATACTGATGTTTTAAGGTTTAATCCATTTAAGGAATCCTTTAGGTAATCATATTTTTTTACGTTAGGATACGAAACTCTTTATTTATAACCATGAATTATGAAATCCTTGATTTATTATTGATTTGAATAAACATGAAAGGATTTGTAGAAAAATCACTATATGCTAGGATATTCTTTCTCATTTAAGTTTGATTCTGAGCCTTCTCTAATACAAATAATACTTTAGCGCCTAAAAATTGTAAATTAGATCATTTTTTGCGATATATTAATGAGAAGAAACCCATTCTTCTCATTAATATATCGCAAAGTTAGAGTTATTTGGGGAAAATATTATTAAGTTAATTAATAAAAATATTATTTTTCCTCATTAATAACAACATATGCAAAACATGATATACTCAGCGATCTAATTTAAAATATTTTACTTTTATTTCCTTATTTTTTTACCTTCAATGCTAGTAAGTTGAATTTTCTTTTTAGATATTGTCACATTTTTTTCTGAATGCTTTTTGAAGAGCATTAATTCCACGTTGATTTCAATACTTATATAAATGCATATAAGAAATACGTATCATATTTAATCGGATGATAACATGTATTTTAAGAACCTTAATTTAGACTCCTAACACAAGACATAAAATTGCGTGTCAGCTCGATTGTAGTGGGATAACTCCATTAATAATAAAATTTCCGAACGATTATCATTCAACGCATGTTAAATGTTGTCTTAAAATTTTTCTAAGTTTTGAATTCCCATATTTTAAAGTAGGATTACGTTCCTTAATAACGGTCCTCTAGAAAGCAAAATTTTAGCGTCTCGTGAGTTATAATTTTGGCAGCGCGCCAAATTCAGATAATTCATTCATAGCAGTAAACAGTTAAACAGAAAAGTACCAAAATGCGTCTTAAAAAATTTTTTTTAAATATATAAAAAAAGAAAGGTAAGCAACGATTAGTAATCCTACGTTAATAACCCGCGGTAGTTTCATTAGAAGAAACTACCTGAATTTTTTTTTTAATTTTTTTTTGTGTAGATATAACAAACAGAAAATTGTTCGCAGATTTTTTGGCGCTATTTTCTTGCAAATAATAACTTGTGGCTATAAGGAACTCAAAACTTTGCAATTAATATTTATAAGGGTCATTTCAAAGAATTTGCAATGTACATAATCATGCAAAATTTGTCACCAGCTCATCACAATCACCTCAAATGTTGTGGTTAGACCGCGAGTAGTTGTTCGTGACTTTCATTGTTCAACATTAAAAACCGCTCTTTTGTTGGCATCTACAAAGCATCAACAACTATAGCATTAACAACTTATGAATAATTGGGAACACGGTTAGATTTCAAAAGACTGCTTTTATTAACTTAATTAAACTGATTTTTTAAGTAGTACAATCTGTCAGTCGGTTCAAAATATTATCTATAAAATGTTTTTTTTTCCCAGTGCGGAGGCACTTGTCGGATAGACATTAGCCTTTATTCACCGCAGTTTTTGTTGGCCATTTTACTATGGGAGCACCATATAGGTGCACCAGCATTACCCTCTATGAAAGGCCGACACAAACGGAGGTATTTTAGTGGCCTGCGACTCCGGGATTCGATCCAAGCACCGAAAACCAGAGCGCTGTACCACAAGGCCACCACAGGTCCATCTACAAAGTGTCTAAAAGAGTAATCGGTAAAGGGTTTTGCAATCACTAAAAGTTAAACAAAAATATAATGCTATTAAAAACGCATAGAAATTCGTGAGAAAGTTGCGTATCGGGAAAGTACTTCCGAGAAAATGTATCGTTATACCCTTCTAAAAAAATGTAACCTTTATTTTTCCTAGCTATTGCTGTAAAATAAGCATAAGTCATCAAGCAGGCCAGTAAATGATATAGAAAACTAATAATTTTCTTAATTTTGAGGAATTAATACGACAGTAGTAATTTCACTTTTACTAAATCTCCTCCCATTGTACTATGGCCCAAAAAATTTGGGCTACATGAGTAAGCATTCTTACCGGTAGATATTATAACCGGTAGATGTTGCATGTATTGTAAAATAGTAAAACTTTCGAATGCAGGGACAAAGCTTGATTATTTATCATTATTACAAGCTTTCTTCTTTTAACAGAAGGAAATTTCAGTAACATTAGGATGAAATTCCACGTACGCGATCTTCTCATTGCGTGATATTATGTGTAATCTAACCATAAATCCGTGCAAATAGACCGGCTCAGTCCCATCTCTGATACAACGATGAGTTGTATCCGCGGCTGACATGGCTCCCGCATCGTTGGCTCCGAAGGCAGAGCCAAAGAAATGATGGACAAAGAAAGCAGTGAAAGGGCGAGCAGTAGTTAAAGCGATATGTTTTCGAGGGGAAAAAAAAGGCTGGGGGAAATGTCTATATGCGAAAGTGGGGGTGTGGGGCGGAGACACCCAATAAGGAGCGGAATCGCAGCAAATGAGTTCTTTAACAGCCGATGAATAATCGTGCGCCCGCTGCTTTTCGGGGCAAACAATTTAATAAAATCGCCTTTTGCCCTATCCTACCACCTCAATATTGTTGGCTCATGTAAATTAGGCGTATTACATGGCCCTCTCCCTCCCCCACCCGTTCTTCTTTTTCCCCCCTCCGACGGCATTACGGAAGATAATATGGTAATGCACCCTTCACGCCGCGACGCCCTAATACGACTGGCAAATCCCCCAATCATAATTTATATGCATAATCTCCACAGGCCTTGTCAGATGGCTCATTACAAGAAGTACCCCGAGGGAGATAGCCCTAATCCCCGTGTATAACAAACACCCGGGTGTCCCCCGTTTGACAGATGTTTGCACTTTTCTCCCGGTTCACGCTAATACCCGGACTCGGTGTGATCGACGCCGTCTCCTTTGCATACATGCAAACTTCTCCATCTTCATCTTGCGCCTCTCCCCGCGGATGCACCATTACGCCACTGCCAAGTGAGCCCGCAAATGAGGCGCGCGACTGATTTGTCTCCATCTGCGAGCCGCCATTAAATCATACACTCCTCGCAGACTCCAAAAAAGCGGGACGGTCGATTTTAGAAATAATTTATTATTTGGAATTTTTAAATTTCAATTTGTCTCCCGCGCTGCACCACATGGAATTCATACGGTGTGGCTGTTTTTCGGGGTTTGACCGTCGTGAATATTATCGAACGATGGTGTCTGTTTCGGTGGCCAGAAACACTTCCAATCTATGCGTTCTTGGGGAAACACCGAGGATTTTCTTGTCTACAAGGTATAAAAAGCGAACATTTGGCCAGGCCTAAAATTCAGGGATTTATCTAAATAGATTTACGGGTAGGATTGAAAAAATACATAAACACGCACGTATAAAATATAATAAAGAAAAATATTTTTTATCCGTTTCTCAGAGGAAAATACGTGAAAGAGGGAAAAAGCTTTACGGAAAAAGTGGGCATTTGAAGCAGTTCACCAAAGAAAATCTTATATTTTATGTTTATAAATGAAAAACACATGCGTTAAAGAAACGTAAAAATTAAGTTTCACTGCATGTACCGTCACTATAAATTCAGTTATGAGTTTTAGCGAATCCTCATTTCTTGACTATGTAGAATGTATTGTACGAAGAGGCAAAGATTTGTGCTCGTGTTTGGTTTAATTTGCCCTATATAGGTAAAAACGGACCAACGCTTCCGCGTTAATTTCCAAGAAATGATTAAAATTTTTGGACTGTACATTCAAATCTTATATAATCTTTGAAATCCTCTTGGATCCATGTGAAGAGGAGATCGTTTTGTTAACTAAAGAAACTGATACCTGATTGCCAAAACAAGTCATTCGAATTAAATCGGTAATTTAAATTTTGAAATTTCTCATCCCTTTTACTTATAATTCTTTTTATCTTATTCGCTAACGAAAAGATTCTTCATGTACCGAAAGCTTTTAACCAATCTAAAATTAATTTCCCCATGGAAAAAAAGGAAAAACATCAGGAAAAATTCAAAATCTGGCAAATTTTCTGAACTGTTACATTGTATAATATATATATACATGCATACATATATTCATATATATATATATATATATATATATATATATATATATATATATATATATATATATATATATATATAATATATATATATATATATATATATATATATATATATATATATATATATATATATATATATATATATATATATATATATATATATATATATATATATATATATATATATATATATATATATATATATATATATATATATATATATATATAAATTCTTTCTAACTCATGTATTATATGAAGGAAAGAAACTGCTGGAAAAGAGTTTTTATTATAAATTTCCATTTCCACGCATACTATATTGTTTAAGCAATGTTACAAATCTCAAACGAAACACGTCGCCAAAAAATTTAACTGCTATAGTTTTTAATAGCGTCTTGAACTGTTTCGATGAAACTTCTTTTACTTCTGTTCACTGAATCGAAACAGTGTTGTTGGAATTTGGGACTGAGTAACGCGAAAGGTATTATTTGTGTGTACTATCACACGCAAATAAAATAGATTGCCATTAAAATTTAAATGGACAGAAAATAACAAAGGAGGAATCGGACAGCTCTTATTTTTTATTCAATTATTAGGTTATGGATATCAAAATCAATACAGTAGGAATTTTTAATAACCTTAATCATTACTCTAAAATTAGTAATTTGTTTTAGTTAAATTTTGTAAGTAACAGTTTTAATCATATAGAAAAAAGTAATAGATAGCAAACTATAAGCACTTTTTAAAGATGATTTGGAAGACCTTCAAAGAGTCAATACAAAGAGCCCCAAAAACTGTCTGCTGTTTGTTTTTCGTAACAAGTCACAGTTCACTTGATCATTTATAAATGACATATACATCGATTTTTACTTCATATTAGTTGGTTTTTCAGACACTTGATTACTAATAGATTAGTTACAGTTACTCTTACGCTGCAATTTTAGGCCCATTAAGGCTGCTATGTGCTAACCCCATTGGATTCGCTCACCTCAATGTTAACCTATGGAGAAAATTTGTCCACGGATTGCCGACTTGGATTCAAAGATTTTTTTTTAAATTGAATTCCGCCATAGAGAAAGAAGTTTTGCATTTGTGTACATTTTTCGTTTTTTAAAAAATGCAAATAAAATTTTAAAATTTAAATTATTCTGGGAAAAATCTGGTATAGTGTGTTTTAAACGCTCATAAATTCCTTCGGTGGACGAAATTTATAAAATGAATCCTGTAGCGCTTTGCAGAAAAGTTCAGGCTACCTGACAATACCAATTTTATTTGATTATCAGAATTTATGTACCTGTAAATAGTTAACAAAAATATATTTTAAATAAAATATTTGGGGGCAGTGCTTAACCCCCCTATAGAGAAAGAACCATTACAATCCCTCAAAATGTCAATCCTAAGGGGGGTGGAATTCTCAAACTGTCAACTGGACTCCCTCCCCCCACCACAAGAGTCTGCAAGAAGAGGAAAAGGGAAATACGATTTTTTTTCTTAGTACATAGCAGCCTTAATTCACAGAACAGTTCTAAAGGAGTTGAATTTGAGCATTTTAAGTTACTGTCTTGAGAAGGAAAGAATGTATTGCTTTAAACGGGTAATACTAATTAAAAATTGGAAGACTGGAAGGAAACCTGGAGATACATACATACATATATACACACACACACACACACACACACACACACACACACATATATATATATATATATATATATATATATATATATATATATATATATATATATATATATATATATATATATATATATATATATATAAATTATATATGTATGTATGCATCTATATAATATATATATATGTATATATGCAATTAACTCTATACTGTACGCCAGTTAATATGATGCACATCTTCGGTGTCCTTCTGCGGGGACCCAAATATTTTTGTGTGTTTCACCAAGCATTTCCCTGTTTTTTCTCAGGTTAGTTCAAATGGTTGGATGGTCGCTGACTACGATTCAACATGTCAAACCCATAGTCAATAAGAGAAAGGTCTCGGAACATGGAGAAAAAGGCAACAGCTCACAAACAGGGCTTTGAAACACGTACCAAGTGAGCTGTTATGTTATCCATTTGGAAAATGAGACCAAGTAGTAACGACATTAATGGCAGAACAATAGATGGTTAGTGAACAACTACACATCGAAAACCCTTATGTCAGGCTTCCGATCCCGGATTTCTCCCCCTTCTGGTTGTCTGCCAGTGGTGCGTCTTAAAATGACACGTGGTGCGAAGGGAGCAGTTTGTCGTTGAATAACACTCCTCCAGTACGTTGGAGATATAGATGCTTGCATTATGGCACGGTCCATCTCTTGTGCCGTTTCGCCTTATGTGTGTGGTTTGTATACATTCCTGGATCCACTAGTGTAAAAAGCAGGCGGCAGTCACTCCATTGAACCCAAATAGCGAGCTATAATACTGAAGTACCATCTGGCCTTTCTTAACTCAGTCGCTTTACTTCTATTAGAGTCATCCGGTTGACCAAAACATCTTCTGGGGAACCCTTATCCATCCTAAATAAAACTATCCTTAAGTAAGTGGTCACCTCAATATCAATGCGTTAAGTATGCTACATTTATTTGATTGAAACAAACCTCTTTCATTTCCGTGCTAGGTTATTGTGACTGTACTCATAAGTACTTAATTACTAGTTATTTGCTTATAATATAAAGTATTTACTTGTCGATTTCTTCATCAATGGATTATTTCATCGAGGTGCTTAGCATTTGTCATAAAGGGCAATACAGAGGCTGTTCGCACATTTTTTAGACGATGTATATTGTATTCACAAAACTAAATTACATAAAATTCTTGTGTTTTAAATGTTCTATTTGACATCCCTTATTCTGAACTATCTTTCGACACCGCAATTTCCAGGATAATAATGCCTTTTGAAGTGTCAGAAGAGGTATTCTATCCCATTCCTCCTGAACAGCTTTCCAGAGTCCTGTAAGGGTTTTGGGACGACGTTTGGATAATGCAGATTTTAAAAGTCCGAAAGCACAAAAATCCATAGGTGATACATCGGGAGATTTAGTAGGGATATCAGTGAAGGGTATGGCCTTGATACCAGTTTTTTGTTCCATTTCTTTTAGGAAATTTACAGTGGATTTTGATGCGTGACTGCTAGCTTTGTCCTGATGGAGTCTCACAGATTGATGGCACTGTGGGTAAAGCGATGGTATTTCATTCAGAAAAATTGGCGATAAAATATGTTCCTGATAGTATTTGGAGTTAATCTTGACATTTTTTCCACTCTCTTTATTTTTAACTTGCCATTATAAGAAACACCAGCAACAATCATGAATCCCTTAGAAAAACTTTCTTTCGATTCTTTGAACCATGTACATACATTTTTTTCTCCCCTTTTATGATAATAAATGGCTATTTTTTTGTTGCAATCATTTAAATACACCCATGATTCATCTATTGTGACAATTGTTTTCCATTTTTCTTTGGATAAGTGTTTCTCATATAGAATTCTGCAGCGTGTCCTGCGTTCAGCGATATGATTTGGAAGAAGACGATGCACATTGCGTTTTTTCGCTTTCTTAAGATTTAAATCAACGTTTATCATTTTGTTTGCAGTGGACACCGAGCATTTTAATGATTTTGCAACTGTCCTTTGACTAGGGGGATTTTATTTTAACATTAAACAACGTACCTTTGCAATAGTCGAAGATGTCCGTTTTTTCCTTGGATACTTGTTTGGAATTTTTGTCCCACTTGAGGCTCCAATTTGACGTTTTTTTTCCTTTCTTGTTGACGATATTACCTATCGACGCTTTAGTTATCACAAAACCATGACTCTCGCATCGTTTTTGGATAACGGAGTATGCATATTTCTCTTCAGAAAGAGCAGAAATGTAGCCTTCGAACCACTGCTTTGTTAAAAACGCCATTTTGAATAAAAACAAAACTTTCAAGACGCAGACGATAATTTTGACTTTTAAAAACATAGTACAATTGCAATTATTTCTTTTGCAGCAAACGATTTTTTATTACCGTTTACCAAAATCGTCTAAAAAATATGCGAAAAGCCTCTGTATTTAAAAGAATACTTAAAGGCTGTTATTCAATTTTTTTAGTTTATTGAAACAAAGATAGAATGAAAATATTTTGAAAACCAGATATCGAGGAAATAGCATTTTTCATGCTGAATTCCAAAAGAGCTGACTTGCAGTTATCAAATGTATAATCTAAGAAGAACTCTACCTGCCCACAATCACGTAATTCATCATCCCTTATCCCAAAGCAGAAGAAATTGGTTGAAAAATTGAAATAGCTTGAAATTATACAAATCAAAATCGGTTATACGTAAATGAAATCTGAATTAACCTCTCTATTGGACCTTAAATGATTTCAACCCACTGTAACAATTGTTTCATTAATTTTTCAAGCTCAAAAATTATGTCTTCTTTTTTACAACAATTGCATTTACTGATTTTGTATTTCAAAGGTTCAAAGAAAACCCATTTTGAAATTTAGACTGATTTTTTTCTAACAGCAAACATCTAGCGTAAAGTGGAACACCGAGTTTTATTTCAACCTCAAAAGATTCCCCCAAAGCAACGCCAGCAGTATCTAGAGGAATAGCAGAATATTCCGATCTTTATTTTGTCTTGATTAAGGTTGGTTTCTGATTTTCGCATTTTCCATACGAGAGAGATTTCCCAAGGTAGCTTAATTTAAATGGGTGTTGAAGAAAATATTTTCTATAAACTCCACACTTTGATATCAGAACCAGACAGATTGAAATTTCTATCCCCAATACGTACCAAAACATAAATATTTAAATGTTTCTACCATTCAAGCATTGAAGTCAAGGGATTTGACATCGGGCTCATTCACCACCATTTTTGATGAAAGATAAAACTCCGAGGATATAGATTACTTTATTTCTAGTTGCCCTGTAAAGAGATATTGAACACATTATCTCATCTAAACTTATAGTTCTTTATCTTTCGCTCGTTTCTATTCCTCTCAGAGCCATCTAGATTGTCAACAGAAGAATATTGTAACTTTCACCCGTGATAGGAGAAAATTCATTGCTGAGTAGAATAAGAGGTTGTTACATTTAAATCAGATGAAGGTCGTCGTTCCAAGAAATTCAAAGACAGGTGCATTTGTTAAAAATGTAGGGGAAAAACTTACACTCAAACGCTTTGAACAGGAGAAACGAGAAATGGAAAAGTGTATGATAGCTGCATAAAAGCGATGATGTGACGAAAAAAAATCAGAAATAAGGACGTCAGAAAAACTCCGGACCAAACGACATGCTATTAAAATGGTATCAGAGGAGAGCGGAGGCCCATATCGACATATACATTTATGTATGTATGTGCGCGTTGTATTGTGTTTTTCAGAATGCATTCTGCTTTGCATCCCCGAAACCTTCGAAAGGCATCTCCCGTCCTTACGGAATGCGTGAGGCGAGATGTTTGCCGGGTGGCGAGCGGTTTTCGTTTGCCGAAAGAAAATGAGAGTTTTAAGCTCCTTGTCAACACTTCTCGAAAGCCCAACAATAGGAGACCTCGCCGGAGGAAAAGAGGAATGGATAATGTAAAACCCACTTCCATCTTTCCCCGTGTGCTTCGCCATGCTGGGATCGAACCGTTTGATTTTCTGATTCTTTGCTCAGACTTGACTCCTAATCATAGCGCGGCCTTTGTTCCTACCATTTTATTTTCTTCTGGGTTTTGGAAGAAGTCGACGAATATCATCCGAGGAAATAGAAGCAAAAAGAAGATCACGTGTGGGGAAGACTATTTGCGTGAAAGGAGAGGAGACGAGAGGAACGCGGAGATCCTCCCCCACGTGACATAACAATGGAAGTCGACCCTCCTATCCCACCAGAAAAACCAAAAATGGATGAACGAAGTTTAAAGCCATTTGGTTTCAAAAGAAGTGGACGTGCGCCCCACGAGATCGATGTGCGATGGAAATTCAAATCAACTTGACGTTTGAGGGGGAGTGTACGTCCCGGAGAAAGGTGCCGAAGCAGAAAATAACGGGACCCTCATTAGCATTTGAATTATCCCGGAAACAGTTGCCACGAGTTCATTTGTCAGCAAGACCCCTGCTTGGCCCTGGTTGCCTCAAGACGCATCACCTCGAACGCTTTTCTCCCGAATTCTGATCTACATACTTTTTGTAAATACGCAAGCGCTTTCATCATTCGGGGCTCATAAAAACAGGCTATTGTCTCTCTCACTCTACAAGGAATTCGAGAGAGGGAATCGTTGATTTAAATTCCTTCTTCACATTCTTATTAAGGGTTGTCTTCCAAAGCCTGAACTTACAGAGGCATAAAAGTGTGACTAACCTTAAATGTAACTGAACTGCCTTAAATCAATATAGTTAGGGTAATGTATACTAATTGTTAAAGCTCTTTAATAGGTAGTGGGGAAATATTGTAAGGTTAATTAAGGGCAATCATGACATAGCATCGAAGTGTAATGGTCGGAACACTTGTCTAGTAAGCGCCTAAGATTAAGTATTTAAGAATTATTATTTAAGGTATGATTCATAGAGAAATAACTATCTTCTGTGTGCGAGAATAAAATAAATTATTAAGCATTGTAAACTGTTTTAACAAACCAAATTATAAATTGGTCGCACTATTACATAGCATTTTTTGGTTATAGTATTTATGCTGATGATGATGTAACATACCATTATCTTAAAATACCCATTTTTTTCGTTATTATGTTATTAATTTCTTTATCCTACCATTTGCTTTTTAAAATCTTTTAAACTCACTTTTAATATGTATTTTAAATTTTAAAAAATGCACCAAACAAAGATTAAACTAGAAGCTCAGAGAAGAAAAAAAAGCTGAAGGTGAAATTAGCCAATAGCTATACAAAGAATTTGAAAAAAAATTCGATTTATAAATTTTTAAAAGTAAGGAATTTGCATAATTTTGCATTTTAGTATTTCCAATAAAATAAAATTATTGATATTTCGTTTATGCATAACTTTTCCATATTGTGTTAGATAATGCAACTAACTTTTGTGGTTTTTATTCCAGTTCCATTATGGTTTGTTTATTCTATAACTTCTTTCTTCAAAACGTTCAATATTAGGGCTTTGAAAACTTTTTTTACAAAATACTAATAATTTAACAGTAGAGAATGTCAATCGAAGTCCATAAATAAACTAGACCTATTGACCGATGAATTAAGGTAATATATATCTATAATTTTATGTTTGATCTTTGTTGAACCATTTTTAAGTGTCAAAAGGAGAGCAGATAAGAAATAAAATGTAAATCAAATTGATATATGGTAAATTTAGATGTTTGTGTTAGGAATTTGGTTGTAGTGGCGTACATAGTGAAGAGACGTTGTGTGTCAAGGGTGCTGTGAGTACATTCTTTTGTTTGAGAAAAATCAATAAATAATTTCAAAAAAGTCCCATATCTAATTTTTTAAAAATAATTTACTATTTATTTATCTTTTCGGCTTCTTAGCAAGTGTGAATTAATGTGACTATGAGGAAGAAAGATAATTAATTTTCCAATAATTATCTCACGATAATAATTATATTATCGTGAGAAAACACAATACAACACTGCAGATACACTTATTGATATATTCCTTTTATTATATCCTTTTACGCCCTCTTGACTTCTATATTTTATTTGGCACTGTATATGAACACATGGAGTGGTACATACGAATGAACGTGTGTATATTGCATGTTACATTGCTTCAATCTCTGGGTTGGCATCGTAAATTTCTCCAGTTGTTTGATGGATTGTCTAGAACCAGGATGTGTTTATCAGAAAAGATCTTTCAAGGACTATTCTTTGTTTAACAATAATGCTTGCGCTGTTTAAAGAGAAATAAACTTAACCATTCACTTATATGGCTTTTCTTCATGTTACGGACAAGATTTTAGTACTTTTAAAGGCATATGAACACACTCTCTATAAATTACCAAACATTTAACTGAAGTATAATGAGATAAGAAGGTCATGCTAAAAAAAACCTACAAGCATTGTTGTTTCCCCAGAAGATCCAATAATATTTTTCAACAAATAGGTGTTGTTCTAAAAGGTTTGATCATAAAAATAAACTAGACCTATTGACGGAAGTGTTAAGGATCTGTTTGATCCTTGTTGAAGCTTTTTTAATGTTCATTCAAAGCAGTTATGTTTAATTTTGTGGTAAAATAATTTCCAGAGAATACGTTTTCCTTTTTTTTATCACACATACACACACACACATACACATATATATATATATAAGTGTGTGTAAATAGAGATTGGGAAAATTAGGGCTTTTGTCTATCTCCCTTCTAAATAGCGTCAACTGAAGTGAAAAATATGGAGCTCAGTTCCACATATATGTACCAGTATTCTTGAGAGACGGTATAGGCACTCCAAACTTTGGAAAGCTTTTCATTGTTGTGTGCGTGGGCGGTAGGCAAGGGGCGTGGACACAGCCCCGCAACCACTCATCTCTGTCCACTCATATCTCTCCGCTTATGAAAGATGCTCATAACTCGATGGGCGGATGCGGGCGCTTTTCGCATCCCTGCCGCGCAGCAGGGATGCCTCCCTCAAGCGCAAAGTGGAGCACAAGGAGGAACGACGCACAGATGATGAGGAAAGAGAAGGCTTCGAAAATGATTCGTGGAAAAGTTTTCGCGACCTAATTATGAAGGAGAAAATATTTATTACATGGCAAATATTCCGGAAAAATTTTTAGATTTCTGTATTTTTCCTGATACACCTTACATTAGTTTTCCTCCCCAAACGTATCCTATAGCAAAGATTTTTGAAAGGATTTAAAGAATTTAATTTTTTTATGCAAGCTATTGCTTACTGTATTTGAAAATTTGGCTTTAAAGTTTAACAGTATAAGATTTCTCAGCCAAATTATGGAGACTGAAATATTTACTACGGGCAAATATTTCGGCAAAATTTTATATTTGTGTATTTTACCTGATACATCTTACATTAGTTTTCCTCCCTATACGTATCATTTACCGAAGATATTTGAAAGGATTTAAAGAATTTTTTCTGTATGCAATTTATTGCTTACTGTATTTGGAAATTTGGCTTTAAAGTTTAACAATAGAAGAGTTCTCGGCCAAATTATGGAGACGGAAATATTTACTACTGGGAAAATATTTCGGCAAAATTTTAGATTTGTGCATTTTTCCTGATACACCTTACATTAGTTTTCCTCCCCATACGCATAATTTACCGAAGATATTTCAACGGATTTAAAGAATTATTTTTTGTATGCAATCTATTGCTTACTGTATTTGAAAATTTGACTTTGAAGTTTAACAGTATAAATTATGGAGACGGAAATATTAACTACGGGGCAAATGTTTAGGCAAAATTTTACATTTGTGTATTTTTCAAGATACACCTTACATTAGTTTTCTCCCCATACGTATCATTTACCGAAGATATTTCAAAGGATTTAAAAAAAAAAATTTGTATGCAATCTACTGCTTACTGTATTTGAAAATTTGGCTTTAAAGTTTAGCAGTATAAGATTTCTTGGCCGAATTATGGAGAAGGAAATATTTACTACGGGGCAAATATTTCGGCAAAATTTTAAGTTTGTGTATTTTATCTGATACACCTCATATTAGTTTTTCTTCCTATATGTAATACTTACCGAAGATATTTGAAAGGAAAAATTTGGTATTAAAGTATTCATCAACCTTTATATTTCTTTTTTAGTATGTTTAATGCAACGACAGTTTTCAGTAATTAAACTTTTTTATTGTAGGCAGAAGCGAGTAATTGGGTAAGGTCTTGAAGAATTGTTATCAAATATGGTTCTCCACTCTTCCTCACAGATATTAGCCAGCTAATGCTGCAGAAAAGGGGATAAAACTGTCAACTATTTCTATAAAAGCAATACTGTAATCAAAACTTATCAAAACGAAAAAATCATATATGTTATTTTAGAGAGAATTTTTTTATGAAATCTATTAAAACCTCTCTCAGTAAAAATATATTGTACTGTACATAAAATACAGCATTTTTTTCCCTCGTAAAATATAACTAAAGAAAAAAAATGACGAGGTAAAACTAAGAGGTCAACCGACGTACGGTTATTCTCAGTAATTTCTCTTCGATTGACACTCACGTTGCTGTTAAAGTTTAAAGAGATCATATCGAGAATTAAGTAGAATTATAGGAATTTGGAATAAATCGTATGATAAATAATGTTTTATAATAGTGTCTAATTCAGCAATTTCAAATCATAGTAAATAATACAAAAATGCTTTTTAAAAAATTTGTTTTCTTATATATTGAACGGCTGTTAATTTTAATTACTTTTTAGCAATATGACCATGAAAATTTATAACTGAGGTTTTTAGTTTTAAACTTATGAAAATGTTTAAAAAAAATTTTGCTTTGAAAGTCTATTTCAATATTTTCCACAAAACTTTTTTTAGTATCCGAGTTTTTAGAATTTACCGACAGTAACCAATTATGTAGCATATGTAAAGATTTTACCGCACCAATAAGTGACTGAAATTTTGACGACTTTTCAGAGTCCTATTTCTATAGGATACGCAGATCAACAAACGCCGTACAATAACCTTGGCAGTGACCTACATTCTGTAGCAGTTAAACTGAATACGTTATATCGGAGAAAAAGGGATAAGTATAATTTAAATAGTATACACTGTGAAAGAAGTAGAATAGAAGCAACTGAGGGAGTTTATTTTAAAAGTTTGGAGTTGGGGTTTTTAGCAGCATTGCTAGAAACCCAAAGAGAAGAGGAAAAGGTATTTAAAGTTTTTCCTTTGAGTAATCCATGTATTTCCAATAAAAATCTTTTGACAATAGGGAGAAAGGATATTTATTAGATTACCCTTCATGAAAATAAGAGAAATATGGATTCTTATACCCAAATTTTTCTTCATAACTCTACAGGTTACTGGATTTTTATTAACTTACTTTTTCATGAATCACTATCACATAGTCTTAATCTAAATAATTTAAATTTAAGATGAGATTAAATTAGATTTTGTTCAGATTTTGAACCTCGAAAAATAACTTACTGATATAAAAATAAGACTGACATGAATGATACAGTTTATCATATTAAAGAAAATAGAGGAAGGAAATTTTATTTGCTCTATTCTTTTGTTTTCCTTAATGAATAAATCGTCTCTGAATGGGCTGCCTTTCCTGGTAAACAATCTCTTTTACCTATTTTCAAGTTTCAAAAGTTTTAAATATCAAAGGCTTCTCTTAAATTCACGTTTAAACTAAAATTCAATAATTGTTAAATTCATATTTCTCATTCTAACTAAGAAAATTTTTATTTTTAAGAAAAGAGTTCCGATTTCTTTTTAATGAACTTTTCTCCTAATTTCAGCCCTCGATACTAAACATTACTCAACTATTTTTCTTAATTTTATATTTTTTTAGGTGTGTATTTGCCTGTTTTACACTTAATTTTAGGAATATTTTGTACATATGTAGGCTATATTTGTTAAAGATAATCAAGCATTTTCCATAAAGCCTCACCACCCATGATATTTAAGAATGAACGAAAAACTCCTTTAACTACTTTGCTGACTTAGCATTACAAGGAATAGTTGTTGCAAGTTCTGGTAATCACATTAAAATATTTAATTAAAAAGGAATTCAAGCATTCGAATCTGTTTTATCGGTTCTGTTTTTACATTATTAAATTTAATTCAGTTAGACTACTACAGATACATGTACGTATGTATTTATTACCTTATTAATGTATTTATTACCTTACTTACACACGCACACACACACACACACACACACACACACACACACACATATATATATATATATATATATATATATATATATATATATATATATATATATATATATATATATATATATATATATATGTGTGTGTGTGTGTGTGTGTGTGTGTGTGTGTATCTTAAATAAAACTTATAAAACATATATGAACATATAAAACATATATATGTATATACATATATAAGTTTTATATGTTCTAATTTGTGATCCAATTTGAAAAATTAATTTTTTGTGTTTACGTTACCATAAAGTTTGGAATATTTTGATCATTTCTTTTTTTTCTAAAGAAGTAAATTTGCTTTTTTTTTCCTTCGAGTTACGTTGCAATTTATTATCATTTTTAAAAAAATGTATGGGGCATGCATTTGCGCATGACCATTTAAAAAATATATACATATATACCTCTTCTCTTTTTAGCTATTGAAATAACAATTGATTTCTCAGTGCAAAAGAGGGTGAAAATTAAACTGCTAATTTCCTAATCCAAAACTGCATTCTATTATTACACTTACAGAAGGAAATCCTTCCCATTTAAAAAAATCAATTTTATATGTTTGCTTCCCTGCAAAGGGTTTTTCCTTACAAAGAAACAACCTTGCCGGTTTAGGAAGCTAGACGATGCCACTAGTGAGTCGAAGGGTCACAAGTATATTTAATGTGATTAAGATAGAATGCTTTGCTCAAAATCATACTCTAATAAAATGCAGAGACTGTATCTATAGCCTCAACATTGGCTTATGTCATCAGGAAAGGATCTCAAAGCAACCTTTTATGCAAGTGTGAAAATCAAACATGATTATCAAAAGTATTTATTAGTCAATAAAGATACTTTTTATATTTTTATGTAATGTATTACACTTAACATCGGTTTTTCTTTAAAAACCGTTATGATACATCCTGAAAATATCGGAATGGGAGTTTTAATTGTAATTTAAGGATACTTATTCTCTTAAGAATATGTACGGTCCTGTTTAAATAATAATTTCTATAGACTTGTAAGATTCGTTAATTGGATCATTTCAGGGCTAAGGGGTGTAATGGTACGTAACAAATATCAGGAAATCAGGAGATGATGAGTTTTATCCCCCAGCCGGCTGGTTTGATTTTAAGGAGTAAGAAAAAGCGATAAAATTTGAAAAAGAGCGGAAGAGCGTTCATTACAATTGAGTCTAAAAACTTTAAATGATTTCGAGTTGGTGTTTTCCAGTTGGTCAGAGGTAAAGAAGACAAAACGTTTGTTAGAAATATTCGTAACATGTTCTGATAGTTGGAAGGGAATCACACTTGTTCCAATACTGGAACAGAATTATTTCGAAATAGTTAAAAAAATCACTGATTGTTTTTATGTCTCAGCTCAAAGGAAAATTAGCTGGGATATTATGTTTCGTATAAAACGATGCAAGCCATGCATTATTATTATTATTATTATTATTATTATTATTACTAAACCTAATACCATCACTGAGCAGGAGAAAACTTGATAGATATTTAATATTTCTATCATTTCATTGTATTCGCAACCTTTCTATGAACACATGCAAAGGGGATGTCCTCTAGGAATCTCTATTTGTACCGTGATTAACAAGTGTGTGTTTTATAATAATAATAATAATAATAATAATAATAATAATAATAATAATAATATTAATTATTATTATTATTATTATTATTATTATTATTGTTATTGTTATTATTGTTATTATTGTTATTATTATTATTATTTTTTTTTATTATTATTATTATTATTATGCAGAGGTATTTTTGCCGTGAAAGACCAGTTCATTATGCCTCAGAATAATCTGTTAGGCATCAAATAAACTAGACTGAAAATGCTTGTTCAGATAGTATTTATACCCACTCCGCTCTACTCTCTAAATTTGGAATTCCTTTTATCTCCTCGAATAGAACAAGGAATGCAAACAGACTGTGTGAGAGTAGTTTCTGTAGTTCAGAGTAAGTGAGAAACTTGAAATATTCCTTGCAAATATTGAAAATCTGATGTTTATCATTTTATGAATCAGATGAGCAAAAAATTATCTTTGACAGTAAGTCTTTTTTTCTTTCTGGGGGGAATTTGTACTAAAGTGAAAGAAGTCCTATAAACTGAAACACTTTCGCAAGTCTGAATGATCCATATATCATCACATCTTTTTTAATAAACTTGATTTCTGCTCTAAAAAGCATTTTTTTCAGGAAATTTCAATCAACTTTAAAATAATCCTGTTCATTTCTTAATCGGAAGCAAAAAGCGCTTTGTTGCGACGATTTAAAATAAGCAAACTTTGGATGTCAGGTTTTTCAGTGGGGGCTTTGTCGCTCGATTTTCAGTGCAGAAATGTACCACCTGTATTAAATTTGAAGAAGTACGTCTCGATGAAGAGTGAGTTGCGAGTGGTGAATTACTTGTTTGGCCCAGAGGAAAATCCATCATCCAAACAGAGATTCGAATCAATTGACGCAGCCGAGATTTGCTTTTCTTACTTGGGCGCTCCGTAAAAACTTTGCAATAAGATAGTGAAGATCCCTCGGAACAATCTGAGTGAGCTTTCGTTATATTGCGAAAGTTTTCTTCCCGGGGAACTCGGAAGTTTATTTCCTCATAGCACAAGATTAATGATGTCGGCCTCGAGAAGAATCTCGGTAGCAAGAACAGAGGGGGAGTCAGAGAGACTCGCCTTGTCGAAATGAAATGAAAGAAAAAGCAACATGAGTAATTAGTTCTTCCTCCTCATAAGAACGTAGCGGCCGGGAATATCGCATGCGCTAGATATTCTTTTGCCCCCTCTTCCCCTACCACAACTACTCGGCCTGAGAAGACTCCAGATCAGATTTTATCGCCAGAGCAAGGCAGATACGGACGAAAATTGCAAACGTATCTCTCGCCGAAACGAAATCAATCTGACATTTCTGATCCGAATTCCCTGCTCTACACACATCATAAAACATCTGTTATCTTTGAAATGATGCCCATCACATTTGAGCCTCACTGATGAAAAACCCTGCATGCCAGGAATTTGTTAATTTCAAGACGATTGTACACTTCAATTGCATAAAATCGAGTTGACGATCGTGCAAACGGGTATAAACTTTCCTTCGTGGATCTGTTTGCATTTGATCTCCGTTTCCTAATATTCAATTTCAAGAAAATAAAGATGTAAGAATGCGTCAAGTTTAATCTATTCAATCTGACAAACTTTTGTAAGCTCATTTAACGTTATTTAAGGAAAGTGTGTTTCATATCATTTAAGTTGCAGTTATATTTCAAGCTAATTTTTTTTCATTAATGATTAAGCAAAAACAATGCTTAAACTTTAATATGTATTAATAAACCAAATTGTGTAAATAGAGTACAGTTATATGGATATGAATTTAAAGAAATCTAATCTTGCAAATTTTCCAATTTGTTTTCATAGTAGTACCTGAGGGGGAATCTTTCCATAGCAAATTGCATTAAATTTCATTAAGAAGTCTTGTGTTGCATAAAGAGATGTGTCAATTTTTTTTAGTTTCCTTTTATTCACTTTCATGAAAAAAAATCCATAAATATTCGTTACTTTCTATTTTATGACAAACTTTAGCGAGTTTGCTTAAGGTGACTGCCTACGTTGAAAATATCATTTTTCGACTAATTTGGTCATTTTTATTTTTTGTAAGAATCGTGTAATTCAATCTTTTCTCTTTTCAAAACTGTTTTGATTTTCATTCTACATCAATTAGAAGCAGAGTTATAGCTATTTAAAAAAAACATCGTCTGCTACAAAATTGAAGTGATAAACAACTTTAAATGCGATTTTCTCAGAATTATGTTTTTTAGCAGAAATCTCTACCGTTATCATGATATCTCACATAATAATGTATATGATTTGATAAAATTTTCAGGAAATGTTTTAGATGCTATTGTTAATGAAATGACGAACAATAATTGATGTATAATGAATAGTTTTTTATTTGGGGCTGTTTTTATAAGGAAAGGAATGATAAATCAGGAAAATTTTTCATATTTTATCATAAAATTTTCTGTATTATTTTTTCATTTTAAAATTTGTCTTAGATTGTAGGTCATTTCGAAGATAACTGTCATATGTATTATGTGTGATAAGGAAATTAAAATAGTAGCATTAGAATTTTGTGCAAAGTGATAGGCGTTTTAGCTAAATTTCATTAAAAATTACTTCAAATTGACCAATTTATAAAAAAGTATGGTATTTACAGGTAATTTTTTTGTTCATTTTTTAATTTTTAAGTGCTATTTTACCATAAAAGACCAAAAAATCCTTTAAAAAATTATTTTAAAAAATTCGCTCAGAACGTCAGGCAATCACCTTAAATATTATTCATGGAAAGATTGTTGCATTCAATCCTCAGGAATGTCAATCTGTTTTTTAGCTTGTTTCTTAAAATTTATACAAAAGTATTGAAACTTTAATCAACCAAATTATCTGTAAATTAAATATAAATTTATCCTTATAATTAAATATAATATACACATTTCAAGAAATCTAAGCTTGCAAATTTCAAAAATTATTTTTCCCAACATAACCTCAGGTTGAATCTTTCCAGAGAAAATCAAAATAAATAGTGTCTACATATCAAACATTATTTTGGAATATGTGTTAGTACTTTTCCATCTATAGTTTTAGAGATTAAATAAGTTACTTCAACATTATACCAGACTGATTTGTGAATCCCAGTCCTAAATTATATATTAATTTCCCTAATCATAATCCTAAATTTCTGAATTCTAAATTATTGTTTAATGACCAATATAAAAGAATAATGGTCATAATGCTAATTTTCATTACCTCCCTCTGAGCTCAATAGATAATAAATTGCAATTTGATATATATGACGAACTATGAAAGAAACATCTGATATAAAATTATCTATGAAATAATAATCCATGGCGTAATAAAGTTATTCTTAGTAATATAATGATTCCTCCGTTTCCACTTTTTCTACAAATTTCGATGCGAGATTTTAAAATTCTGCTTTGACCTTAGGGTTTATTTGTCCTTTATGGCTTGAATTTTAGTTACTTTTGATATTTTCAGGTGTATATATCCCCCTATAGTGTGTTTACTTTAATGGTCAGACTTTTCAAAAACACACTCTTTAGTTTAAATGTATTGTTGGTGAAACCGAAGAAGAAACATTAGAAATAAACTTTTCTATTAGTTGCTTTCAGCTTAACTTCAAAACATTAAGTATTCAGTATTCTTAATTATATATGCATAAAGTAAATTGTAATATTGTAGTTTTCAAAATTGGCGACAAAAGTCTTATGCCATTTTTTCGGTTTCAGTAGTACTAAGTAAACCATTAAACAAAATTATGTGTTTCTAAATAAATTTTTTTCAAAGTTCATGACACTACAATTCTTTTACATTTTTTTTGCATATGTAAATCTTAATTTTAATATTCTATGATATTAAAAAACAACAAAAACACTTTGGCAATCAAAATCAAATTCTTTGTAACCTAGAAATCGATAAAGCGCAACTCGTTAATTTCAGCACCAAAGGTTTTATTATTTAAATATTTTAATTTTAAATGTTAAATATTTTGATTTCTTATAACTTTACCTGCAGACTGTAATACATAAAATCTTGATATTTGTTCCTGATTTGATTGAACAGAAAAACTAGCATTATAAAGTGAGGTTTATTTTCGACGAGAGTAAAATAGTCAGTTGGTATAATCAGTAAGTGGGCTTGGCCAGGTATCAAAGGTGTCGGATTTCAATCATAAATCGTGTAATCGATTTTTAGGAGAATGATAAAATGAGAAAGTGTTGAAGTGTTCATAATCATCCGCAATATTTTCTTTTACAGTTTTCTCTTTCTTATACCTGAAATGAGATGCGTTCAGTGGAGAAAAAAATGGCATGATGTTTTAGGACATACTTCTGAAACTTTGGATCCATTACTTTTTAAGTTCGGGACACGATACGTTATTTTGTTTTATTTACCCACTTTTTATCATGATTTCTTCCTCAAATGTATCTTGATACTAAAATACTTATATACATATAAATTATATGATAATTTGAAATTTTGTTTGAAAAAAATTAAAATTAAATAATAGAAGCATGTTTAGCTTTTGATATATTTGCTGAACCAGTGCAGTTATCCGCATTTTTGTTCATTTTTGTAAATAGGAAAGGCTTCAAATCAGTTGTCTTCCGAATTATTGAAAATATCATTTACAAAGTTTATAATAACTTTGAAGAGCAAAAAATTTGAAAGTTGTGTTTGAGTTCTAGGGAAAATATTTTCAGAATATTTACTCTAATTTAAAAATCCTGAAGACATTACAATTAAAACATATCAAAGGAACACTGCGTAAAATTTCACAGACTTACCTTGTAATACATTTGGAATATATCCTTTTAGAGAGGGAAACTCTATAAACATTACACTCCAAAAATAATTAACTTTAAATACAGATGCACAGTAGGGTACGCATGGCCAGGACAGCATGGATATGCTTATCAGGCAACGTTATCCTCCTAAAAACATGCTGTTCATGTTTTTTTATTTTAATTTTATGGTATGCTTTATCGTATGTTTTAAGCTAAGAAAACTAAAATATGCATTTTTTAAAACTTTGTGCCCTGGATCCTGTTAAATAACAGATGTAAGTATCAACATTTATTTAATAACTATTTTTACTTTGAAGTGAATTTATCCAGTGGCATTTTTATGGCTTAGTTTCATGCTGTTGTACATTTTTTTAAAATTGTTGATTCAGAGTACATAGTTTATTTTGTATGTTATCATGAGAAAATACCCAGATGACTATAGAAAAAGACATTAAAATATGACTATGCATTAATTTGAGGAACAGAGTGCAAAAGTGTCAGAAAAAGATGGAATGGATTTACAAAGGTACGCATGTATGTATGCTAACAAAGAAATGAAATCTTTCTTAATATTATATCAAACATCTTTTAGAAGCCCTAAATACCAAAAAAATGAGAAATGTTATTTCCACAGTGATATGCTTAGAAGGAATATTCGTAATACCGACGCTATAAAATAGGTGGTTAAAAAGAACCCCTATTGGTGAATCTGTCCTTCTTTGGATAACATCTGGTGAAGCTGAACCGAACGAAACCTAAATCTGGCACACACAGTCCTTCAGTATAGTAATCACTCACCATGCATTCTTCCAATTATGTTAGGTCTAACATTAGGATAGGAAGAATACATGCTGAGTGGTTACTCTATAGAAGGATTGTTTGATCCATCCATAGTCTCACATAATGCCGGTACACACGCTAGTATCATCAAAATTAATTCGGACTGCAACTGTTAATTACTTTGCCACACTAAAAACCATTTCAAAAGCACTAATGGCAGACTGAATAAGTGTACATCATGTATAACGTTATCTACCACCATTATCTGTCTGGCCTGAATAATACCGTTTACGATTCCATTCTGCAGGGGGTAATAGGTTGGAATCACGCTCTTGCTTTGAATCTGATATATGCTGATTACACACGAAAAGATAAATGATTGATAGTGACACCATATTCTAATTACATGCTGTTTAGAGGCAACCGATTCCCCTTCCTGAAAACGCTTTTTTTTAAATCCCTAGCCTCAATTATCCTATCAGGAGGGATAAAAATTTAAATCCACTGCAGGTAATACAAATTGCTAATAATGATTTATATACTACATTCTTGTATGTTGAATCTAGTGTTTGTTTTTAAATAACACACAGCTACCATTAAATTGGCACCAATATATCTTGCCAATTTTAATGGTTGCTTGATTTTAACACCGGTAAATAAGTCATGGGCTATTTTCTCTTTATCCTTCATATCGAAATTGCATTGTAAGCGAATTAAAGAAATTTTAGAAGAGAGTAAGATTTAATTTATTCCTAGGAGTCTATCCAGGGATTTAAACCCATAAGATAAATCCATGATCAACCATTTCAGAAACCAAAATGTAGCTTCACTTTGCTCTTAAATAATTATATCATATTTTTGATCTTCAGAGAAAATCACTTCTACCGAAATATAATTGTATACACCATATGTGCTAATTCTATTTGTATCAAAATTAACACCACTCTTAAAATTAAAGAAAGAACGTAAGGCATTAATTTTAACAAATTATTGTCAATAGTAGGATTATCTACATTTTAACTACTTTTAAAATAACTATCATAAAAAAATTATCAGTTTTTTTAATGTTATTATAATCTTCAGAATACTTTTATCTACATTATAAATTATCTTTTAAAAAAAAGATAAAGTAAGGCGAAAGTGAGAAAAATCATCCTGAAAATCAATATATCACTTTTGCAATGCTGCTTACAATGAGTTTTGGGGATAATAGAGCAAAAGGTACAATCCAGTCATTGTAATGGTGAACATATTAGAATGTTAGATATAATTATCAAGTATGAAATGGTTTTGCTCCATGTTTTCACGTCGGGAGTTGAAAAGCCTCGATTTTAAATTGCAACAAATTTTTTTCATTTTATATATTTAGATACCATACATTTCTTTAGTAGCTTCTTTCGAAACAAATTTCATATGCATTCATGTTAAATATAGCATTCAATATCACGAATATTCCGTATGCAACTCCGTTGAAATTTTAAATTTTTTTTCACAGAATTAAAATTTTAACTCTAAAAAAATGTTTGTTTTTACTAGTCGGAAAAAATTTTAAAAAGGACATTTATTACTGTTAAATTAAACATATGGGAGCAAAATTAGGATACCTGAACATATTATATTGCTTTTCTCCACGAAAATGAAATTGTTTTTGGCAATAAATAATATTTTTTCACTTTTGTGGCCCATAAAAAGCCTTCTGTAAGTCTAAAAATAGATGTGAGTAAAGTATTAACTAATGGACTTCCTGATTTGGTGTAAACACAAGGTAGTAAAAATTTGAACGTGAAAAGAATGGAATGAATTGTTAGATATTGAAGTAGAATACCGCTGATTTACACACACACACACGCATGTATGTGTGTGTGTACATATGTATAATTTATGCTTATTTGCAAAGATTATACAAATAATTCAATTATGTTCCTGGCTGAGAAAGATCGGCAATTTGCTTAAGTATTTATGCACTTGTGTCCCCAATCCGGGGAACAACGACATCAAATTTATAGAGGAGTACATAACGTATATTCAATATAATTAGACCTTGGGGCAAGTGTTCTACTCAGTTAAGCATGTTAAAACGGTTAGAAATTTCCTAGAGGAAAACTTTAAACTTATATTTAAATAAATAGTGGTTTTTTATCTGTACATCATCAGGGAATAAGTTAAATCTAGCCATAATGTAGAAAATGATTATCCAGTATGCCAAAAAATCCCAAAACTACATGACGTTGAAAAATTTTTTAAGGTATGCAAATATCCGTAAATTTTACTTTTTGGATGATATGTTGAAAACCAATAAATTGGGTTTTTAATCGATCATATTGAACTGTCAGTGATTATTTGCTGTTAATCTAGAAGATTACATGAAAACTAATATTTCATCAAATTAATTCTTTGAAGTAAAAGAGAAGTCCTATTATAAGTGATCTCCATGAGCTCAAATCATTTGTGCAGACAATCCGTCTATGTATCTCCACTAATAAATCCCCGATCCTCCTCGTATGAGCTATCACTCATCTGCTAGAATAATTGAAATTTGTCTAGATGATGCGTCGAGAGGAAGGGCAGACCTTATTTCAGATGAAATACGATGTTCTGAGCTCACAGCTCAAGAAGGGGGAGGGGGATGCAGCGAAAGAAAATCATGTTCGAGATTGGTGGAGCGAAGAGAAATCGTTCGATTCCAACGACAGTGTCCAGCGTCCTCTTGGAATAGCCACCGAAGAGGAGCGATTACCGGAGCGACCGGCCATTAAGGAATACCGGTCTCTTCTTACTGGAGGAATAAAGGGGAACCTTACGAGCCATAGATCATTGGGATGTCACTCTCATGGGACCGGTCACCATGGCGACAGGACCCCGCCGCCACGCTTTTTTGTTCCTGTGACAGCAGGAAGGAGGTAGGGGTCAACATTTCCTTTCTCGCGTCGATGCGGCCCTGCTGTGGGTGAATCTCGAGATCGAGAAATCCCAGTCTTTTAGTCAGGTGTTGGGAAAGTTTCATTTGCTTCAACAGACGGACACAGACTAAATAAATTTGCGCCCGGAGGTAGGGGCGATGGGGGGGGATTTACCCTAGTCCGGGTGGCTTGTCCGAAACATGCCTATAAATAGAGGGAGAAAGTATCTATAATTATTCTAATAGTGGTAACTGATTTCATATCTAAGGCAGTAACAGAAAAACAATGAAAAATAGAACTACATCACCTGGGAGGATAGTGTCAGGTACTTTAATATCTCGTCGGAACAACCTTAGCTCCCCGTATTTTCCGCATTCATTGTTCTTTATTCGCCGAGACCTGTGTTTATTTTCAACTAAATTTGCCTTAATATTTTGCCGAGACATTGCAAGGAGGAATGTAAGGTCCAATTCCTTCATCAAGACTTGTCCAATACATCCCAAAGAACATTGACTGTAGACTCGATAGTGTGACCCACTCATGTGAGAAAATGATGTCTCGACCCTCTAATCACTAATTACAGTACTTTCCAGATCTACCTTAACGTTGGATTTCTCTAATATAGCTACACAGTATGAAAATAAAACATCCATTGGCTGGATAATTTGGTCATTCAGTAAACTGAGGTACTCAGCTGACGTCATCTTATTACTGCATAATACTACTGAAGGTAAGTCACACAACAGTAACGACTGAAATACACTGAATGTTGCCCCGTGGTCTTTCTCTGGTCTTCCTCTGATGATCGTGAGAAGGGACAAATCTTGACTCCCTGGACAATGAGAAATCTTTACTTTGTTACTAAGTACAATTGTTAAGCTCTGTAGGAAAGTGAAGTCTTTTTTTTATATTTGTCTTGATAAGAAGTTTTGTTGAAGCAATGCTGATATTTAATCCCAGTTCTTGAATTTGCCGTCGCACTATGACGGTGAGAAGATTCTTTTATTCCTTGTTAAATTAATAACAGTAAATTTGACAGTCCTTTGTTTTTTATTTCTTTCTTTTATACAAACCAGATATTCGGCTTCTCTGTCAAACACAATAACAAACTGTCACACAATAACATAACACAATAACATAAATGTCAAACACAATGTAAATTACTATGGTAGTGAGCATATCATTGACTCCATGGTATAAATCTAATCTCAGTACAAATCAAGCCAATTTCTCCTCAGTATTGCCAAACTTTTAAGTAAAAGAACCTAAATAATTACTTTTATGGGGAAAAGGAGTACGTGTAGTAGTGTAAATCCATGTAACTATGCTGAAATTCTCCCTGAAATTCATAGTCCCCACAGAAAGTTTAGCATGATGACTGACTTGAGAAGGGTTTGTTCTCTCTATCATTATTTCATTTTTGAAAACCCTATAACTTTTTTGATAATCATATAACTAAAACAACAGTGCTTAAGAATCAAAAATCATCCGAAACAGGAGTAGCTGTTCTTATTAATATGAGGATGCTAAATCCGAAGATGAACTTTAAAATCATGGACTGTGCGTAATTTTTTTACAAAGCCAGATGGCAGAGTGCAACGGATCGGCTGGTCTCTACATTGATTCTGTGATGTGACGATGTGTAAGGTATACACAAGATTCGATTCACAAGAATCGAACTTTTGTGTGAATGAATTAAAGAAGCTGCTTGAGATATGCAAATTTCGACATACGCGCTTGGTATAAATACCATGCAGTTTGATTAAAGCGAAGAAGGTTTTGAAGAGGTTGTTAAAGTTGATAGATAAGCGAGAGGGAGCTACGAGGTAAGCAGTTTCAGGTGTTAGTCGGCGTTAGGGCTTAGGGGGCCCAAAGTTTACGTAGCAGAACTGCTGGTTTGATTCTCTGCTGGTTTGTGAGTATGGCAAAGTGTATTTTTATTGAATGCTAATATATATATTCCGTACAAGTAGTACGTATGCTTATTGCTGTGAAAGCAAATTCTATATGTGCAACGAATTCAATAAACATTGTTTCATGTATAAACTGTGTTTGTATCAAATTCATTTAGAGTGCCACTTCAAATTATATACACCCAAGTCTGAGTAGAAGTGAGCTATATTCTCTATAGATGTATAAAAAACTCTCGGACATTTTAAAACGATTCGCTCTTGGATGATACCATCTTCAGAGTTATTATATCACGTTACCTACAGTCATCATTTGTGTTGGTGGATTCAGCTAGAGCAAAAGTGTGACAAATGCTCCAGTTCATTAATTATGCCGCATCTCTCGTTTCCCATATGTTAAAGAAAACAATATTTGGGTAAAATCGATGGCAAGCTCAACTAGTATGCCTTATACATTTGATGCATCATTTCGTATTCACGGAATCCCTGTCGTTATAGGATGATCGATGGATTTTGCAAGTTCGATGGCAAGGAGAGACGTCAATAATATACGTCAATAATTATGCATGGCTCCTCCAATGCGAAATGGTGTTTTAGAAGAATTAAGTGGATATGGCGTATTTAGTTTTCCCTCTCCTATGCACAAAGAGATTCATAGTAAAGATTTATCTGTTACAAACACACTTAAATCTTAGTTTATGAATGAAGACGTAGCAGAAAGGCAAGCCAAAGAATATCTGTCTTGTGGGAAGCAACATACTAAATAGATCTTGATAGCCAAGTCAAGTTGAAATCTGTGAAGCTACAAATGACACATTTGTGGTTATCTGAAGGTAACTGCCAACTTATTAAGGCTGCAGTTTATCTGCACAAAGTTCCCGTAATTTTTGTTTTTCTTTTTAGGGGAACAACTGTGTCTTACTTGTTACATGAAAATTCTTACTTGTTATAAGAAAAACAGTTGGTCTTCATGAGAAATCCTTCAACTTTGGCCAAAAAATACTGTATGAACCAAATATCAAGGTCAACAAGATATTGCACCCTCCTCTCCATACGGAACTTGAGCTTAAAAAGAATTCAGTAAATAACCTCGATAAAAATAAAGAAGCATTTTGTATCATTGAAGTACATTTCTATGACTGTGAAGGGAAAATGAAAGTAGTAGTCATTCATCCCCATATATGTCAGATCATCAGTGATGAGCGCTTTGATTTTATCCTCTCTAGTGACAAAAAACTTAAAATAGAATGGTCTCAATCAATTTGAAACAGATATCTGGAAACAAGCTATCGACTGCCTTTAACTCGTTAAAAGTATATTTGAAATGATACAGAAAAGTAAGGTGCAAATTGTCTGTCAAAACTCATGTATATGCTTACATCTGGATTTTTTCCTCGATAACGGAGGGGATGTCAGATATGCCCGCTGTTAATGGCTTCATCACGACATTTCTATCAACCTCAATTACCGAGGAAAATTCTAGAAATTCTAGCAGTCTATAGTTGACAATTTTGGGAGAATTTCTAAAATTTAATTTCAAGCAACAGGTGACGCGACATCACAGTTGTTGATGTCTTTTTTTATGATTAACTAGATTATATACATGAAACCATGTATTTTTTATAGTGTTTTCCATTTTTCTGAAACTGGAGCTAATCTGGGGTTAAACTTGTCATTTTTGTGTTAAGCATATATAATTAACAAATAAAAATTGAGTTCCAACTGAGTTGAAATCAAAGAGCTAAAATCTGTTGACCTGAGAAATCTTTGATGACTTTTAATTCATATGGCATATAAATATAAATAAATAATAATAATATTCTACTTAATGAATTAATTTAACTTATATTAACTTATAGGTTTTTCATAAAACTGATACTAAATGTTTCTTTTCATCATTAATTATTTCATATCTTGCACATCTCTATCGTATATTTTTAAGGATATTAAGCTATATATTTGGAGGAACACAAAAAAGATTATAAAATAAAGACTTATAAAATTCTCAAGAATGTATATGCAAAAACTTCAATTAAATTATTATATTATGTAGAGGATAATGCATGCAATTTTTATTCCTTTTTTTTTCAGTGAAAGCTTCTATACAAAAATACTGCAAAGAAGTACTAATAAAACCTTAAACGCTGTAAAAATTCTAATATTGGAAAACTGGGTTCATAGGAGGCAACATTAAAATAAAGATGAGCTGCCTCTAGCAGCGATGCAAGTGGATATTCTGCGGGGTAATTTGTCAATCGGTCCTCTGATATCATCCTTGTATTAGTTTCTCGACTGCATGAATTCGTTGATGTGTGTCAGTTGCTTTTTAAGTGTTCTACATATGCTAAAATGCACAGTCACACGGAAAGGTTTCGGGAGAATAAAAAAAAAGATAAAAACGGTTCGTAAAAACGTGCACTTGTGGGCAGGGCCACAGTCAACAGAATCAGGGCCCGGGGCAAAATAGTACAGCGGGCCCCCTCTCCACTCAATATTTGAACATTGTATACATTTTTTTAGTCGACTCTTATTTTAACCGGGCACCCCGGAAGCCCGGGTCACGGGGATTTTGTCCCCCCTGCCCCCTGCCCTACCCTGACGGCGGACCCCCAATCTACTCAATATTTGAACATTGTATACATTTTTTAGTCAACTCTTATTTTAACCGGGCCCCCCCGGAAGCCCGGGCCCCGGGGATTTTGTCCCCCCCCCTGCCCCACCCTGACGGCGGGCCTGCTTGTGGGTTGTCGCATTATGCTGAGGAGAGCTGCCACCTGTAATAGCCGTGATAGCAGGGGTAATGCGATGAACTGTAAGATGTCAATACGGTATTGTTTACTGATGACACTACCGTTTAGAGATAAACTATGGCATCAAATATTATAATTGTTTTCCCCCTCCCCAATTCAAAGGGTATTCACAACAGGACAAAGGATGGGTTTCCCCTTTCGCTGAGTTTCCACCAAATATAAATGAAGCTGTTATCTTCGGTGAAAGGGAAACGAGATTCATGTTAACTAATTATCACATTAACTAAATATATTGTGACTTCATTCAGCTTGGCATGACTGTTTGGGCCAGGCAACGCTCAGGATGGAGTTACCAGTGATGAGACACTTGTCACCTATCAGTGGTTCGTCTTCACACTAAAGGTAAAGTGGTGGCCGTGATGTATTGTTGGATAGGGCTGTTATTGATGCTCAGACAAAAAGATCCATCCAAGATGTCTTCTACTTGAGCCTCTTTTTTTTTGGATATAAGAATCTGGATTCTCCCCTAACTTTGAATGCCAGTTCTTTAAAGTCACGCAGAAATCCCTGTAAGAGTTGCACTATCAAACAACATAGCTCTGTGATGCAGTGGTCAGTAGACTGTCTATAAAGCAGGCTATCTGGTCTTAAGTTCGATCGGTTGTATCTTACGTATCGTAAAAACTGATAATGTTCAAAAGGCTGTAGTAGAGTGGTTGTAATAAATGTATGTGGGGGAACATTTTTGGAAGAGTATTTTCATACTTTTTTAGGATGGCTGAAATCTATAAAACTGAAGTACGTAGTTCTCACCAATTTCTTCTATTTATTCCCATCCTACTATGATCTTTAAGTCAGTTCCACAAGCCACAATTTTATACTTCTAGCAGGGGCTTGTGGCGGCCCAGTGGTACAGCGCGCTGGTTTTTGGTGCTGAGGGTGCTCGGATCGAATCCTGGCGTCGCGCCACGAAAAAAGCTCCCGTTCGTGTCGTTCCTTCATAGGGGATAATGCTTTCCGCCTATATGGTGCCCCCATAATAAAATGGGTAGTAAAATTGCTGCGTAGTATAGGCGAATGTTTGACGACAAGTGCCTCCGCATGGGGGAAAAAATATTTCTAGCAGTAGTTGGTAAGATGAATTTAAAATGCTTATATAAATCAAACAATATTGCTTTTATTCATACTTTTAGAACTTAAATACTAGACATAGAACTCCTGAACATTCATAGAACTGTAACAAACCAAGGATTTCTGTAGTGAAAAATCCTCTAAAAAGCGGAACAAAGTGATCAGTACTCCTTAATTGTTTGAAGATATTGGTCACAACACAAACTATTCTCAGGGTAATAATTTAACGTCAGTTATTGTAACGACGGGGACCAGATCCCAAACCATACACGGATCGTTCAATTTACACGTGGTGCATAATCCAATATTACATTGGATAGGTAATGATATTTCGATTTTACTGTAATTCCTCTCAGAGTTATCGTCATACGGTAACAATGTCGATACATACTAATGATCTCTATATCATTCAGTTCTGTGTACAAGAACTTTTTCAGGTATAATAAATGTTTTAGCTTATTTGATTTAGAAGCCATAATTATTTCTTTTCTGTATCAATATACTCTTATGAACCAGTAAATATGGGAAATATAACCAATATACATTAAATTAATTTTCCCTACTACTTGTTTGGAGAGTCAAAATACAGTTTAAGGTTTGCTTTCGCAATATATGCGTTAGTAACTTTCTCTCTTTCTCTCTCTCTCTCTCTCTCTCTCTCTCTCTCTCTCTCTATATATATATATATATATATATATATATATATATATATATATATATATATATATATATATATATATATATATATATACACACAATGACTCGATTTTAGGCGAAATGCGCTGGAACGGCGTTCCAGTACCTCTCTTTAGGAAAAAAAATTACAACAGTTAGAAACACTTATTTAGTCTTGTATTACTCTGTTATTAGTGAGTGGGCCTGGCCTATTTTAAATATATTATTTATTTAGAGACAGATATATAGATAGATAGATAGATGGATATTAAAACAGATAGATAAATAGAGAGATAAATAGATATATAAATAGAGCGATCAATAGATATATAAATAGAGCGATCAATAGATAGATAAATAGAGAGATAGATATGAGTGTGTTTGTGTGCATAGGTCCTGCATCTAATATCTGATGATAAGCCAAGCAGCAATGTATTAAACTCATTCACCAAGCTGCAAAATCTCAAAGGACCTTCGTTAAAGTTTTTATGAAACATATATCTATAGTTATGACTATACATAAAAAGTTGAAACATATAAGAAGGATTTATTACCATACAACATTCTCAAAGGATCATTTTCAAATTCGTAATTCAAATAACGATATCCTTGAAACATTTCAAGTATTTTTCTCTCTAGTTTTCTTAAATGTTCTCAACGTCTCTTCCACTAGCTGAAAAAGAGAGTTTTCGATCGATTAATAAGTTTTAAGAAAAAAAGCTAAATGAAGGAAAAACATGTGTGATGAGAAACTTTCTCTCGGAGAAAAAGAAATCTTTGCGAAGGAAGTGTATTTAAAAGCGAAAACTTGCATATCAGTAGAAAATAAAATTACCTGATGCTTGTGATGTCAGCGATTTAAAAGTTTCATCTGAAATATCTTCAGTTGCACTGCATATAGAAAATGTCACTTGCTTTTTATAAAGTATGGAAATTGTTTTTCAATTTCTACTTTCGTTTCAAGAAGAAATACACTGGTGTAAGATATTAAGAGAATTTGCAGACTTGGTCGATTATCTCTAGAACTACTGTACCGATTTTAATGAAATTTGATATGTACATAAATTTATACAATACAAAACAATAACCATTCAATAATTGTAATACACAAGCATGATCATGCGTAACACTCGTTGGAGTCGGAAGGTATGAAACAGCGGTTGCAGCATAAACAAAAAAATGGGTTAATAGAGGTGTTATTTTGCAGCAATCGGTTAATTTCAAATTGTAACAGTAAAAATGAGTAACCACCAACGTTTAGATGATGAAATGAGGTGGCGAATTGTGGGGAGGCTAGAAGCAGGCCAATCTCAAGTCCAAATTTGTAGGGAGTTCAATTTAACGCCCAGCGTCGTGTGTAACTTATGGAAACAGTTCCAGGATACCGAATCCATCGAGAGAAAGCCTGGGCAAGGTCGTCCAAGAGCCACGACGGCCAGAGAAGATCGCCATTTGTCGATTATAGCGAGGCGTAACAGGAGTGCTACAGCTTCTCAGCTCTCTCGTGACTTGTATGCAGCCATTGGAACCCGTGTATCAAGGGTGACTGTTTCCAAAAGACTGCATGAGAGAGGGTTTTTTGCAAGAAGACCTGCTGTTTGCGTCCCGCTCACTTCTACGAACAGGAGAATCCGTTTATCAAGGTGCAGAGAGCTTAGAGATTGGAGTATGGATCAATGGGCGACCGTTCTCTTCACTTATGAGTCCCGGTTCAGCATAAACACTGATTCTCGCCGTACGTTCATATGGAGAGAACCAGAGACCCGCTACCTATCCTCCAATGTCCTCTAAATCGACCATTATGACGGAGGAGGTTTAATGGTCTTGGAAGGCATCATGTTGGATGACCGCATACCTCTCCATGTCTTTGAAAGAGGCACTGTGACTGGTGTGAGGTATAGGGATGAGGTCTTGGAGCCCTATGTTCACCTTTTCAGGGGTGCAGTTGGCCCCGAGTTCATTTTAATGGACGATAACGCGAGGCCACATAGAGCTGTTCGGGTCGAAGAATTTCTAGAGAGTGAAGATATTCGCCGGATGGATTGGCCAGCCTCAGATCTCCAGACCTTAACCCTTTAGAGCATGTCTGGGATGCCCTGGGGAGGGCAATTGCAACTCGCAACCCCCTTCCGAGAACCATCCAGGGAATGAAAACAGCGTTGCTGAACGAGTGGGACCAATTGCCACAGGAAATGATAAACTGCCTTATTTCAAGTATGAAATCACGCTGCGAGACCTGTATATATGTAAGAGGGGACCATACCCCCTATTAACCCATCTATTAACACATTTTTTGGGTTTATTCTGCAACCGCTGTTTCATACCTTCTGACTCCAGCGAGTGTTACGCACGATCGTACGTGTGTATTACAATTATTGAATGGTTATTCGTTTTGTATTGTATAAATGTATGTACATATCAAATTTCATTAAAATCGGTGCAGTAGTTCTAGAGATAATCAACCAAATCTGTAAATTCTCTTAATTTCTTACACCAGTGTATATTTCTGACAACCTTACTTAGGCAGGTTCTGTTATCAACAATTACTTTCTTTCGGCAGTTTCAAATAAATACATTTATTTTACTTTGAAAGAAAGAGGGAATTAAAATTTTGGGTTTGTATAAAATATTTAGACGACAAGTATCCTTATAAAAGGGAAATACTGAGGACTGTAGTTAATGAAGTGTCTTTTGTTAGATACTTTTGTTCACTTCAAGCAAATGTACATATAGAAGTAAGCGATATTATACTACTGCTGTAGAAAAGGAACATTAAAGTTAAATTTTATGCTATGAACGTAAGTCATGATTTTCGACTAAGAAATAGGAGAAACGTATATATTGCATTTTAAACATCATGTGGTTATAGATGCCATCAGGGCTCAAACAAATAGGTCTGCAATTGTTTGTCTTATTTATTATTCTTGCACAGCAATTACAGGATTGGACAGCCTAAATATAGCAAGTAGAAATTTACAGTGCTGGTGTCCCACACAGCTCGTAAGAAGTATAATGCAAATTAAGTAGACTCGTTGCCCCTTAAAAGTAATTAGAGTTTACCATTCATCGAAATTTATCTCTGAGCTATATCATCAAAAATCCATCTCGTATCTCTATGACATTGAAGATATACAGGAAATGTTTCCAAGTGGAGAAGAAACACAAGATCTTGGATGTCAATGACCAGTAAGATAAGGTATTGTCGAAGCAATCTAGTTTTTGAACCCACCTCGATGGTAACAGTATTATTTCTAATAGACTGGTTGCATGGATTCTTGCATGCTTACATTTAATGTTGAAAGTGGGGGCAATGCTGTGGAAACTTTTATATAGATTTGATTTAAACCCAACTATTTAGAGACATGTGCAGACACATTGAGAACAAATATACACGAGGAAGGGTAGTATTATTATTATGTTGCATACTTAAGAAAAACTGTCAGTAAAAACATTTCTTCGTTCAGGAGGAAAATACTCCAAGGAATAAGGCTTATATTATAATAGAATAATTAATATGAGAATAGCAGTGATTGTATTCTTCAATGGTTCTCTATAGCCACTGGTTTCAACCTACATCTATCCTGTTGCCTATTCCATTATACAAAATCTAATACATAAGGGGGAAAGAGTTGTTTAATCTCATCTTAAATGAATATCAAATTAGTCTCAGATGCGTGGTACTATCCTACATACCTGCATGAGGTGCCTCAGGAATGTAATGAGTGACTTTTAAATCCAGTTCTATGAAATTTGCTGTAGCACTAAAAATAAAATAAAAAGCACAATTCATTATTATATCGGTTTTACTAAGAAAATGAATCGAAAGTGACCATTTGTTTCTAATGTCAGAGGAAGTTTTTCACATTTTTCTTTGCTTTTGCATTTATAATTCTTTTTAGTGAAAACAAACTATCTAAAACTAACTGGTTAATCTAACAATTTTTTTCGCCTAATGCTTTAAGGAAATTTTATTTAATCAGCTTCGTGTAACAGTACAATAGGGCACATTCTAATATTACATTCATCTTTTATAGGCATTAACTGCTAGTAAATGGGATTGAGAGCATGTAAAAATAAATTTCTACTGGTAAATAGAAAATGTTTCGCCAACGTCAGACATTGAAGAGAATATAGATACCATGGTTTCGTAGAACGTCCTGTTGAGTATTGGATTAACAACCAAAGGGCCAGCAAATGCCTCCGCACTAAGTATTTTCCTTATTTTGTTGACCACTTGGATATACGAGTATGAGTAACTCTTGTAATGCAAACGATAAATTCTAGACTCTAATTTCTCATTCATTTAGCAATGCCTGAAACACACAGGCAGGATTTAATAAATACTCAACTATCTACACTAACTATCAACAGTATTTGGACACCTGTGATAGAAACTAAAAAGAAAATTTATTCATATTCAATAGTTGGTAGAGCCAAGATGAGAGGCAATTATAGCCTCAACTATCCGGGGCATGCTTTCCACAAGTCCTTGTATGACGGCTAGTGGTATTTTCTTCCACTCGGCTTGGAGAACACATGTAAGTTCCTTCACCGATTTTAGACGGTTGTTGCAACCCTTAATTCGGCGATCCAACTCATCCCAGAGGTTCTCAATAGGGTTCAGGTCTGGGCTCTGGGCAGGTCACTCCATTCAGTTAACCGCATTGTCACCATACCAATCCATGGTGGACCTAGCAACATGGCAGCTGGCGTTGTCGTCCTGGAAGTAACATGGGTCCAACCCGTAAAACTGTCACAACGTAGGTAGTACACTGTCATCCAAAATAGGGCAGTAGGCGTCGGCGTTGAGCTTACCGTGAATTGGGACCAAGGGTCCATGCCAGAAGAAAAACCCCAGACCATAATTCCACCTCTGCCGAACTTTACTGTGGTCACAATGCATTCAAGCAGGAGGTGTTCTCCAGGAAGATGCCAGACCCAGACCCTGCCATCCAAACGGTAGAGGGTGAACCTTGATTCGTCGCTCCAGAGAACACGTTTGCACTGATCTACGGACCACTTTCGATGCTTTGCACCACATTTACCGAGCAGTGTGGTTGGACTTTGTGATCAAAGGCTTATGGGAGGCAGCACGACCATGAAAACCAAGCAGATGTGCTTCCTTACGGATGGTCTGCAATATTCATCGAAAAAACACTTCCGGATGCCTGTTTAAACTCCTGAAGTATGTGGGCCATCATGTGGGTGCGGTTCTTCTGAATTTCTCTAGACAGCACCCGTCGGTCTCTATCTCCTTGTTTCGTGGGTCTGCCGACACGGGGCACATTCCGACAATCACCGGTCTCCTTCCACTTTTGAATCACATAGGCCACTGTCGATTTTTGGTAATTCAGTTAGCTAGATATGCCCCTTAAGGATCGGTCATTTCTGTGATACCTGACGATTACATCTTTCTCTAAATCAGATAACTCTGCACTTCGTGGCATCTTGCATGCGACTAATGCCAATGTTGTTTCCTACACGATATTTAACGATCGTGTAGGAAACAACATTGGCAACAGGGCGTGAAGTATATCAGGACCGAAGATATCGTCATTTGCATGGGTGTCCAAATACTTATTGTTAGATAGTAGATAGTGTATGAACACGTGGTTATATAAAAAAATAAGAACAAAAAATATATATTACCCAACTTTCAACGACAGTTAAATGATGGGAATTTAGTTAGAAAATTCCAGTCATTTTAGGAAAAATAACAACTTGGAGATGAGGAAGCTTTGAAAATTTTATGGACAGCAACTTGAAAAACTCTAATAATGAGAATAGTTCATCAAGCAACACGTGATCTTAGTTTATACTTTCATTCTAAGATAATTTACTGAGGAAAATTGAAAAAAAAAAGGGTAATATAATGGTTTAAACCTAAGTAGACTCTCATATTGCATTTATTTTTGCTCGATGCACAAGTTTCTTAGGAATTAATATTTCTCATTGGTGTCGCTCAATAGTAGAATCTTCTAATTAGCCGTAACGTGGTGCTTAAACCGTTGGATTATCGGGGCTCCTTAGGAAAGGAAATCACACATTAATTCCATTGTTTGTGTTTTGTTTTGTTTTCATTTTCCTTGCACATACAACTTTTGTTACAGCATATTCTGACGCTATTTTAGACAACTTAAATACTAAAATGATAAAAGAGAAGAGAGAATAAACCTGGAAGAATTGAAATTTAATTCATACGCGAAGAATGCCACTCCTTTATTTTAACCAAAATCTATGCACTTGGTTTGAGTTATTTGAAACAGCTCGATTTAGTCTTGTGGCATGCAAAACAAATTGGAGACAGGGTCTTGAAAAGAGCCTACTGAAATTTAGATTTCCGAAAAAGTTGGTTACGAAAAGAACTACAAAAGTAAATCTCTGTTCTGATAAAATGCAAAAGAAATCTTTCCGGAGCCTTTAAAGCCTGAATCAGGGAACAAAGCGAAGTGCCCCGTCTCTTTTCCATTCTGTATTTTCAGGGATCTCTCATTCGTTGATAAATCTTCAGAGACTTTCTCAACAGTCGAGGTCCTCAGACAGTGGATGCACTTTTCATTACCATATAAACGAGAAAATTAGCATTCCCAAGAAGATACGATTTTCATAAGAGGCGGCTCTATCATGTTCGGGGAATCCCACAAAATACCAAGAAAAACCCTGAAATTCTATTGTGCGTGAGTGAGGATTAGCACAAATATCCCGTGGAGAATGTCGATCATTATTACATCCAAGAAGAACATGATTTAACAGGGTTCACTGTGTTAAATCGGAAACGATGCCCCCAGAAAGCTATTCGTGCGCCGCTCCAAGTTTAATAAGAATAGTTTAATAATTTAAATGCAACATAACGTTTAAAAACCAATTAAAACAAAGCAGGTGATTTTAAGTTCATATAAAAGTGTTTTCCCACCTTTTCCCTCTTTGAAATATTTTTACAGTTTCAGAGGGGCAAGATCTTCATTTCAACAAAGAAACATATTTTTACAAAGAAATATATTAATACAAAGCTATAACATATTTCAAGAGTTCTAATAATTGAAAGTTAGATAAGTTTAAAAAGTTGGCATTTGTAATTATATTAAGTTTCTTAAGGCTGAAAAGAAAACTTTTAATTATAAAGCTTATTGAAGATAATATTAATATAAGCTCCGTCTGCAGATCCTCCCTCGCTGCAAGCTCTGGAAGCGTGATTTCAACGTCAACCGAGCGTAGAAGGCTTCACGAAGGTGAAATTTTTGCGAGGCGACCAGCCATTTGCGTCCCGCTCACGTCACGCCATAGGCGGGAACGTTTGCAGTGGGCACGTCAACATGTCCACTGAACGCGTGATCAATGGAGGGCTGTTCTCTTTACGGATGAGTCCAGGTATAACCTCCAAAGCGATAGTAGGCGCATTTTGATTTGGAGAGAACCTGGAACTCGTTTTCATCCATCACACATCCGTGAAAGAGTTGCATAAGGTTCAGACAGTGTCTCTGTTTGGGGTGGTATCTCTTTGGGTGGACGCACAGACCTCCATGTCTTTCCCCGTGGAGATGTGAATGCTCACACCTATAGGGATGACATCCTTGATGCTTATGTGCTCCCTTATATGTGGGCAATATGTGATGGTTTCGTGCTACAGTACAATAATGAGAGACCACACAGGGTTCCCATCGTGGATGCTTATCTTTAGCAGGAAACAATTCAGTGCATGTAGTGACCAGCTCGATCGCCGGACCTGAATCCCATCGAGCATGTTTGGGACGCTTTAGGACGACGTATAGCTGCTCTCAATCCTCCTCCTAGAACCCTAGCCACGCTTTCAACTGCTTTGAAAGAGCAATGGCTCTCACTTCCTACCGAACTCAAAGACAGCATAATTGACAGCATCACACATCGCTGTATGAGCTGTATTGCTTTTCGGGGGAATCATACGCCAAATTAAAGGTACTTTTCCTATACCAAACTGACACATCTGATTTTTTCATTGTATACATATGCTAGTTTCTATAACACCATAATTGTCTGGCGATTTCTTTTTATGCTATTTTATACCTACCTATGTGTTGTATAATGAGTATAAATTTCATTAAATTCTACTTGTAACTTTTTGAGTAATCTTTATTTTTGTGACTTTTCCTTAATTTTTGACAACCAGTGTAGAAGGTCGCATGGTGGATTTCCAGTTTTGCCAAGCTGTTTTTTAAGGGGAAGGTAAAGTATTGAAATTGTGTGGCTTGACTTAATTCCAACATTTTAATTAACAACAAAAAATTGGAAGTATATTGAAAACATTCCAAATACAGCATGACTACAAGGGATCATAAACTTCAGAAGATACAGTGGGGTTTCGGGAATATGTGCCACTACTGAGGACAGATTATTGTGCGTGTGCAGTAAGCAAGAGGTTTCGTGTTTGTGCCCTGGACCAGTAGAATTTTTTATATGAGTTTGAAAATTAGGATAGCAATAATTATAGTACCTTATAATGAAACCCAAAAAACAAATACACGTCGAATCTGCCTTACCTGAAACCTCAAGATCCAGAGATGTTTCAGATTTGGTAACTTTTACTGTAATAAAAAATACGCGAAATAAGATATCTTAAGAAGAGGACACAACTTAAGATATAATATTTTTTTACATACATCTTGACTACGTAGAGTGAAAGTAATTTATACAAGGTTTTTAGTAATTTAAAGCATGAAAGAATGTTTTGTGTACTAAACTATCAGAAAGATAAGGTTTCATAAACCCAATCACCCTTGTGGGCAATCTGCGGTTATTAGACAAACGCATCATTTAGACTATAATTTTATATACTACTGATGATCATTCATATTTTTATATTTATACTACATAAGTACTTAATGGTTAAAAATATGACATACCATTTATTATAAGTTAGGTAACATATGGTTTGATATGAGACATATCGTCACTGCTTTAAAGTTTTTAATGTTGGAAATATTTAGAGTTTCAAATTTTTCGATAAGGGCTGAGATCTAAGATTCTGTACGTATCATTTACTGAAGAGGGCTTATTTCAAGTGTAAGAAAATGTGAGGTCCCTCGAGCGCATGCTTGAGGTGTAAAGGCCTAGCACGTTTGTCCCGATTAACAGGTGTCCCTAATTCGAGCTCCGACCAAAACTGGGTTACCTAGGGAATCAAACTTTGAACTTCTGCTTTACTGACAGATGTAAAGACCATTACACCTTCAAATCATGCCATGAACTTTCTCAACGAACCCTACAATTTTCCAGGGGTAAGTAAGTCGTATTTTACTAACACGCCATGGAGAACTCCCCTTAAACTCCCCAAAAAAAGAATTCTGTTGTTGGTTTTCAAATTCTGTATCTTGGCATGTGGAAGTGACACCTCCACTTGCCGATGACCTGATGGAATGGAAGAAAACAGTTGAGAAAGGCTAAATGATAATTTCGTTTATAAATAGTTAACATTAATGTTCAATTCAGGTTGAATTAAGGGTGATTTTTTTCTTTAATGGTTATAAATAAGGTTGTTCTTATTTCTGATGAAGGAGGTTTTATGCACTTCTCTCTTCCACACACCAAAATTACTAGACGATCTGCTGGACATGTGCAACGAAAAATATAGAAACGGAGGCTAAAAACTCAGGGTACGTAAAATATTTAAAATAAGAAAGGCTGATTTCTGTAGTATTAGTATCAAATTTCAAGCATTTGACTGCATTTCCAATATATTGTCCTACGTAAGTAATTTTGCATTCAGCTTCAATCTGACTGTTATTTCTGCGCGAACCATGGAATTCTTCTTCGATTCAATTATTAACATCCATTTCATGTTTGGATAATAAGTTAAATTGACTATGTATCTAGGATACACATTAAAATTTCTTTCAAACAACAAAAAAACAAAAAAAAAAAGGAATAATTTTGAGAAATCAAAATGGTTGGTCTATATTCCTGCGAGGGTGCTTTGAAGCGAGAGATTAAATGTCTTATTTTATTCTTCCATTGTTACTTACTCTTAAAGTCACCACGAAAATAAAAACCCGAGCCTATAAAAAATGAAAGCTGAAAAGTCTAAAATAAAAGCACACAGAAAGGGATGAAATGCAAGAGTTCCATGATTCGCAACGACGTGATGCGACTTGCAAGTGGGGAAACTCAATTACACTGTAACGCTGGCTTGCCCTTATTGAAGAATATTTTTATTCAGGCAGACAAGTCGATCTTAAGATTAATGCCGTGCTCTACGCATGTGCGCTAGACAGCCACGTGGGATCAGACAGGGGCTGGCAGCTTTTCCCTCTCGAGTTCTCGACTTAATGATGAGGGAGGGGGGGATATAATAAAACGTAGCAGATATAGCGCAGTAATGGAGGTAGTTAATATAAGAATCGTGCCCGGATGCTGTATGGAAGCATTTTTTCCTTAAGCACTTTTTGTTTTCATTTCTTTGATTTTGATCTGGCCCTTTTTAAGCCCATCAAGTAAGAGCTTTTATTTGTTACCCAATTCGTTTGAAAAGTCAATCATGATTTTTCAGCTTAACGATTTGTTTTCGCTCGGAATTTGATATTCTGGAAGACGCAGAATTGATTTCATGCTTAGCTTTAAAAGAATAATGTATGTAAATTCCTGCTGACGATTGCTCTTAAGTCATCGAGTATAACTGTCATTTCTGCGAAATAAGATTTGTAAAAACGTTTTTCTGTAGAAAGAGACAGAGGTCATAATTAAGCCATGGTTTGCCTAAAGTTAGGACTTGGTTTCAACCGACAACAGAGGGAATGATTGGCTTCTATTTTTGCTATCAATGGATCTCAGAGCAGGTTTCCAGGATTTTTACTAATGGACATTAGTACCTTCTAAATTAGGGGTCTTCAACCCGTGACCTGCCGACGGTATTTCAGTGGCCCACCGAAACATTTCGAACAAAACGAAAGTTTGATATAAATTTGAAAAAAATCTTAATAACAGTAAATTCTCTCACACAAAAAAGATCAAGAATGCACGAGGAAAAGTAGCCCACGGCCCATATGCTTATCAAAATAATAAACTGGTAATTGTATTCAGAATCTTAAGACGAAATAAACACAAAAAACAGCATTCCAAGACTCTTTCTTTCCAGAACCTCCTGTGCGTCTCGTCTTCCCGCATTCGTTCTGTTTCATGCAATATAAAGTACAAAATACTTTGATTCAACTCCCATTTTTTGTTGTTTGTAGCAAATAATAAACAAAAACATTTTTAATAAATAATGGTTATAAAGGTACAAAATAGTTTTTAAAACATACCATACACACATAACTTCAGTGACGTGTTTTGAAGGAATTAATCCTTCATCATCATGCTATAAAAACAAATCAAGCAATCATCTCGAAGGCTGAAGCTCGTTTGCAAATGTTACATTTTTTTCCTCTGCCTATACTACTTATTTCACAGATGTGTGGCCCGCGGAACTTTGCGAATTTATTGATGTGGCCTGAGAACGTGAAAGGTTGAAGACCCCTATTCTAAATAGTGTACCCCAGTTTTTTCATCACAGAATTTTTTATGCTGGTGTTTTTTAAAAAAACATATAAGGTTTTAGATAATTTATCCTGCTTTGTAAAAAAATGAGTAGAAGAAATGATCAAATACCTTGCATATATATGTCTATGGATAAAACCATTATTTTACGATTAAAGAATTTTTTTTAATTTCAGGTTTTGTAATTATATTTAAAACTATTGTAACAGTAACTTTCAAAAATACATGCCTGCCATCAAGTTATTAGATATTTACTTAAAGTTCCCTGTGGATGCATCTACGACGTTCCAGCGCTCCACTGCTAGAGCAAGTTCCTGAAACTTATATCATCTTCCCACCAGACGCAGACTTTTCCGTTCGGGCCATCTTAGCGTTGTAAGGATATCATATATGTTTTAACCTTCCTCACAAACTATCAAATAATATAGGTTAGAAAGAATCTCTAGATGTATTAATATTTTGTCATAATCGTAAGATTTGGAACCTCGAATGCCTATTAGTAGGCTGTAAACACAACAGCTCTTAGTTATAACATTTCAGGGGAATAAAAGAGAAAATGAACTAATTCCCATTTTGAGTAAAAACAGCCTAGACTAGCTTGGATGGAAGGCTCATTTCGATCGGTCCATGTCCGTTTTTCCACATGAAAGGCGTAATATTCTTCGTTATTTATCCAGAAACCTGAGAGTTAAACTGTATAAAATATTATTTTAATATTTAAAGCTGAAATACAATATTTGTAATAAAAAGAAACTACTGGTGAGGGACTGGGGGTTTTGTAACTTGTATGTATATATATATATATATATATATATATATATATATATATATATATATATATATATATATATATATATATATATATATATACTACTATAGTCAAAAATTATCTATCCAGAATGCTTCATTTACAATACATCCATAGTAGATATGATGGGCAAACTTTTATCAAACATTTTTGCGACTTCTGTAAAAATTTGGCAATAGTCAGGAATTTATTTCATTTTACCATCTGAAAATAAATTTGTTTTTAATTAGCTAAGAATTTTAACTCTGTCCATTTCCCGAAATGGCGAATGTTATTGAGCAAAGAACATGCATTAAATTTTGTTTTCGCAATGAAATTTCTACTACAAAAGCATATGAAAGGTTGCAAAAAAACTTTTAAAGACGACTGTTTATTAAAAGAACAGTATTTGATTGGTATAAAAAGTTTAAAGATGGTAGAGAATCCGTTGTAGATGATCCGTGATCTGGTAAAATAGCCACTTCGATTAATGATCAAGATATCGATAAGGTCAGAGAATTGGTGCTTGGTGATCGTCGTCTGACAATAAGAGACATTATTGAACATGTTCCTATATCATTTGGTTCTTGTCAAGCAATTTTTAAATGTCATTTAGAGTTGCGACGCGTCGCTACTCGAGTTGTTCCAAGAACTTTGAATTTGTTCCAAAAACATCAACGTGTTCAAGTGGCCCGAGAGATGCTTTCTCGAGGTTATTCCCTTCTAAAACGCATTATTACCGGTGATGAAACTTAGATATATGATTTTGATACAGAAACATCTCAACAATCAAGTGAATGGCGCTTGAAAGGTGAAGCAAAACTGAAAAGACCTCGTCAAAGTCGCTCAAAAAATCAAAGTAATGTTGGCTGTTTTCTTTGATTGTCGTGGTGTTGTGCATTATGAATTCCTACCAACTGGCCAGACAGTCAATGAATATTATTATTTGGGTGTTTTGCGCCGTTTGCGTAAAGCAGTTCTTTGAAAACGGCCTGAAATGTGACGAGAAAACTCAAGGGTTTTGCACCACTATAATGCGCTTTCTCACACTGCAATTATTATTCGTGAGTTTTTAACCAAATATTCAACAAATACGGCTCCACAAGCTCCGTATTCACCTGATATCGCACCACGTGACTATTTATTATTTCCGCAGTTGAAATTGCCTCTTCTTGGTCACCGTTTTGAGTCCATTAATTCGATAATAGAAAATTCTCTGCGAACTCTGACAAAAACGACTTTAAGGCATGTTTTGATGATTGGGAAAAACGTTGACAGAAGTGCATTGCAGTTGGAGGAGATTACTTTGAAGGAGATGCAATAAATTTTGACCAATAAATTGATAACTTTTGTTTTATGCCACCATTCCGGGTACTTTTTGATCACAGTAGTAAATATGGATGGATCTATGTATCTATATGTGTATGAGGAAACAATGTTTACTTCATTACACAAGCATTAATTTTTAAAACTTTCTATAGGAGTATACACACCTTGATGTTCTAAATATGGGTTTGTACCAAAGGGGAATCGTCTGGTCGTAAAGAATCCTTTTCATTTTATATCTTCCCTATCTTTTAATGAAAGTGATATCTTTCAAGTGGAAAATTTAGGGAATTTTTATCTAACTTGTGATAAAACTAAAAAAAATCTAAAACACACACATTGTGAACCCCCACCACCACTACTTGGTCCTTGATTCACATATACAATCTGAGGATCTTTTACCCATCCCTTAAAATGAACAAGCAATTCTTCCTTCTAGGAATCCTTTACGATCACATTTCAGACTTGCTGTCACACAGTTTTTTCTCTGTTACGATAATTGTTCCCTTATAATTATTCCCAAGCGGAGCAGTTCTGAAAATGCTTGAACCAGGACATCGAATTCCCATGATCACACAATGCTGAAAACCTGTCGACGTCTTTATATATATATATATATATATATATATATATATATATATATACTGCTGGCCATCCAAATTGCAACACCAAGAAAGACAACAGATATCACAACAAAATTTATTTTGTAGATAACATGTTGACCAAGTATCAAATGATTAAATTTATAGACTTCTGTGAAGTGTGGTCCCTGCCAAAATCAGTAGCCAGAGTAGCCGCCATTGTTGGAGATCACCACTGCCACACGCCTCGGCATTGATTCAAAGAGACTTTGGATGAGTTCTTGGGGTACAGCAGACCAAGCAGCTTCTACACGTTGCCAAAGTTGATCTGCTGTGGCAGCTGGGGATGGAATCTGGGTCAATCTTAGAGCAACCATGGACCACATGTTTTCTATCGGCGAAAGATTCGGAGAGCGAGGCGGCCAGGGAAGCAATTCAATCTGGCGATTGACGAAGAACCGTTGGACAATGCGTGCCACGTGTGGTCGCGCATCATCCTGTTGAAATATGGCTGTGGGCAAGCCCTGAAGGTAAGGAAGGACAACTGGCTCCAACACCTCGGAGATGTAGCGCTGGCTGTTTAAAGTACCGGCAATGCGTACTAGAGGTGTGCGAGAGTGATATCCAATACCGCCCCATACCATAATACCCGGTGCAGGACCAGTGTGGCGGTGCATAACACAGCTGTTCAGCATCCTCTCTTCACGGTGTCTCCAGACTCGAATGCGACCATCGTGGTGTTGCAGACAGAAGCGTGACTCGTCAGTAAAGACAATTTCATTCCACTCTGCCGTCCACATCGTTCTGTCATCGCACCATTGGCGGCGGATACGTCTGTGGTTCTGCGTCAAGGGTAGCCAAAGCAATGGACGTCTTGCGGACAGACCACTCTGCTGTAAACGGCGTCGAATGGTACGCGCAGACACTGGATGATGCGTTACAGACTGCATGTGCTGTGCTATGGTTCGTGATGTGACTGAGCGATCCGTCACTGCCATGCGCACAATTTGCCTGTCATCACGTGAAGTGGTGCGCTGAGGTGGATGCGATTGAACACGCCGATCCGTCGTACCCTCCTGCATCCAACGATCACATATCCGCATTACAGTTGTTTGGTTTCGTCCAACACGACTACCGATTTCACTGAAAGATAATCCACAATCTCGGTAGGCCACTATCCTTCCTCTGTCGAACTCGGATACTTGATCAAAAGATGATCGCTGTTTTCGACGAGGCATAATTGATCGTTTTTTTTAAAAACCACAAGAAAAACACAATTGCCGAACTTGAAATCGTCGAAATCTCCAAGCCTTAAATAACGCTTTGAAGTGGAGGCACAGGCGCGCGTGATCTGCGTCTGCGCTGAAATTCTAATCATTTGCATATCTCACTTCCGCTAATGCATGTTGCAAATTTCAGGTTATTTGCATGTTTCCTTCAGGGTGTTGCATTTACAGTGGCCAGCAGTGTATATAGTATATACACACTAGTTATCAAAAATTAAGGAAAAATCACAAAAAGAGGGGATAACACGTTCAAAACTAGGCCAATCTGTTTAAAATTTGAATATGTTGTTAAGTAAAAGGTGCTGAACAATACTACATTATGCAAAATAGTGGCGCTGTAGTCGGAATACGTCATTTTCGAGGAGCATAAAAGTGCATGTCTCAAAGCAAGGCGACAATTGCCGCTGCGAGGCTGAGATTAGACATCTGACATAGCCAAATTGTAACAATGACTTCCAGGCATCATTTGACCGAAGAACTGCGATGGCGAGCTATTGGGAGACTAGAGGCAGGACAAAGTCAGACAGAAGTGGCCTGATGGCTAAATGTGAGTCCGTCTGTGGTTCATAAACTTTGGCAACAATTTCTAACCACGGATTTGGCATCCAGGAGGTTCATCCAAGGACGGACATACGCTACGACGAGTGCCGATGACCGATATTTGTCATTATGCGCACGAAGGAATAGAACCTCAACTCCATCTGCAAGCTCCGTCTGCAGATCCTCCCTCACTGCAAGCACTGGAAGCGTGATTTCAATCTCAACCGAGCGTAGAAGGCTTCACGAAGGTGGTATTTTTGCGAGGAGACCAGCCATTTGCATCCCGCTCACGTCACGCCATAGGCGGGAACGTTTGCAGTGGGCACGTTAGCATGTCCACTGGATGCGTGATCAATGGAGGGCTGTTCTCTTTACGGATGAGTCCAGGTCCTCCAAAGCGATAGTAGGCGCATTTTCATTTGGAGAGAACCTGGAACTCGTTTTCATCCATCACACATCCGTGAAAGAGTTGCATAAGGTTCAGACAGTGTCTCTGTTTGGGGTGGTATCTCTTTGGATGGACGCACAGACCTCCATGTCTTTCCCCGTGGAGATGTGAATGCTCACACCTATAGGGATGACATCCTTGATGCTTATGTGCTCCCTTATATGTGGGCAATATGTGATGCATTCATGCTATAGGACGATAACGCGAGATCGCACAGGGTCGCATTGTGGATGCTGATCTTGAGCAGGAAACAATTCAGCGCATGGAGTGGCTAGCTCGATCACCGGACCTGAATCCTATCGATCATGTTTGGGACGCTTTAGGACGACGTATAGCTGCTCTCAGTCCTCCTTCTAGGACCCTGGCCACGCTTTCAACTGATTTGCAAGAGCAATGACTCTCACTTCCTACCGAACTCATAGACCGCATAATTGACAGCATCACACATCGCTATATGTGCTGTATTGCTTCTCGGGGGGATCATACGCCATATTAAAGGTACTTTTACTATACCAAACTGACACATCCGATTTTTTCATTGTATACATATGCTAGTTTCTATAACACCATAATTATCTTGAGATTTCTTTTTATGCTATTTTATACCTACCTGTGTGTTGTATAATGTGTATAAGTTTCATTAAATTCTACGCTTAACTTTTTGAGTAATCTCTATTTTTGTGACTTTCCTTAATTTTTGATAACCAGTGTGTGTATGTGTGTGTATATATATATATATATATATATATATATATATTATATATACACACACACACACACACACACATATATATATATATATATATATATATATATATATATATATATATATATATATATATATATATATATTGCAACGCATCTCATCAATTCCTTCTTACAATCAGATCTTCTTTTTGAAAATCCTGAACAATCTTAAGCTTCTGCTGCACGACTCTCGAGGCACAAAATACCCTGACAGTCAAGGTAATATGGATTATGGATGTGTGCCTGTTTAGGTAAATATTCTGGAAAAAAGGATTTCAATATGACTTGTTTACATAAATAACGCTGATAGCACATACTCATGTGGTAGTGAACATGCTTGCACAGAAGGTAATATTTCTCTTCAGTAGTTCTCAATAGGAATTCTCAAACTTCACACAAAAACCATCTACAAATAATCCTTTAGGAGATATACACACAACCGCAGAATTGTTCGCCTGAAAGGATGTCATTCTCATGAAGTGATCTAAGTTTCCATGGCAGAGTTGAAACACACTAATCGTCTATAACCGCCATGAATGGCGGCAGTTACTGCGGTTTTCCATTAAACGAGTCTTACGCTACAAAACAAAGCGTAAAATTATTTTAATGAGTTCTGACATTCATTGAAAGCTAGATGGACCTGCTTGAGTTAAGAAGCACGAAGGGAAAAAGTTATCTCTTGTTCTTGTTTCAAGTAGGATTGACGTATGGAGAGAAAGGGTGAAGCTATGGATTTGCTTTAGCTGGACTTTCATGAGCCAATCTTGAGATTTTTGCCTGCCGCGTCAGAAAATAAACCTTTATCATGCTGACAAATAGCCTTAGGAACATCTGTGAGCAGTGATACAAAGCGGAAAACATATTCTTGGGTTCCGTAACAAGGCAGGAACTTGCAGATCTCGCATCAGGAGAACTCGTTATCAGCTGTCGGTTTTGTTTCCATACATTGTGGTACAATATTGCACCAAGTTGCATACTTCATGTTGACATTTCGGACAACTCGAACCTACGTCCGTTGATATAGTACTACAAAAATGGGTTTAGTCGTTTTAAACATTATAACACCACTTCTCACCTAGAAGTGTTATTAGACACTCTTTTCTTATCAATATTCAGTTACAGCCTCAACTTGCTTAGAGTCCTGATTTCACTTTTTAGGAGGATTTATGAGACAAATTATTCGGTAAATCAAACCTCCTGCCCTACTTGCGAAGCACCTTTAGGTACCACTGCATCGCAAAGTGAAGTTTTCAATGGCTCAGGGCAGCGAGAGTCGCAGAGATATACGAAAGAGAGGACATCAACCCCATGGAATATTTTTCTTATTCCTCATACCTCAATCTCACTGAACTCTTAACATGTCTGGTGTTACATACATGAAGGGGAAAAAATGTAAACATATGTCTTGATCTTGTCAAGAACCTGAAACTCCACAGTATTCAACAGTATTTTTCTGAACATTGCATGGTACAAGCTGTAAAACAACATTACTGATCAACGTGGTCATATTCCTTACTGATTCTGTCAGATTCTTCTGAATTTGCACTGAAGGACACATATAGTATCATAAAGCCGTGAGGCTTCCTACGTACCGCTTTCTTTTTTATCCTCATCTTTTATTCTTTACACGACTAGTTACTCTTAAGGGAATAAATATTTGATACTGACACTGTTTTTATTCCTGCTGCTGTCGACCCCAGTCAGAACGAATATAAAAGTTAACAGAACGAGAGAAATTCAGAGAGAAAAGGAAACATTCATGTAAAAGCTATAAAAAATCGATCCCGACTTCAGCCATAAATATAGTGAATCTTATGCTAGAAACTCAAGAGAAAATTATACATGAAAGATTTAAGAATCTAAGTTAAAGAGAAATATTTTTAATGTTGAGTGCTTAATTTTTTTAAAGCTCGCTTAGATTACGTAAATAAAACTGTTTCTTAAAAATCCCATTTCATAGTAAAGGAAATATTTATAAAAGTTCATAAAGAGAAACGAATTGAAAGAAAAACTAATTAAAACTATACCATCTTGCCAAAGGAACAAATCTGCCTAAATCATTTCATTTTAATAAATACTGAAACTTTGCGGCTCTTTCAAAGATCTCTGCAATACTCGAATTATAAAATAGAGAAGATTGTTGTTATAGTAATATATTACACAACTATGCAGTTTTAACAAACGATGTAGGGGGCTGGGGGGTGCCTTGAGTGGATGACAGATCTGTACTGTTTGTCCGGCATCCTCCAGCCCCACAGCAATGGAAAATGCCACCGAACTTGGGAAATTAACCCTCCACTGCGTATTCAGGCTCTTGCTACGTAGTGACTGGTCTTCATGTGTATCATGGACGGTGGACCTTAATGGTCTGGGGGTTCGAGGTGTCAAACTCAAAGGTTAACAAACGATGTAAGTATATATTTAAAACTGATTTTTCCTTTTTAACAGATAAAACCAAAAAGCAAACCCTAGAATTTTTTTAGTACAGAACAGTAAAAATTCTTCAATAAAAATTTTCAAACCTTTTAACAAACTAAACAAAATCTAGGCCGGGACAAATGTTTTGTCAGTATAAAGTCTGAATTCTTTGAAAATAAGATTATAAGACAATTTATAATGTAAAAGTGTGAAGAAACATGGCTTTACAACTTAGATAATATCTGCATATATTGATCGCAGACCCAATAAATTATACTGCAAATTAATAATCATGCTACATGCATTTTTATGCGAGCTGAGTGTATGCCCATACCCCCCACTTTGTACATTGATGATGACAGCAATAATTTTCCTTCCAAGACTATGAGCAGCAAATGTGGTGTTGACTTAAACAGCGAGTGCATCGGGGGAGTGTTGAAGGTCGTTCGAAATGATAGATGATGTCTCGATTATGGATGAGAAGAAAGATAGGAAGCACCGGGCCATGTCAGAGCATATTCGAATGGAGAGAAGAGTTGATTGACGGAAGACATGAACAATGGACATCTACAGTCCCCGCTTCCGATTTACTGGGTAGAGGCTCATTTGCATGCGAATAGCGGGCCGCTACGCACGAGATAAATTGGATTTCCGAAACGGAAGGCCCCCGACGAATAGGCGCTTTAATTTCATAACATAAAGCGGGGTACCGAGACCTCGTCGTCGACCCTTTAATTCAGAAATGGGAGATTTTCTATGCAAGCAACCGGCCTACCAATCTAGGCAATTGGATTCCGCCTATCTGGCCTTCCCTCCCCCTGCCTTTTTTCCCCGGCCCCAAGAAACTAAGTCGTTTATGCGTAGGGTTAATTTGGGTCAAGTTATGTGCAACGCTTGTTACGCGGGAGCAGACTGTCTCCCTCATATGCTCAGCGTGTTTGCTTCCACTTTACTTGCAACCCCTCTACTTCCCTTGTTTCCACTTTCAAAGATTCTCTCCCCCCCCACCCTAAATAAATGTGTGTGGATAAAGACGTGATGCACCACGACGAATAAAAATGTCCTGGGATGGAGACGAAGTTTATCTTTTCTTTTTTTTTTCCTTTCGTTCTTCCCCTAAGAACAATAAAATTCTTATAGTGAAAATTCAACAAAAATGATAATTTTGAAACGCCTTTAAAAATGCGTCAGCTAACGTTGAGTAAATTTGTAAAACAAAATCAAAATTCGGAGTAAAGGGGTTTTGGCAGACAATGAAATATAAATTGAAAAAAAAATACTGCAGAGAAATAAATATTCTCTAAATACGTATGTTACGGCAGTTGGAAAGTTGGCATGAATATGAAATGCATATACCTACAATGGAAAAAAAATGAGTCAAAAGTCTTACGGAATCGTGGTAAAATAAGTAGTATATCAGATAAGGCTGATACAGAAATTGGCAAGTAAAGATAAAGTAAACGCTTAAAAAATATGATACACTTCCCTATTCCACAGTAATTACGACATAGAGAGTATTTAAAATACGTGTTTTTTAATTCAAAAAATATATTTTTTAAATTACGTTTCAAACAGTCATTGTGCTTTGTATAATATTCATTCAAAGTTTTTAAAAGAACAATTAATTTAATCTTGTTTAATTCTCTAAAACTAATTTTGTAGCAACATTTTACTTTTCTTAAAATAGTACATTAATGATACTTGAAGGGTATAACCTCGTGTTACTCCCTTCCCTAGCTTTTTCTTATTATAAATCTAATTTAAATATTCATTATTCTGCGGTGTACTTTGATTTTACTAAGCGGCAGGTACTTTGTCTTGAGGACATTGACCCTTCTCTGGTGTGATAGTAAACGCAAACTTTCTGTAAAATGCAAGTTTTACTGTACTTTACTTTTAAATACATTTTGCAACTAAATAATGGTAATTTCAGAAGAAAAAGAGTTTTGACTAAAAAAAAAACATTACGTCTTCTGGAATTTCTTGTCTGATATTTATTCAAAGTTTGTAGAGTTTTCACATTTTTATAGGTTAACACTAGAAAGACGGCTGCCGTCATTTTGGACGTCCGAAACTGCCGTGGTTTCGGACATGCTATTGAGCGCTATGTCTATATTTATGTTCTCAGGCTTCTGAAGTTTTAATACTTTTTCTAATTTTACATGAAATAGGCACACATATTTACAAAATTATATTCGATAGTAAATAGGTGGAGAAAATGCGTTGTATACCTACTAAGACGAAAAGCCGTCAATTGGATGGCAAACTGGCCATATAGAAAACAGGCAGAATTCTGTAAAATAACACCGGAAAAATGTTAGTTACTTTTCGTATCTTCCCCCTTTTGCAAATAACAGAAATATTAGTTCTTCGGAAAAACTGGAATTGAAAACAAAGGACTACATAAACCATGCATATATTTTTACGGATAAACCATACCAGGTTGTTCGCTCGGCATACCTCCATAAAAATATATATAAATATATACTAATTTATTATATATTGGTATGAAATAATTCAAAATTTAATGTATTTAAATATTTTTTAAAAAAACATTAAATATTTGGGATTCTTGATTTTATTTTTAACTATCAAATTTGCGGCATTCAGTCTTTTTAGTAAGAAAAAAATTCCCGTCTTTCTAGTGTTAATTGGTTATGAGCTTTATACTTTGCGAATTAAGTTTTTTTAAATATTCCTAAAGCCATTCATATTCTTTAGTATTAGTTGTTACAGCAGAATATATTGCCAGATTGAGATTTATACATTGTTTTCTTCTGAATTTTATTTCAAACATAGGTTAACAATTTTAGAATTTTTGTTTCTAAAATCTAAAGTAATTTCATTTATGGAATAGTTGTCCTTATTGTTGCTATTTTATTCAATATTCTTCTGTTCGACAGAAAAGCCAATAATAGGGATAAAACCATTCTTGCCTATAAACATTTCAGGGAGTCATGCCTCCTATATTCTATTTTTCCCTTTCATTTTAGAGGACCTGTTTGAGTCATTTATATTTAGCTCATAGCTATTAAATTTCTTTACATGAAGGCATAAAGGATGAAAATGTTTTGAACTCTTTACAAACAAAACTTTGTTCATAATCAGTAAGATTTAGTAACAACAAATAACTTATAATAAGTTAATATAAATGCTGCACTTCGTTTTATATCCAAAATTTCCCTGTACTGCAGTAAAATGATACAACTATTTTTTAAGAATATATGCATGTCTAAAGAGCATTTAAAATGAAGCAACATACCTCTTTGCTGCTATACCGGTCGAACTATGGACAAAATTGCCCGTGTTTAATACCCTAAACACTCGGCTACAGGTTTATTTGTTTCTTTTTTAATACCATTGCATTCATTGAAAATACGGCCTGAATTTATATTTAGTATATAAAGGAAAAATTCTTGATTTGGTTTAGTCTAAATATCTACATCAAAATGATAGGTATGTTGGAAGCTTATAAACCCTTGATATCAAAATATTTAGGAATACCTGAAAAGGATTCAATTATACGATCGAAGATATTGTTTCATACATTACAATACGGAGTTTACATCATTTTACAGTATTGTATCAGATATTACGGCTCGGTAGTGATATTATTTAACAAGAATAAAAAGGTCAGATTAGGAATTACCCATATTTACACAAAAATGTTTCCAATCGATGACGACATCTATTTTAATATTCTTATTAATTATTTAGTTGATATAGTAGTTTTTTTAATTGTTATGCCACTATGACGTCTTAAATGCGGTTACATTCGATATCTCGTATTGGACAACAGGGGTGATTTTAACCAGTTCAACTGAGGCGTACAGTTTATGAAACATGATTTTTGGGAAAATTTCTTGACGAAATTTCTTTACATTAAAATCTTCACTTTTAAATTAATTTTTACAGGACAATAAATTATCGATGTCTGTCACTGCAAAATTAAAATTGTTTTATAAGCTAAACTGAAATCAAAAGATTTTTGCCTTTCAACACTAGAACTTTTGACCATTTAGATATTCCAACGTTATAACCATTTATTTTGACCAGCTTCATACTTCTAGTGATAAATATATACTAGTTTATACCCGTCAAAACATGACGGCTAGATAGTAAATAAAAGTACTAATACACAAATTATACTCAACACATCATTGCCAAATGTTGAAAATCATAATAATGAGCAGAAACAAATTAATGCGTTTAAGCGGCCTTGTGCTTAGTGAGTATCTAAAGCTAGATTTAAAAATCTCACTGAGCATGCGCAGAAAGCAATTTTTTAATTTTAAATTATCACTAATTAAACAGCGCGAAATAAACAATTTCCATGAGGTTAAATCTTATATTTCCCAAACATAATTATCATAAAAATAAAAATGGCAGAGAGATATCTAGAGACTCCTCTGAATAAACGTGTTTAATCATTAAAACATGTCACTGAGCATGACCAGAAATCAATTTTTAATTGCAAATTGTTACTAATTAATAGAAATTGCGGTTACAAAAACAAAATTTGACAAATCTACAGATTACAATCTTTCGTTTAAGATGAAAATGAAGTAAATTGATGCCGTAGTTTTCTCTCACGGACTGCCCAAAAAGTCGGCTTAGCAACTGAAATATATAGATTTCCAAATGCTGAAAACAGAATTTAAAAAGTATGCATTTGTTAGCCTGTGATTACAAAATTACAGTGAAGTAAACGCCCTATCGCTTAACATGAGTATTGAAGATCTGTATGGTCAATTGATGCGCCGCATCAAAACCCTTTAGAGACCGAATCCTGACCTGGAGGAAAGGAAATTCCCTTTCCCTTCCCCCAGGTCAATTTGTTTGGTCGAAATTTTCGACTGTATAGTAGAAATGACGACACTCCCTAAAAAAAACCTACATCCACTCAGTAAGCCATTGATTAGTAGTAACTATATAGCAATTAATGAGGGTACAGTAATTTACGATTTTCAAAAACAAAAGCTAAAGGTTGTAATTAACTCACACGGATAGTTGTCATATTATACGAATTAAATCAGTGCCAGTCCTAGGAGTTTTATAGATTTAAGACGGATCCCTTGGATAAATTATTACAAACTCTCAATGCGAGATACTATACATGGTTCTCGGCATATTCTTAGCGTGTTATATCTCATATTAATTGAATGATGCCTTTCTCATTTAAAAAAAATTATTTTCTCCAGGATACACCTTCAAGTTACCATAATATGAATACAAAATACGCGTAAATATAATTTTATCTGACGTATAAAATGATAAAGGCTAATTTTTTTTATAAGCATTTATATAGCATATTTTTTATATAGCATATTTTTGTTATAAGGGGAAAATAAAATAAGGAATTTTTCATCTTTTCAAACAAACAAACAAAAAAAAAAAAAAATCTCTCCGGCTCTCTATTTTTTCTGAAGCGATAATAAAACGTGTTTCTATAGGACCCCCTTATATCTACTCATCAAAGTATTGGTAAAAACTCGTATCGAAGAAAATACAGAACAAATAAAAATTTCTTTGTGAGATACGATTTATATATTTTCATAAATGAGCAAAATTTCCACTTTCCTCAAAATTATATAATTTCCAGTTAAACAAATTAACTTTCCGAACTGTGTACACATGTCGGCTTTTATTTTGGAAGAATGGGGCATATTTAACTTTCTCCGATCTAGCATAAGTGCTGCCATCTGGTTGTGATCTTAATAGTTTCTGAACAGAGAAAAAGGGAGCGCAATTTTAAATACCATTAAATGCTTTCTTCCGCAGTTTCTTATAAATACTGCGGGAACTTTCAGAAGAATGAAGAATGTAACTTTAAACGAGAGTTGCCGTAAATGATTTTTTTCTTCCTATGAGGCAATTCATATCTCTTAGGACATTCATCCATATAAATGGAGAATTCTGTTGACTTCTTTGTTATGGAATCACTCAATTGGTGAACCAACATTGCAAACTATGAGAACACCCATATGTTATCCGGGCTTTAAACGTGCTCAGAAACGGATGTAGCATTCCATGCTAATTCGGCGGACCCAAATTATAAATAAAAATGTTTTCAGGCTGTACAATCACGGAAAAAAATTATTAAAATTCTGAAGTCGAATGCGGTTATTGAACAAAGTTAACACAAATACCTTCGCACGTGCTTGTGTAAGAATGTGTGCGTGTGCTTTTACAACTATGTTCCAAACGAAAAATAGAGGGAGTAAAATGATCTAAATGGAAGAAAATGGAGTTTTTTTTAACTGTAAACAGCTTTTATTAGCTCATCTCCGGTTTTGGATTTAATGGTCTGGTCAGTAATTCAGTATCTTCATATATATATGAGCTCATACATGTGTATGATTTTACATTGTGTGATACGTGGTCACTTTTGTCATTTGTGCAGCAAGACCTAAATACTGAAAAATGGAAAATATGACTGAGGTTCAACATAAATACATTTTTTAACCCCTATTCCTCAACAAGTAAGAAACATAATATTTAATCAGTATACATCATGCAATGAAATATTTCTATTGAAATATTGATGCTTTTACTTACTCGTCAGTATTTAATTTTATTTTTGTGGTTTTACTCAAATTTTAAATTCTAGGAGAAGCACTCATTGTGTCATCTAACAAATTAGTCACGGATTTTGAGGAGTTAAAAAAAATCAAGAAATAGCAGCTTTTGATACAGGAAATATGAATCAAAGGACAGTCATAGCAATCAGGAAAATGAGTTTACTATATTTATTTTTGATCCAGACATGGTTAAGAGATTTTAAAAGTCATTTCTTCGTTTGTAAATTCTCAAACAGTTTAAATACATTTTGATTTGACTAAATGTAGCGAATTAAAATCACTATTTAATTCGCTACATTTTAATATTTTATTTTTTAGTCTAACTGGTGATATAATCAAATGATCCAAAATTGGTGATAAGGACACAAGAGGAGCCAAAAACTGCTGCATAATTTGCTCATATGATGATGAGGTTCAAAGAAAAAATATTCAATAATTTTTCAACTTAGCTTTTCTCGGTATTTCAGGCAAGCAAATTCAAATAGGTATTCTAATATTTAACTCGACAAAATTTCTTCCTTATGACTTTCTTTTACAATTACACTCGCATATCCTTATAGGTGCATGGGTTTTAATTTTCTATAACTTAGTAATGCACATTAAACCTTTTACTCACTCATGTATATCTATACAGCAAAGCCTCGTTTATCCGGACCTCATTTATCCGGATCTCCGGATAATCCGGATCAGATTTTTAGACATTTCTATTTAATGTTCACATTAGTTAATAATTTTAAACTATGATAGCAAGAACGTAACTATAAGTGCGCCAAATATTCGCTTTTTAGTTTGATTCAATGTACAGTTCCTGCATAGATTGTAGAATAAATTTTGGTAATAAAACACTTTTTGTTGAGTTTAAGAAAGCTTTACTAGACTTACCATTTCTTTTGAAGAAATGATGTGGAAAGTTATTTTTACTAGATGATACCCGTCAAAACATGACGGCTAGATAGTAAATAAATGTACTAATACACAAATTATACTCAACACATCATTGCGAAATGTTAAAAATCATAATAATTCGCAGAAACAAATTAATGTATTTAAGCGGTCTCGTGCTTAGTAAGAATCTAAAGCCAGATTTAAAAATGTCACTGAGCTTGCGCGGAAAGCAATTTTTTAACTGTAAATTATCGCTAATTAAACAGCACGAAATAAACAATTTCCATGAGGTTTAATCTTATATTTCACAAACATATTTATCATAAAAATAAAAATGGCAGAGAGAGATCTAGAGAGACTATCATTAAAACATGCCACTGAGCATGCGCAGAAACGGTGAGTTTCTAAAGACAGATTTAAACATACCACTGAGCATGTGCAGAAATCAATTTTTAATTCTAAATTATCGCTAATTAATAGAAATTGCGGTTACAAAAACCAAATTTGACAAATCTACAGATTACAATCTTTCGTTTAAGACCAAAATGAAGTAAATTCATGCAGTAGTTTTCTCTCACGGACTGCCCAAAAAGTCGGCTTAGCAACTTAAATACATAGATATTTTTTAATGCTTTGTAAACAATGCTATGCAATTTTGTTACAAAACATAGTTTTTTATCGTAGTAAACGGTAAGTCTGCTTAGTTAAGGATTTTGTTTTGCTTATTACCCACATTACCCGAATTATCCAGATTGCCTATTGTCCCAGTCAATCCGGATAAACGAGATTTTACTATGTATATATATATATATATATATATATATATATATATATATATATATGCAAATTTTTTCCACAATTATCTGTACACGATCACGCTTATAAGATGACCGGTTGTTCTGCTTAATACCCCGCAGCATTGACATTGAAGATCCTTAGTCCCAGTGTTAAACAAAGGGGTAGCGCTGAGTTTTTTTTGTTTTTTTTTTGGTGATTTTTAATCTCGAATTAACAAACATGTGTTTCAAATTCTGTTTTTTTGCATAAAAAGCAGTCGTCTATGAGCACGTAAAAGCAATCGAATGAAGAGCACGTAGTTTTGAATACGTTCAATTTTTCTGTAATTGATTTTCCCCCGGGAAATAAATTACTGATGCTTACCATTACAAAATTAAAATTATTTTCTGTAAAAATTAAATTGAAATAACATTGTATTAAAAGATCATCCTTGAAATGCATAAAATAGAATTAAAAAATGGGCTTTTGCGAGTCTATGACTAGAAAAACACAGAGAAAAAAATTCCGTACCTTAACATTGGGATTGAAGGTTTGTGATATAAACCGATGTAGTTCCAAATGAATTCTTATACTTTTAAACTGCACTATAGACATGAATTTAATATCAATAGTGCACATATAATTTTTTCTTTCTTTTCAAAATAAATGCTATTTGACTAAGAGCCGTTTCTAGCTTCTATATGTGGCATTACCGTTTTCATGTCGAAAGCTGAATGTCGTATTTGATTATAAGTGTATTTGTTTACATATCCATCAATGTATAAACACATACACATGCGATTAGTCTACACACAGTTTGTGAAGAACTTTATATAACAGTACATAACGTATAGTAACACAACGTAATGTACTATCAACAATAACGTAGTTTCTGTACAGTAGATGGAGAATTAGCTGTTTCAGAATTAATGAGCAAAATGTCGGATCTGAGTGACTTGCAGAAAGGTATGATAAATTGGCCCGAGATCTACCAGTGCTTTTGTAACTAAAATGTCGAAATTGTTACTGTATTACGAGGAAAGTATCTAAAATGTTTGCCATAGTACAGAAATAACGAAGTATTACCTCTAAATGCACAAAATGTGGACGCCACACAAGGATGGAAGCGTAGGAAAGGCATAACTTGGTACAAACTATAGTATGAAAAACTAAAACTACAATACAGCAAATAACACTAGAGATGAATACGAACCTTAAGGCCTCTTTCAGGCTAGGCGGTTAGTTGATTCAACTAGTTGAACAGGCGGCTGTCAAGGTCACGTTAGCGAAATTTGTACATGCTGGCAAACCGCCTGTGTGGACGAGTTGACTGCGTGTGAAGGGGTTCAGGTGATTCCCCACCATTTGTTATGTGGCTACACTCCTTAACAGCCGCCCATTTAACTAGTTGAATCAACTAACCTCCTCGTCTGAAAGAGGCCTAACAATCTTGTTCAATAACAACAGTTCTTCGGTAGCTGCAAAAACCTGGTTATTAATAATCGTGCTGTAATCCCGATGACACTCATTACACACACCAATGCAAAAAAAAAAGTGTTCATTTAAGCCACGAACTTAAAAATCTGGAGTTTAACTGATTGGAAACATGTCACCTGGTCAAATGAATCGAGCTTACCATTGTTTTTCCCACTGATCGTCCCCACTATGCAATAGGGAAACGTATCGTCCATACTGCCTGGTGCCCTCTGTCAAGCATGGCAGTGGCTCTCTGATGCTGCGGGGTGTTATATCTTAGCATTCCTAAGGACCGTAATTTTTCAGTTATTGTTCATTAAATTTTCAGTGTCTAGTGACATCGGAAGTCTACGGAACCAATCTGGGGCCGTCCAATGCTGGTGTTATTTCCTAATGGCAACCCGTGTTTCCAAGACGATAACGCACTCGTGCATTCTGCGAGACAAATCAACATGTGGTTTGAAGAGCATGGGGAGGAGGTATAGCATCTATCCTGACCACTGAAATCACCTGACCTTAACGTTATTGAACATTTGGAGGGAAGTGTTATATCACGTTCACGTCCCCCCCAAACATAATGGGAACAGCTAAGATATTCGTTGCAGGATAATGGTTCCAAATTCCAGTACCTTAGGTACAGGACTTAAATCATTCTATTCCACGGTGAATTCATACTGTTTTGCAAGCCAAAGGTAGCCTACAGTTCATAAATAAAAAGGTCTTCAAAAAAAGTCCGTGTTTCCATTACTTTGATAGCCCCCTAGAAATAAACGTTGTTACTACATGAAACTTTTTATGCAATATAGAACATGGTCGTGTTGTTAAAATTCAGTCACCTAATTAGTCGACTCCATTACTCACTAAATAAGTATATAACGTAATTTTATACGTATGATTAAGTACATAAAGAACTCATCAACATTAATAATGGCAATTTGGTAGACAATCTTGCAGCATATTCTTGGACTCAGTATTTAAAAGAATATATAATACGAAACTTACGTGTATATACACTACTGGCCATTAAAATTGCAAGACCATGAAGGAGGGATGATACATACGTCAAATTCGCTTTAAAGGAAGAAGAGGCTGGCATATGCAAATGGTTAGCATTTAAGGGCAATCGAACGACGCAGGAGGGAGAAACGGAATCTCAAACTCTGTATAAAAGGAAAGTTACGAGGTGGGTTTCTCATTCGTAAATCGCATTTGAATGTTGGTTGTATGTGAGAAGATCGTGTTATGTCTCGTATAAGAAGGAGAAACGGCAACCAGAACATGTCGGAATTCGATAGCGGCAGGACCGTGGCCTGTCGAGAGTGCGGTATATCGTTCCGCGATATTACTACTCGCATTGGTTGGAATCCAACAACTATAACATGCGAATATGGAATCGATGGGTTCAGGAGGGTCATGCTGAAGGCCATGCAGAATCTCCCGCCACTAATGCCCGAGAGGACAGGCATGTTGTCAAGTCGGCCTTGCAGGATCGTATAGCCACGTCATAGACCTTGAGTCAGTAAATGGGCTTGTTTTCAGCACGACAAGTATCGGCACGGACAGTGTGACGACGTCTGGGGCAGCCCGGACTGTCTGCACGGCGACTGTTATTGCGGCTTCTCTTGAAACTGCAGCATAGATACGCGCGGCGACAGTGGTGAGCCCAACGACAAAACTGGATCCAGGAGTGGCACCACGTCGTCTTTTCAGACGTCCCAGTTCTGCATGTCATTCGGGCCCTGCACCTGGTGTGATAGTAGGAGCAGCCATTGGGTACACGACACAACCACCTCTGGTTCGTGTCGTCGGTAGTCTGAACAGCCAGCGTTACATTTCTCAGATCTTAAGGCCGGTGGCTGTGCCATATCTACGAGGCCTGGGAGATGTCATCTTTCACCAAAATAACGCAAGACCGCATGTTGCCCGTTGTGTCCTGACCTACCTCGAGACAGAAGGTAAGTAAGATTTTGTTATTTGCTTTCCTTCCTGGTGTTGCAATTTTAATATAAAAATATATGTATGTATGTATATATATATATATATATATATATATATATATATATATATACACTCAAGAATAAAATAACCCCATATTCGTTCGTGAAAGGTCACAATACAGACGAGCTGGTTTTATGGTATAGGGTGGAATCATCATAGGTGGATGTACGGACCTGCATATCATTCGGAATGGTACTTTGACGGCCCGAAGGTATGCAGACGAGATACTGAGGTCTCATGTCATACCTTACGCTGCAGCCATTGGAGATTCCTTCGTTTTCCAGCATGATAATGCCAGACCGCATACAGCTCGTCTTGTGGAGAACATGCTTGAAGCTGAAACAATACAGCGTATGGAATGGCCAGCGTGCTATCCTGACCTGAATCCAATCGAGCATGTTTGGGACATGCTCGGACGACGCATTGCTGCGAGAAAAGGCCTCCTCTTTCTCTCCGAGACTTGGAGATTGCACTTCTTGAGGAGTGGAACAGTATTCCTCAAAGTCTTATCTATAACATCATCGCATCCATGGAAAACAGGTGTGCAGCAATCTTAGCTGTTCGAGGAAACCACACGCCATATTAAAAATCTTGCACATTTCTAAACAATACTTTTTTTTTATCGTTTACATGTAACCAAATTGTTGCCCTAAATCATCTTTTCATGTTTTTTCCATATTTTCAAAGAATTAAAGCTTAATTACAAATTTTTGTACGTCTTTTTTTCTGTATTGCGCATTGTGTAAGGTATACACAAGATTCGATTCACAAGAATCGAACTTTTGAGTGAATTAAAGAAGCTGCTTCAGCAACAATGCACCCCAGAGGGGGATAAACTTAAAATTGTTCTAGCCGCTTTAAGAGGTAGTGCATTTCAGTGGTACACATGCATGCAAAGCAGTAATCTGATTTTTGACTATTTGTCATTCAAGCAACAGTTTCTTAGTGTTTTTCCAAAGACCTTTAATCAAAGTGAAATTGAAGCGGAAATTTATTCGCTAAGGCAACGTGAAGGTCAGTCTGCATTAGATTTTGCTATGGAAAAGATTTCCAAGTGTGAGGAATATTTAGAAGGGGTGACGGAAGCGATAATCTTAAAAATAGTTATCCAACGTTTGAAGCCAAGTGTTCAAGATTTTTAGATAATCAAACAATTACAAGCAGGTTACCCTCCTTCAAGCTTTAGCTAAACATTACAATAGGCATTTCTTCGCTACCCCCTATCCTAATTCAGGTACGAGAGATTTTATACACCCAGCCAAAATTTTTCGCGAGTTTCAAATCGACATCGTGGACGGCATGATAGTAAAGCCCAACGTTATAGTAACATTAGTGCGCTTACATTAAAAAATGTGCAACTACCTTATGTGCACTTGCAAATTGATTCAATTCCCATAACAACTTTACTTGATACCGGCAGCGAAAGGTCGTACATGTCAGAAAAGTACTTCAAATCGCATTACGACATGAAGCGCTTAAACACACATAATAAATTACGAACACTTTCAGCTCAAGGGGAAGAATGTCAAATATTAGGCTCATTATTGACACACATTAGTATACAATCCCAAAAAAACGACCTTGTTTTTCATGTAATGCGAAATATGCAACTGGAGGTTATCCTAGGGATTGATTTTTGCTACTCGTGTAATGTAGCACTAAATTTCAAGCAGAATTCTATCTCGGTGCAGATGCACCAACAGTCCAAAGAAGCTGTGCTGCCCGTTCCGGTTGACTTGTCGAAAACGGACTTAAAAGAAAACGAAAAAGTTCGTTTACAGACTACTTTAAACAAATTTGCCGAGGTATTTTCAGACAAGCCAGGTATTACTCACGTTACAACTCACAAAAAAATAACACATGTACATTATAAATTGGGGGAGAGCAGATACAGTCAAGAAATGTCATGCTGTGCAATTGTGTTGTCACTTTTAATTAAAATAGATATTTTAGGGCGCAGTTGGCATCCCAGTATCCGCAACTCTGCAAATCCCACTGTTTGATGGTGTCACCTGGACCCTCGGGTTAGTTTTGTAAAATGGTAGTGGCGTTTTTCCTCCACACAACGTGTGGAAGGTTTTTTTGACTTTGCCACCCATTATGTCAAAAGTCAGACCAGCACGCGTTTTCAATTAGTTCAGACCAACTGAAGCCGTTCAGACCTCAGTTACCTAATTTTTTTTTCGAGGGAGGCCAGTGTAAGGTATACACAAGATTCGATTCACAAGAATCGAACTTTTGAGTGAATTAAAGAAGCTGCTTTAGATATGCTAATTTCGGCATACGCGCTTAGTATAAATACCACGCAGCGTCATTAATGAAAAAGGGGAGGTTGTTAAGGTTGAAAAGGTGTTATCCTACGCTAGTGCTTAGCGGGCCAGAAGTTTACATGGCAGTACTGCTGGTTTGACTTACTGTTCGTGAGTATAAAAATATATTGTTCTTGAAAGCTGTGTTTATACATTCCGTACAAGTAGTACGCATGCTTATTGCTGTAAAAGCAATTATATGTGCACGAATTCAATAAACATTGTTTCATGTATAAACTGTGTTTGTTTCAAATTCAGATAGAGTGCCACTTCAAATTATATACACCCAGGTCTGGGTAGAAGTGAGCATAGAAACTCTATAATTGATACGCGGGAACTATCCATTTTATGCCAATACGTGGCTGTCTCGCACGGTTTTCATAACTTCTTTGCTTGCTCCCCTAATTTTTTTGAGCAGTGTATATATATATATACTTTTTTTTAATCAAGGTATAATGATTCTATGACTTTAAAGTAATAAACTCATGAAAATTATATAAAATTCCGTGTCAGAACACTGTTTTACGATATGTGATGCCTTTTCAATGAAAATTTACTAAGCATTCTAAATCCAAATTTATTTCTGCTTTTTTTAATGATAATTGTGATAAAGAGTAATTGTGTTAAGAGCTTCAGAAAATTAAAAGCATCTATGTATTTTTTCAGGCAAAGAACATTACAAAATTAGAAACCATTACAACAAGCGATAAATAAATACTAAACGTTTGTTACCCATAACTCAGTAATTTCATCAATATTGTTTTATTTTAATTGTTTTCATTACAGTTCCATGTATGATGCTAAAATTAACATTACTTCATTGAACAGAAATCCTTTTCAAACTATCATATAAAAGAACTCAATAGAAGGATTTTATAAAGGTTTTTATGTTGTGAGGAATTGAATTTTAAAACTGAGGGGTTGCTCAAATCAGTGGGATTGTTTAGCTGTTAGAGCAATGTCGTGAAATCTGCATACTTAGGTTTGACACCCTATTCTGGCAGTCGTCTTTTACAAGGATGCCACTAGGCTGGAAAGAACTACAATGACCACTACGCAGCCTTTGTGTGATAATTATATTGGTAAATATTCTGCATCACTAGAAAAAAGTAATTTTATAATGTAAAATAGAAATATAATACAAATTGAAAAAAAAAATAAATAAATGAATGGAAATGGAAAAAATTTAAAAAATAATAAAAGGTAAAATAAATGGTAACTACCTTTTTTAGTGGGAAATATTCTGCATCGCTGGAAAAAAAATAATTTCTTAATGTAAAATCTATATATATATATAAAACACGTAAGTATGCGGCACGAAAATCGACGATATTTCCACATTCCGAATGGCAACGGCTGCAACTACCGGATGTAAACATTAGCGGCCGTCCGCAATTTAAACCCGCGTGTGTGTAGTGGCGACATTTGTTACAACCGCTGTTCTTTTGACAAAATATGTTTAGACCTATCAAATCCAGTGTTTAGTCATGGGCAGTTGTATGTAGGTTTATCTAGAGTCTGTTCTTTTGATTCTATCACTGTAGTATCTCCTACTTCTGAATAAAAATGCTCAACTGTGTGTATCAAGAAGTTTTGATGTAATGATAAAGTGTAGATATCTTAATTTTGAAAAATTGTACATACAGAGAGGGATGTAATTTTTAAAATCATTGGTGTTAGGTTTCTCAATCTTATCTTTAACTCTGTTCTGAAGTAATGAAAATTCACATTTTTTAATAGAAATATAATACAAGTTTAAAAAAAAGAATAAAAAATAAATGAATGGAAATGGAAAAATTTAAAGAATAAAAAAAGTAAAATAAATGGTAACTACCTTTCTTAGTGAGAAATATTCTGCATCGCTGGAAAAAAAAAAATTTCATAATGTAAAATAGAAAATAATGCAAAATGAAAAAAAAAGAATAAATAAATGTTTTGAAATCGAAAAAATTTTAAAAAATAATAAAAGGTAAAATAAATGGCAACTACCTTTTTTAGTGAGAAATATTCTGCATCGCTGGAAAAAAAATAATTTCATAATATAAAATAGAAATATAATACAGATTGAAAAAACTAAGAATAAATAAATGAATGGAAATAGAAAAATTTTTAAAAATAATAAAAGGTAAAATAAATGGTAACGACCTTTTTTAGGTCAATGACATCCTGTATCGTAAAGCTCAAAAAAGGAGAAAATGTGAGAAATGATATTTGTAAAATCTGACCTCCTCCCACCACTACGGTAATTTAATCTGAAAAACGCCAGCTCGAGGTTGAGGAACAGCTTTCTTTTATCATTAGATCTTATTCTGACACAGCTATCGGTAAATAACATCTCTAAAAATCGTTCAATTGTTTCATGTTATTATTAGTTTATTTTTTCTATCTATATGGGTTAAAAACTTGCAAGGGAAAAGAAGCATTTCATTTGAATAAAAAAATCTGTTATTTAATTTTGCAGATAGTAGTTTATGTTGTTTTCTATTTATATGTCGCATATTAATAATAAACTTACACTTATGTAAAAAGTACAGAGGTATATTTTGGGGAATTTTTTGCTGTACTTAATCTCTAAAGAAATGTATTAGTCACAGGATATTCGCAAGAAGGAAGTGTATATATTTATATAATAAATTATTTAAATTATTCTTATTGCAACATTAGATAGCAATACTAGATTTTAAAAAATTATATTGATTCAATTTGCAGAAGTTTAATTTCTAAAAGAATTAGACATACGTTGAATATTATGGCAATGGTAAACATCTTTTATTTGCTTTAAAATTTCCCAGATGATCTGTAACAAGCATTGAATTTTCTTTCGTCCTTGTTCCTTTTTTGCTTCTATATTTATAGCTATAAATGTGTGTGTGTTTAAGTATTCAGATAAACAAAGAGAAGTAATAGCATGTTCGTATCATTTTTCGAAAGAACAAATTGAATATCGTTTGATGAAAATGCCCAAACTGTAGTGTTGCATAACAAAAATTCACATTATTAATATACAGCATAAAAGAGATTTCATTGCAACAGCTCTTTTTGAAAAAATGTTTTTTACTGGGCAATTTAAAGTCTTTTACTTAATCCATTATTGATTCACGGCATGTATAACTTGAACAATATTTCCTTTTACATGTTTATTGCGAATTTTTCCTCTTTAAATAAATTTGTAGCGAAATCACTTTTATTTCTAGCTTGATTCTGAATGCGATATTAAATTAATGCAAATGAAAGCAAGATATCTCAGTTGGAAACAAAAAGAGCTGAACAAACGAAAAGAAATGTTTGAAGTTTTAAGTGCTTTTCTAATTCCATCTAATCGAGCAGTACTGTGGGCCTTCAAAAATACCTTTTATGAATAAATGCTCAGATTGTACTTGTCATGAGAGTGCTCTTAAATTTCAGCTCGCAGCACGAATTCTGTGCAGTGGTTGGAAAGAAATCGAATTAGATGAAAGAAGGACGCCTGGAGAGATAAATCGTAAAAGGAAATCGGGACACTTTCAATGGTTCCGAAATTGAATTACGTTTCTCTTTCACATTCGAAATAACTTTAAACCATTTACATGAATGCTGTATCAGAAGTAATCTCTCTTATTAGAGATCTTTTATCGACTCACCTTTAAATATTTATAAATATTATGAACTTATTATGAAACTAATTCGATTAGAATGAAAACTGTTTCTGCTTTTACATCAATCTGACAGAAAAGACTTGAAATTGAGATCGATATATATATATATATATATATATATATATATATATAGTATGTATGTATGTATGTATGTATATATGTATGTATATATATATATATATATATATATATATATATATATATATATATATATATATATATATATATATATATATATATATACACTGCTGGCCACCCAAATTCCAACACCAAGAAAGACAAGAGATATCACAACAAAATTTATTCTGTAGATAACATGTTGACCAAGTATGAAATGATTAAATTTATAGACTTCTGTGAAGTGTGGTTCCTGCCAAAATCAGTAGCCAGAGTAGCCGCCATTGTTGGAGATCACCGCTGCCACATGCCTCGGCATTGATTCAAAGAGACTTTGGATGAGTACTTGGGGTACAGCAGACCAAGCAGCTTCCACACGTTGCCAAAGTTGATCTGCTGTGGCAGCTGGGGATGGAGATCTGGGTCAATCGTAGAGGCAACCATGGACCACATGTTTTTCTATCGCGAAAGATCCGGAGAGCGAGGCGGCCAGGGAAGCATTCAATTCTGGCGATTGACGAAGAACCGTTGGACAATGCGTGCCACGGTTGGTCCCGCATTATCCTGTTGAAATATGGCTGTGGACAAGCCCTGAAGGTAAGGAAGGACAACTGGCTCCAACACCTCGGAGATGTAGCGCTGGCTTGTTTAAAGTACCGGCAATGCGTACTAGAGGTGTGCGAGAGTGATATCCAATACCGCCCCCATACCACAATACCCGGTGCAGGACTATGTGGCGGTGCATAACGCAGCTGTTCAGCATCCTCTCATCACGGTGTCTCCAGACTCGAATGCGACCATCGTGGTGTTGCAGACAGAATCGTGACTCGTCAGTAAAGACAATTTCATTCCATTCTGCCGTCCACATCCTTCTGTCATCGCACCATTGGCGGCGGAGACGTCTGGGGTTCTGCGTCAAGGGTAGACAAAGCAATGGACGTCTTGCGGACAGACCACTCTGCTGTAAACGGCGTCGAATGGTACGCGGCAGGACACTGGATGATGCTTTACAGACTGCATGTGCTGTGCTATGGTTCGTGATGTGACTGAGCGATCCGTCACTGCCATGCGCACAATTTAACCTGTCATCACGTGAAGTGGTGCGCTGAGGTGGATGAGATCGAACACGCCGGTCCGTCGTACCCTCCTGCATCCAACTATCACATATCCGCATTACAGTTGTTTGGTTTCGTCCAACACGACTACCGATTTCCCTGAAAGATAATCCACAATCTCGGTAGGCCACTATCCTTCCTCTGTCGAACTCGGATACTTGATCAAAAGATGATCGCTGTTTTCGACGAGGCATAATTGATCGTTTTTTCTTTGAAAAAAAAACACAAGAAAAAACACAATTGCCGAACTTGAAATCGTCGAATCTCCAAGCCTTAAATAGCGCTTTGGAAAGTGGCGCCACAGGCGCGCGTGATGTGCGTCTGCGGCTGAAATTCTAATCATTTGCATTTCTCACCTCCGCTAATGCATGTTGTAAATTTCATGTTATTTGCATGTTTCCTTCAGGGTGTTGCATTTACAGTGGCCAGCAGTGTATATTATATATATATATATATATATTATATAATACTAGGGGCTTCGCCCCTAGCCTCGCTACGCTCGCTAGTCTGGTGAATCAAGTGAATGAATGACTCAATAGTTTTTTACAGGCGATTGAGTCATTCATTTGTTTACAGTTGAGCTTCCCCCCACCCCCCCTCCCGACGAAATGGATGAAGGCCCGGCGAAATGGAATGAATGGGTGAAAAATCGGATCTTCTTTCAAAGGAGCGAATGAGAAGATTTTTTGAAGTATTTCTTTAAATTCAATTAAAAATCGAAATTTTAAGATAAAGACTTGAAATGAAGTTTATATGAATGAGAAGCTTTCATCTTCCAGTTGATATAATATTTCTTTGTAACTAATAAGTCTGAGGCGCATCGAATTATATATCTCGAAACGCATAATTTTTTCCAAAAAAAGGGTTTTCAATTTTAATAAAAATATGAGTCTGTTTTAAATTATTTTTAAACAAATGAGGTCTTGTTTGAAGGAGAAATGTCTGTAGTCTTAGATTGTAAAAAAAAAAATTCTACGATCCTTTTTTGGCGAGTTATCGTAATCTGAACATGAAAAAATCAATATTTTCCCACAAAACATAAAATAAAAAAAATTTAAAGTCCGACGAATATTAGACATGTCTTACTTTCTTCGCCCACATTGTTCTGCATCGATTGGTATCGGGCTCTCGACCCCATACCCCCAGCGGTTTCGGAGGAGATAGCGTGACAAGCTTTTGACAGCGGCGCCGGCTGCGGCAGCGGCAGTTAGTTCTTTTTAGAATAGATATATATATATATATATATATATATGTATGTATGCATATATATATATATATATATATATATATATATATATATATATATGTATGTAGGTATGCATGTATGTATGTATATATATATATATATATATATATATATATACCGGGTGGCCATAATTAGACTGACAGTGCTCACAGTGTTCTGTAGCGCGATCTATTTGCGAGAATGACGCCACATATTGTAGGAAGATTAAACAAGACGGGGGACGAAGGATTCCGCGAAAAAATAAATTAGTTCCAAAAGTCACCGCTAGGGGAATATTTGGCGCTGTATAATAGAAAATAGAGTGTACACAATGCAAATCAATACGGAAATACCTTTTATTTTGCATTCAAATAAGGTTCATGTGGCTGCCGTTGTTGTGGACCACATATTGGCATTCTGTGCACAGTACCACAACAGCAGAAAGTAACATGTCTGCAGGAATCTCCCGTACAGTCCGTGATATGTTATCACTTCAAGCGTAGCCAGGGTCCTGGACCACTCCTTGATAGACCTGGACATTAAGGTTACCCCATAGCCAGAAGTCGCATGGGGTAAGATCAGGCGACCGAGGTGGCCATGCAGTTGGAAAGTAGCGGCTAATGACTCTTTCTGTTGTGAATTTCTGTCGTAGCAGCTGTTGCACCCGTACAGCAACGTGTGGAGGGGCTCCATCTTGCATGAAAATGATTTCCCCCAGGCATTGTCTTTGCTGAAGTGCCGGAATGACAAAGCTGTTCAACATGTGGCGATATTTCTCTCCGGTAACTGAACAGGTTTCCGGTCCTGTCGGGGTAATGTTCTCATAGAAGAATCGACCTACGATAAATTCCTCTGTGAACCCACACCAAACAGTTACCTTTGGTGAATGTAAGGGAATTTCTGTGACTGCATGTGGTGATTTGTAATCCCAAATTCGGCAGTTCTGGGTATTCACAGTTCCATGCAGGTAAAAGTGGGCCTCGTCTCCCCATAAGATTTTCCACGGCCAAGCATCATCCACCTCCTTTCTGGCAAGAAAGGTGAGAGCAAAAGTCAATCGCTTATCATGGTCGGGGTACAGTAACTCCTGTACACGGCTGACCTTGTACGGATAGAAGTTGATAATCTTTCGTAAGATTTTCCATACCGTACTTTAAGGCATATCCATATTCCGAGCTAATCCACGAGCGCTAGATGTGGCAGCAATATTGTCTGGTCCTCTGTCGATAATCGTCGTGGCAACTGCTCTTCGATGTATCCTGTGGTATAGGTTTTCGTCCTCTGGCCTGACTGAACCTCAGAGAACCTGCTTTCTCAAACGTCTCAACCATTGCTTTTAGCCCATTAAATGACACAGGACCGTTACCTTTACGCATTTTTTTGGTGCGTTCTAAAAGCAACGAAGAGGCGGCTGACGCGTTGCACTGGTTGAGGTAAAAGAATTTGACCAGTAACGCACGCTCGACTAAAGAAGGGGACATTGCACATAAACTTTCAATCCGATTGATTCGAAAGCGTAACACATTGCCTTTTTAAAACCCAAGCATCTGGCACTGTGCCAATGGATGTAACGTGATATTTGAATAAAGAACTTCTCTTCTGCTCAGCGTACGTGATATTACAGATCACGAGACTTTATCGGTGTTTATGTAGATTTTACGCTTTTTTTAAAAGTGTTGCCATATTGCACTTGAACTAAATAAGAAAATGTGCAAAAGGTATAAAAGGTAATTTCCGTATTAATTTGCATTTGTTAACACCTCATTTTCTAATTACACAGCGCCAAATATTCCCTAGCGGTGACTTTTGGAACTAAGTTATTTTTTCGCGGAATCCTTCGTCCCCCGTCTTGTTTAATCTTCCTACAAAATGTGGCGTCATTCTCCGCAATATAGTCGCGCTACAGAACACTGTGAGCACTGTCAGTTTAATTATGGCCACCCGGTATATATATATAGCAAGGATTTTACATTCCGCTGCTTTATAGAACTCCTGCAACCATAATTTGTTGGTTCATATATGTGATCATTTATTTATTAATTGGATACTATGTATGATAAATAATAATAGTATATATTTTTCCCCGATTACCAAGTGGATAAATCATTCAGTCCTTTGACCATTGTAAATAACAACTTGTTGCATTGCTTTTGTGCTTTAAAAATGCTTCCCTTTCATGCATTGAATTCTGTGAACGAAATTACAAAAGTTAATTTTGAAGTTGTTGACCTTAAGGAAATAAATTATATAATTTGTCGGTTCATACATGTGATCAGTTATTTATTTATGGGTCACTATGTATGATAAATGGTAATAATTTATATTTTTCACGATTACCAAGTGGATAAATCATTCAGTCCTTTGACCATTGCAAATAACAACTTGTTGCATTGTTTTGTGCTTTAAAAATGCTTCACTTTCATTCATTGAATTCTGTGAATGAAATTACAAAATTTAATTTTGAAGTTGTTGACCTTGTAAGGTATACACAAGATTCGATTCACAAGAATCGAACTTTTGAGTGAATTAAAGAAGCTGCTTTAGATATGCTAATTTCGGCATACGCGCTTAGTATAAATACCACGCAGCGTCATTAATGAAAAGGGGAGGTTGTTAAGGTTGAAAAGGTGTTATCCTGCGCTAGTGCTTAGCGGGCCAGAAGTTTACGTGGCAGTACTGCTGGTTTGACTTACTGTTCGTGAGTATAAAAATATATTGTTCTTGAAAGCTGTGTTTATACATTCCGTACAAGTAGTACGCATGCTTATTGCTGTAAAAGCCAATTATACACTCATGGACAAAAAAATTAGCGCACCAAGAAATAATTGCGGGATCGTAACGAAACTTGCAATGAAGGTACATGTCGGGGAGAAATGCACGCGTACAGCCAACTGCTTCATCGCCGCCATCCAGGCACAGGTAGCACCTTCACTAGGGGCCTCTGTGTCTTCTCGAACCATACGAAGGCGCCTGGCTGAAGGACAGTTGGTATCGCGGCGCCCATTACGTGTGCTGCCCTTGACGCCCACCCATCGACACCTCCGTTTGGAGTTTTGCCGTGCACGAGGAAACTGGACTGCAGCGGAATGGAACCAGGTCGTCTTTAGCGACGAATCCAGATTCAATCTCGGCAGTGATGACAATCGTGTTCGTGTGTGGAGAGCCCGTGGTGAACGCTTCAATCCTGCCTTTGCTGTACAGCGACACATCGCTCCCACAGCTGGTGTGATGGTATGGGGTGCCATTGCCTACAATACACGGTCACCCCTAGTATTGTTCCGTGGCACCATGACAGCCCAGCGGTATGTTCATGAAATCCTGCAACCACATGTGTTGCAACTCATGCAACGGCTCCCAGGAGCCATTTTTCAACAAGACAATGCTCGGCCTCATACGGCAAGGGTGTCATAAGACTGTCTCCGCACTGTTACTACCCTTCCTTGGCCTGCCCGATCCCCAGATTTGTCTCCAATCGAGCATATCTGGGATCATTTGGGACGACGAGTTGGGCATCCCACGAGTTTTACCGAACTAGAGGCAAGGTTACAGCAAATATGGAACGAAATGTCTCAAGACATCATACAGAACTTGTATGACTCAATGCCCGATCGTATCGCATCGTGCATTCGCGCTAGAGGGGGTCCAATACTCCACAGAGTACGATGTTCAACGCCCTCTACCGTCTATACGTAATGCGCAATCACGCTGCATTTCTAATCATTTGCATATCTCCCCGACATGTACCTTCATTGCAAGTTTCGTTACGATCCCGCAATTATTTCTTGGTGCGCTAATTTTTTTGTCCATGAGTGTATGTGCAACGAATTCAATAAACATTGTTTCATGTATAAACTGTGTTTGCTTCAAATTCAAATAGAGAGCCACTTCAAATTATATACACCCAGGTCTGGGTAGAAGTGAGCATAGAATCTCTATACTGGCGCCCGAAAATATATATACCCTGGTAGTTAGCGTTACATTTGTAACGAACAACATAATTGAAATTAAAAACTGTGTACTGTGTACTTATATTGATAAAATTGTTGCAAGTACTTATATACTATTTAAAAAATGAGTGTTGTAGAACAAAATCCTGCTGGAAATTTCCCTTGGGTAATTATGGTTCAGCAAATTGCGCCATTCGAAGCCACCTTCAATGGCGGCCCCTCAAGCCAATTCCTAAAGAAAATTGAGCATTACTTTCAGCAACAATGCACCCCAGAGGGGGATAAACTTAAAATTGTTCTAGCCGCTTTAAGAGGTAGTGCATTTCAGTGGTACACATGCATGCAAAGCAGTAATCTGATTTTTGACTATTTGTCATTCAAGCAACAGTTTCTTAGTGTTTTTCCAAATACCTTTAATCAAAGTGAAATTGAAGCGGAAATTTATTCGCTAAGGCAACGTGAAGGTCAGTCTGCATTAGATTTTGCTATGGAAAAGATTTCCAAGTGTGAGGAATATTTAGAAGGGGTGACGGAAGCGATAATCTTAAAAATAGTTATCCAACGTTTGAAGCCAAGTGTTCAAGATTTTTTAGATAATCAAACAATTACAAGCAAGGTTACCCTCCTTCAAGCTTTAGCTAAATATGACAATAGGCATTTCTTCGCTACCCCTCACCGTCATTCAGGTACGAGAAGTTTTATACACCCGCGCCAAAATTTTTCGCGAGTTTCAAACCAGCAGCGTAAGCAGTACCGCAGGCAAAATAATAGAAGCGCACGGCGTTATAATGAAATTAGTTCACTTAAAGTAAATAATATGGAAGCACCTTACTTGCACTGGCAAGTTGATTCACATGATATGGTTCAACCTGTTGAAACTGTGTGGTCAAATGTATTATTTTGTCCGAGTAGTAATCATTATTTTGAGAATAGTGAAAGTCAGGGTATTTTTGTGGCTTATAAAGAAAGTGAGTCTAGCTGGAATGATGAGGTAATTCCAGTACAAATTTCTGAAAATAGTGCCGATAATAATGCTAGTGGTTTAGAAAATAAATCATCTCACACTTCTATTAATGCTATACCTGATATTATTGATGCTATACCTGATATTTTAGATGATATTCACACATCTGTTAATGAAGGAAATTTAGTAGATGACGAAGTATGCGTTACGGAAGTTAGTGAATACTTATTAGTTGACGACAATAAAAATTCTTTAAACGATAGTAGGAACTCGCTAGGTAATGATGATATTATTTCAAGTTTCCATCCGAATGAGGATGCTGTAGGCCAGGTTGATAATATGGTTTTAAATAAAGTACATGAAAACCATACTGAGAGTCAGGATGAAAAGTTGACACAGAGTTATACTGTAAGTAGTTTAGCTGATGCTTCGGAAGTTATAGACGCAGGTTGCATTAAAACGCACCAGTACGAAAAGCTTAATCTTCCTAAAACTGAAGCAGTGTTGAAGAATTTAAATGATAACGATTCTGATGTCGCAAGTTTCGCTGAGACTTTTTCGTCAAAAGAGGATAAAACTAAAGTTAAGGGGGATAAAAAACGTGAAAAAGCGCCTTCAGGTTCCAGCATTAAAACTGCAAATACTGAAGTAATTAAGGCGGTAAACAAGAAGTTGCATAAGCACCAATACCAAAAACAGAGTCAGTTTGTTGAAAAACATGACACAAGTAGAGAGATAAAGCCAGTAACTAAACACGTTTGGTGCGGCGTATAAATTTGACAAAATAGAATCTCGCATTAAAATCTAATACGATACAGGCAAAAGTACGAAGAAAGGTAAAAGTGTGCACTACAAAAACTCCAGCAAAGGATGAATTGCGTCGCTGATAAGGTACACAAGGTTATCAAAAGGAAGGAATGACAATTTTAAAGTCCTTTGGCATATAGTACAGGAAACGGAAGATTACTGCCGCCCAGCAAGGTTGGGCCTGCCTCCAAGAGACCTCTGTCGCATCGTCAGAGCCGGTACCAGCACACTCCTCAGGACCAACGACCTGCTGCACGAAGGATTAGCCCACCACGGTCACGAACCCCTTTACTAGGACTTGCGACCATCAAGTAGAGGTTCCATGGATTGGACAGACTGGTGCAAGGAAGTTGCTGCATCATGAACAGGAGTCTTGTATCAATTATCTTTTTCTAACTCCCACCCTTTAATAAAACCGAACCAAATTGGTTTGCAGTTCCCCCAGTGTATATACTGTAAACATTTTGAGGGGAAGTGGTGAGGCACTGAAAAAAAAGACATACTGTTTTATAAATTTTTGAAGGGGACATGTAGTGACTAGGAAAAAAATACATACTGCACAATATACCAATTAACCACTAATGTACTAACTTCACAAAAAAATAACACATGTACATTATAAATTGGGGGAGAGCAGATACAGTCAAGAAATGTCATGCTGTGCAATTGTGTTGACAATTTTAACTAAAATAAGTTTTTTAGGGCGCAGTTGGCAGCCCAGTATCCGCAACTCTGCAAATCCACTGTTTGATGGTGTCACCTGGACCCTTCGGGGTTAGTTTTGTAAAATGGTAGTGGCGTTTTTCCTCCACACAACGTGTGGAAGGTTTTTTTGGCTTTGCCACCCATTATGTAAAAAGTCAGACCAGCACGCGTTTTCAATTAGTTAACTGAAGCCGTTCAGACCTCAGTTACCTAATTTTTTTTTTCGAGGAAGGCCAGTGTAAGGTATACACAAGATTCGATTCACAAGAATCGAACTTTTGAGTGAATTAAAGAAGCTGCTTTAGATATGCTAATTTCGGCATACGCGCTTAGTATAAATACCACGCAGCGTCATTAATGAAAAGGGGAGGTTGTTAAGGTTGAAAAGGTGTTATCCTGCGCTAGTGCTTAGCGGGCCAGAAGTTTACGTGGCAGTACTGCTGGTTTGACTTACTGTTCGTGAGTATAAAAATATATTGTTCTTGAAAGCTGTGTTTATACATTCCGTACAAGTAGTACGCATGCTTATTGCTGTAAAAGCCAATTATATGTGCAACGAATTCAATAAACATTGTTTCATGTATAAACTGTGTTTGCTTCAAATTCAAATAGAGAGCCACTTCAAATTATATACACCCAGGTCTGGGTAGAAGTGAGCATAGAATCTCTATAACCTTAAGGAAATAAATTATAAAATCGATTTTAAAGAAAGTCCCTAGATATAGCTCTTTCTTGCATTGACTGTATGGTTGATAGAATATCAGTTGAAGTTTGGAGACCTGGGCTCGGAACAGTTGTCTTGATGGGTCATAATAATTGTGCCAAACTGCTGAAAAGAACAACAGAAACATCAGTTGGAAAAAATTTAATAAATAATTATCATACGGGGAAACTCAACATCAGCGAAAAATTAAATTTAAAAAATTTAAAAATAATAATTTACAGTCCAACATACAAACTTCAAAACAAAAGAAGAGACAATTTGAATGAGGACGTTAAAAGTAACACATCTGCAAATCGCCGGTACTGTTCTACATGTAGAGTACTAGTCTCGAAGTTTGGAGATCAGCGCTAAAAGTCAGATCATAGTGGACGTTTGTAAAAGCGTAACATGGTATATAAAACATGGAAAACTATTGTTTCAAAACATAAAAATATCCTTTTCATAGTTTGATGGTTCCTATGAGATTTTTCAGAAAAAATTATTCTTACTAAACATCAAAAGGTATATTATACTTATGTGTTAGCAAAAAATATTAAAAATTTTACTTTTTTTATCTGATCTCATTAAAAAGTAGATATAAACATTTTAAGACAAAATACTGGCAAGAAAGCAGTTTCGCGCTATCCTCTAACAATATTACGACACCAGAACTTTTTTAAAAATAAGATGTGGTATTTTGATTAACAATAAATCTCTTAGTTATGTACATTTATAATGTCTGAATTACCATGAATTTCTTTAATAAGGAAAAAATTAAACTCTAATTTACATATATGAATTGTGTTTCTGTAGAATCTTCAGATAGTAGTCTCTTAATTGCCTTCCTCTTCTACAATACTGTTTTAATTAGATTTCTCCTTGAGAGCAGTTATCTTTACAGACAATTTTAACGAAATTTTTTTGCCATTTTGTTCCGTTCTAACAATTTATCATTACGTTTAAAAAGTTGTTTTCGTGAAAGAATTATTATCTTTCAAAATTGAGTGAATTAAAATTTTGTTTGCGTAATATTATTTAAGGATTATATTATCGATTAAGTTATTGTGTAAAGGTTTTTTATTGTTAGAAATTAATATATTACAAGCATAAATCGAAATTGAATTTAGGTAGATAATAACAAGGAGTATCGAAAAATTAATAAATTATCACCGCATATTTTAAATGTAATTTAAAAATTTCTAGAGCTCCAAGCGTCAGTAGATAATGAAAATTTCCAAAAAGTGGAGGAAAATCACTCAGAAAATTTGAGAAATTGATTTTAAAATTTTCTATAAAAAAAAGGCTTTAGATACATTAATATTATCAGATATATTCATGGACACTATCAAATATTTGCATAATGTGCAAAGAACGTAAGTGCGAGGAAAGGGAACTGCGAGTAGGGAGGTACGATTATAATATGAGAGGTTCTATAATGCTATCAGCATATTTACATGGATATATGACTCGGATGACATTTTTCAGTATTCCAACCTGAGAGGGTCATAAGATGTTATTTTATAACGTTTAAAGCGGAACAAAACAGCTAAATCGTACATATCAAAGTCGGCTCTAAGTGATACCGCGAAAAGACGGAAACGGTATGATACATCTACAATAAATAATTATAATTAAACGTCTAGAAAGACAGCACAAATTCATGGAACTGGACAGATAAAATCCTACATTAATTTTTTAATCCTGTTCTTCGTCTACATTTCAATCACTGCTGAAAAAGGCAATCATATGGGACTCGTTTAGAACCTTAATTATTCTGAGGAGCTGCAACTATCTAAGTTATATCTAGGAGATGCTGTACATCATCCACACATCGCTTTCGTGACTGCGAAAAGGTTTATTTGAGTATTGTGTTTCATAAGCTGTAGACTACTGAACAGTAGATTTTTGATGGGATGATACATGTTTCCTTCATCCAATCTGGTGTACGTATCTTGGTTTGGCTGACAGCACACGAATGTTTTTTGTCGGACTGCGGTATATAACTATTAAGATCGGTGTAGGTTCCTTGATGCTATACGGTTACTTTTCTTAGGTGAGTCTCAGCCTTTGGATATCCTAACAGAAACCCTGTACTCTAACGTCTTCCTTGAAAATCTGTGTACTTCGAGCTTATCAACGATACTGCAGTGTATCATGAAATGTTCATCGTTCTCTCCTCCAACACGATCGAGATTTCTCCTACACAGCAGGGCTCTTTTCTCGAAAATGAAGAAGAAATGATTGAATCGTCACTTCAAACCTGTAATGTTATTCCAAAAGAACACCGCTTGGACAAATCTGAACGATCGCCACGAAATAGAACACAGCAATTGACTTTATTCTTATCTCCCGGAAGCAGCTTTGCTGGACTAATGGAGAGTTATTTCTATAGAGACCTATCGTAGGTTAATTGAAGAGAGCATGCCACTCTGTCTCAAAGCATAATATGAATCGAGCAAGGAATATTGCCATGATAGAGCCATTTTTCCCAAAAAATTTTGATGCCTGAAAACTGTGGGTGTTATTGTGTATATAAATTCCTCCTTGAGTTGGTGTTACTGCGTATATAAATTCCTAATTGAGTTGGTGTTACTGCGTATATAAATTCCTAATTGAGTTGGTGTTACTGCTTATATAAATACCTCCTTGAGCACAAACTTTTTGAGTAAATGTATACAATATGTTCAAGGCATTGGTGAAGCAAGCGACATTTACCCTAAGCAAAAGTATGATTGAGGATATTTCTGTTTCAAAATATATTTACTTAAAGTAAATCAAACTCGAAACTCACATGCATACAGAAAAGAAAGTCTTTGAGGCACTTTCAAACTTATCATTTCTTGGGCAATTAGTAAACTTGTACTCGTTCTAAATTAAATAGTCTTTAATATGAGAGAACGTAATACGCAAGGGCATCTGCATTCATTGTACCCCTTTCTCCGTACAAAAGAGTATTACCATGAAATGTATGCATATCTAACTGCTATCTACGGATTTGAACTAAAGTCCTGGTGATTGAGTTCGGGCCTATACGGTTTGTTCGGTTGCCATTCGACAAACTGAGAGGGTATCTAAAATGCCCACTTCTCATTTCTTCCCGGAAACGAAGCTTTGGCATGCAACCGAAAAAAAGTTTATTTCTGCATAAAAGAAGCTTTTGAGGTCTTCTTTGTCCAGATTTAGAACTCAGGGATTCTCTGGGGGAAGATTGTCTAAAAAGTTATCACAAATATTTTAAAGACCTCTACTCTGAGGTCGACGCCCGGTGGCGAAGTGGTTAAAATCTTCAAGCTGCCACACCACAGGTTCGATCCTGCTACAGGGCAAGGTCAACTCAGCCTTCCATCCCTTGAGTGGGTCGATAAAATGAAGACCAAGCATGCTGGTGAACTAACTCTGTAGGTCCCGCGTCAGGTTGACCACCTGACTGAGACATATGCTGCATGGCACCCCAACCTAACGGCCAAGAAAGCGGAGATGGACACCACCGGCCTTGGTCCACTCGGACTGTTGCGCCAATGAGTTTAGTTTAGTTTAGTTTAGTCTACTCTGATGCCTCTTAGCCACTATATTCATAATCCGTTCTTCGTGATCCTTAAGATAGGTAGAAATGAATATCAGGAAATTACAGTTTTTCACACTTAAATCCTGTTTCCTAAGATTGAAATTATAGTTTTAAAATTATAGTTAACGTTGAATTTTGGTGAAGAAATTTGGGGAATTCTATTATATTAATAAAATTAGTCGTAATTCTGTTAAATAGTACATTACGCAACAATTTTCATTACTTCGAATAAAATACTTAGCTAGGCTGTTACTAGTTAAATTCTCGATATTTTGTTACATTGGTCTGAATATATAATTTCTCAGAGTTTCAAAATATTGAAACTAATCTCTGTCTCTAGTTTCCAGGATATCTTTATTTAATACTTAAGCAGGATAGCATTTTATTTGAATTGCTCAGGGAGTAATGCATAAATGCATTTGCCTCTTTAAAGTAGGTTTCTGTGTCAGATGAAGAATTTTTCCATTTACTAACGGCGTGCCATAATTTATTACTATCATTTACAAATGCACAATCAAAAAGTTTTAATCATAGATAAGATGTGAGGTAAAAAAAAATGATATCTATAACCCAATTATATGTACATATACACACACACACACATATATATATATATATATACACTCAAGAGCCAAAACATTATGACCACCCCTACATTTTGCAATGAATTCGCCTGGATGACGTGGAAGGCACGTGATCAGGTGGAAGTGGTATTTAACTGCTGCTGGAGAGTCTGAAGAATCATTCTTTCACTTACTTCTGTGTGTGATGGGAATGGCTGCGAATCTAAGCGACTTTCATAGAGGGCAGATTATAATGGCTCGAAGGCTCGGAACAAGTATTTCCGAAACTGCACGACTCATGGGTTGTTCGCAACCTACAGTTGTTAGTACTTATGCAAAGTGGATGAATGACGGTGAAACCAGCAGTAGACGACATGGTGTTGGACGTCCACATGCTATCAAAGAAAAAGGTCGTCGGAGACTGTCTCGCATGGTGAAGCAAAACCGGAGCCAGACAGTGGCTCAGCTGACAGCCCAATACAATGCAGGGCCAAGTAGAATAGTATCGCAGCACACTGTTCAGCGGACACTGTTGGATATGGGAATACGCATCAAACGTCCCACTCGTGTGCCTTTGCTGACCAAGCGTCATCACCAACTGCGCCTGCGCTGGGCCCGGAGACATCACGACTGGTCCATGGACCAGTCGTGAGTCGTGAGCCAGTGGGAGAGAGTTGCCTGGTCAGATGAATCACGGTTTGTCATTCATCACGCCGATGGCCGTGTCAGGATACGCCGTCTTCCAGTCGAACTGTTGCTCCCTCAATGTACAGTAGGTCATACACAGGCCGGTGGTGGCGGTATTATGGTTTGGGGGACGTTCTCTTGGGCGTCTCTGGGACCCGTGGTTGTACTATAGCAGACCATGAATGCTACAGGGTATCTGAACATCATTGCGGACCAGTTGCACTCTTACATGGCCTCTGTTTTTCCAGCTGGAAATGGAACGTTCCAACAGGACAACGCCCCGTGTCACAAGGCTAAAATTGTGTTGGAGTGGTTCCAGGAATATGATGCTGAATTCCAGTTAATGTCCTGACCGCCTAACTCACCGGATCTCAATCCGATAGAACACATTTGGGATGTCATGGGACGGCAGCTCAGAGTTCAAAGACCACCAATTCGCAATATCTCGGATTTGCGTGACCGTTGCTAAACATCTGGTACAATCTGTTTCCGGCCATCTACTTAGGACTTGTGGCATCCATGCCAAGGCAGGTTGAAGCTGTCAGGTGGTCATAATGTTTTGGCTCTTGAGTGTATATATATATATATATATATATATATATATGTGTGTGTGTGTGTGTGTGTGTGTGTGCATATAAATAAATATATATATGTATGTAGGTATGTATATATATGTTATATCTATATATAGTATTAGTATATGTATGGTGTATCGATATATATATTATATATATATATATATATATAATATATATATATTATTTTGTCTAAATTAAATATTAGGCCCTCCATTCTATCAATTAAATTCCCTTTCCTAAATCCAATCCCCAGTAACATTACTTTAGCGCTTTAAAAACCCATAGCAACAGAACTTCCCATAAAACAGCAAACGTTGCATTTCTGCACGTGTATACGTCTCGATAAAAGCGTGAGTTCGCATCGCCCAGCCCAAAATTCCGCTGACATTTCAAAACACAGCCACATGTACCTCGCTTCTAGCGCGTAAGGTTGAAAGGTGATATGCACTTCGCTCCGAGCATCTGAAATGAAAGGACGTATGTTACTATCGCTCCTAATAAAACGATTCGACCCGACTGCTTCAAAATTTTAATTCCTTTCAGGCTGAGTCTAGCTCCAGCCATGTAAATTTGAGCTAGTTTTCCTTTTCAGGTTGCATTTTAAGAACGAGATGTAATGATTATATTACATAGAGTCGACAGGATTCGAACCTGTGCGGGGAAACCCCAAGGGATTTCGAATCCATTGCCTTGGACTATGTGTGTGAGCGTGAAATACCGACCTTGAGAGAAGCGCAATAGGAGGTTCGCCACTTGAAAATGAAATGACCTAGTTTTGATTTCCCTTTCGAAAATGACATCGAAAGATTTAAATAAAAAATTGGCTGATCATCGTGACTCTGACCAACCTGAAGAAAAACAAGGGGATAATTCTGGAGTTTACGACAAACAATTATTGGAAAACAGTGCTATATCTTCACCAAATTTCAGGTACCTGAAAAGGATAATTTTACGTATTTTAAAAGATTTTATGAGCAAATTTTCCAGTACAATCACGCAAAAAAATCTTTTTGACCGTTTGTTAAAAATTCAATTTTTACTGCTCTACATACATATTTTCATTCCATCCTTACAATCTCCAATTACCCCTTCAATTTTGTTTCTGTCAAACACTAAAACTATTCTAAATATTATTTAGCAGTGATGAATAATGATTAAAATGTGTTATTAATTTTATAAAGTAATGTGTATTCTTAATTTTCACTCTCAGAATAGTTTTTCATCAGTTTCACATCATGTAAAACACCAAATCGCAAACAGTTATGCTTGAGATGCCTTAAAAGTTCACAGGCGTATTTTATTAATATTTATAAATAAAATAGAATCTGTTTTTGTTTAAATATTTAAATAGATTTTTTTTATTTACATTATTATATATTGCAAATTATGATAAATTTTATGTGACTTTTTAATAGATCACTGCTTTAATTGCAAAAGATCCCCAAAAAGTAGGACTGTTATCACGAACGTAGTTTTATGTGGAGAAAATTGATACTATTATTATTTAATTGTCATCCATTTTTCTGTTAGTGTTTATTTAGTACAAGTCAGTGTCAAATTCGTTTAGCTTTTTTCTCCGAATTTTCCTTTTAAAACATTCTAAGGGGAAAAAATGATTCTGTGTATCTTTCACCTAGTTTTAAAATATTTGTTATTATAAGATGAAGATGTGAAGATAAAATTTAAATAACTTCATAAAACCTTCTCATAAGGCGGTTTGTTTAGAGCGCTACGGTCAACTTTTGCTACACGAGGGCTAATTGGACCGAGTCCTGTTGCTTAAAGCCGATTCCTAACAGATACAAAAGTTCATTCCAATGATGGGTCTCGAACCCACAGACTTCAGTACCGAATACCAGCGCCCTAGCCATTCGGCCACCATCCGGCCACAAGGTTGTATGTAAGTTGGTTTATGTGGTGTTATGGTCACATTTAGGGACATGAGGACTAAAAAGACCTCGATCTACAATTTAAAACAGACCCGAAGCATCTGCAGATACCCATGCCAACCTCTGAACATGAACCAACGGATTCTGATACCAAAGGTCAACACTCTTTCTATCCGTCGTCCATCCAGAAGACATGCGGATAAAGTCAATCAAAGGAATGTTAAGAATCCAGACCCTAAGTTCCAAGCCTTCACTTTCAAGTGCACCATGTAAAGAAATTTTGGAAACTTTCGTTAACGTGTAGTCTCAAGCATCAAGGGGTGTGCCCACTACTTTATAAGCCCCAACTCCACCACCACCACAAAAATGCTTCTTTCATCTGAAAGCGGCTTTACAATAATGGCATTGTCCAGAGTGGGATCAAGCACCTCTGCCTGCGGGTACCTTGTCACCACAGTCGGTAAATTACAACACATGACTCGTACACTGATCAATCCCATGAGTAAACCGTTATCTTGTCCCACACTCAGTATAGTGAATTTACACATCGCTGATATTCTGCGTACGAGTTGAGGAGTTTCAGATCTAATATAATCTGTGTGTCTTCCAAGGGGATTTTAGTTTAGTACTCGGGTGTATTCATTTTTAGTAGAAGCTCCCTGTACAATGTTTAAGAAGCATTACTGTTTTGGAGAGCAAAACCACTAAATAATGAAAAGACCAGTGGAAAATATTTATATCCTATGTGAATATTTTTAAAGTAAAACTATAATCAACTCTGAAACTGAAAGAGCGATTTAAGGGATCACTGAATTTAAAATTCCAAAACCTTTTTTGGAGACCCCGTGAAAGAAAAAGCAAAATGTCTCCTAATTTAAAACATCTATTAAGCAGTTTAGCAAATGCTTTGTTGAGGGTATGGACTCTTACTTCTCTGTGCTTTCTTTCTTAGGTGCTCCTTCTTAGGGTATGTGAAAACTTAACGTAATAGTTTCCGCTTGAATAGAATTTTCGGAAAGGAACAAAAGAACGAAGTAGAGATTTTCATTTTTTCATTTAAAAATAAGGAGAGGGAGGAGGATTAAAAAAGTATTTCGATTTGCGTTTGAGAAGCACCCTTCTAAATCTCCTCGACCCCCTCCCTTCTTTCTGCTATTGCTAATTCAACACGGCGAATCCTGTTATTGATTTTAGATTGCATTATTCATTTAAATAACTTTAAATTCCTTCAGCACCATTCGGAGTCATTTCATATTAGAAGTATTCCAAACCTTAAAGAAAATACTAAAATAAATTGAAGATGAAGTTTTATCGGAATAAATAATACGTACTTAAATCTTTTTTCAAGGACGACTTTCGTTTCCGTGTATTTTATTCGATCTCTTTCCCCTCCCCGTTAGCCATTTTTTGCTCCTTTGAATCTTTCTCGAAGATCTTCATGTTCCATTCATTAAGGCTTTAAAAATGTTCCCTTTTTAGCTTCCCCTCACCCTACAGGGGAGAGTTTGGAGGGGCTTGGGGTCCAAGTCATCGTCTGCTTTCCGTGCCCGTCTCTAAGCAGGCCGAGATGGAAGCCCGTGATTTTCATTTATTCAGATAAAACACGAGAATTGTTTTCTGTTTTTGTTTGTTGAAATCCTCTGGGCCGACATGGAGGAAAAAAAAACTCTTTTGCAGTGTTTCTTACTCCCGCTCATTTTTGATTTGTTTGTTTCGGAAAGAATCATTTTCATAAAAGAAATCTTTAATGTTTCGGCTCGCGCTCTATGTCTTAGCTTTCAAGATGAGCACTAGCCGAAGAAAAATGAATTATGAACCATCCCCGACTCAAGATATTTAGTTGATATGACTGGCCCTGCCCTTTAAAATGCAGATTTAAACCATTGTTGATTTATGTTTATTTTAGTGGTTGTGTAGATTTTGATTTATGATGAATCATATTTTAACATGCTTTAATATTGAATTGGCAAATCTTTTTTAACTTATTATTATTATTATTATTATTATTAAGTTTATGACTAATTCTGTACATCAGAGGTAAACTATCATATGTGCAAAATTCCAATTTTGCAGGAGAGCTTTTCAGGACAGCTTTTCAGGATAGCTTTGTGATGGTTTACCTCTCATCAGGACTTACATATGCGATAGTTTATAAGTCCATATTTAACCCACCATCTTATTTTGCATATATGACAGTTTTCCTCAAAGAATCTCCATCCAAAAGGTGTCGAAAATGAAGAAAACGCACTTATGATAGTTTACCTCTGACGTACAGAATTATTGTTATTAAGTCCCGTTTACAAGGACCTAGCTTTGAACCGTAGTCTCAAAACTTCGAAGCCGATACCCTACCAACTAAACTTCTTCGGTGATAAACGTAATTACTCTTTTGGGCAAACTTCCTCGGGCGCAGTGGCCCAGTTGGCAAGGGCAGCGAGCTAGTGATCTGAAAATCACTGATTCTATGCTCGTCGCTGACAAATCCACTGCCGTGTACACTAATGGCGGCTGGTGCACGTAAAATCGGTCGAGGCTGCAATGTCCTCCAAGTTCTCAAAATTACATCTGGAGGTGTGGAGTCAAGTGTTCTGGTATCTTCACTTGACTCGGTTCAAAATTACGGCACTGGTCCTCTGGACAAGTCAGACTCCGACCCTTATGGTGCCAGTCAAAACAGGAGCCTCACCTTCATCGCCCATAGCCTTCGGGACTTGATCTGATGTTGCTGTCTTTCAAGTGGCATAAGCAACAACAACAACCTTCCTCATACATGCTCCCCCCAAACTCTTTTAAAAGCAAAAGGCACATGATGTTGGCTAATGCATAATTTTTTTCTTTTATTCGACGATGCTGGGTCTTTTTCACAAAGATAAATATTTGACATATGTTTACCAACAACCATTATCAGTGCCGGATTTCTGCCGAGGCCTACAAGGCCCTGGCCTAGGGGCCCTGGTGGCTTACACCAGCGTCAAACTGCTCAGCAGAACGGTCGTTTTCAGCGCTAAAGAGAGTAAAGAATTACTTAAGATCTAACATAGGAGAGAACAGGCTCAATTCACTCTCTGTAATGTACATAGAGTCAGAAATAATGCAGTCAATTGACTATGATGACGTTATTCGCTCTTTTGCACAGAAGAAAGTTCGTCGTATGATTCTGTAAATTTTATAGAATGTAACTATAGTAACATAGACTGTATTATTCTGATGTTTATAAAAGTCACTAAAGTCGATTAAAAATAATATGTTCTGTACTAGTTCAGTTTAATTGTTAAATTTCCAAAATAGCATCGGATGGTGGGGGGCCCAAATGTCAGTGCCTAGGGGCCCTGGGTCTCTAAGTCCGGCCTGACCATTATTGCCTTTTTTTTCCAAAGGGTTGGGCACCACTAAACGTCGTCCTCTAGGACCGAACTTCGAACTCAGATCTCCAAGCCTGGATGCCGTGTCATAATAACTGAACTAGCTGATTTATGCGCAGGATGTTTATATTTTATGTTCATTGTCTTCCCCCTCGGGTTATTTACAAGCGACAACCAGAAGTCAAAAAAGACAGTCGATAAGAAAACTGAAAATAAAAAGTTCGCCATAGAAGATTTGTAAAGGTATACTATAAATGTAAATCGTTTCCCGCTGTGCTAGTGTGTTTAATTAATAGCAACCCAAGTAAATTTTTTAAGGGGAAGTTATATAAAACATTCGCTTTACAAATGGGTTATACAGATGCAGCTTTACAAAATAACTTCCGAAACTCGTTCTGATATGATTTAAGGAACTTCAGGAGAAACAAACTGTCATTTTTACTACTTACTCGAGCTATCAGACACTGTTGAATAATCCTAAAAATTAGCTCTTTTTTTTCTTCTTTTTTTTACTTTTAGGAATATACACAGTTAATGGGAAGAAGACCGCTTTTATTTATTTTTTATTTTTTCGATAAACGATTGAAGTATTTTGAGACGTAAAGACGTTTGATTTCATAAAAAGCAGGGAAATCTCATTAAGTTAGAAAAGAAATACTGATTAACAGATGTTATCTTTCTTCCTGCATGATATGCGTTTGATGCAACCGAAAAAAAAATGTTTATCCGTATGAAATCCTCTGTTGGCCGTATCAGTATAAATATTTGAAGCAAACGGTTCTAAAATAACGTATATTTATTTCGTTCAGAACATAGCATTTTCCTTATAGACATGATGTAACTAAAAATAGAAAAGGGTTGACAACCCAAGATCCTTCCGACTGAAGTTTTGCCTAAATTTGAAAGACTTCACAAAAATAGACTGCTTTGGGGTGTTCTACTGGTATTATGAAAGATGCGTTAATTCATATAAAGAAAATTGAGCATACATAAGACCAAACGAGAAAACTTTTGTTGACATATTTATTTCTCCATCGACTATCTGAGGCACAAACAGCTCACAAATTATTCTAGACAAATTTTAACGATGATTATTCACTTATTTAATTTTTTAATTACTCAGTACAATTCTATAGATGTAAAAATGTATTCTGTTAATTCATAGAGGGAAAATGTTTTGAATCATAGAAGCATATTTAAATCAAAGAGAAGGGGAGAATTCAGTTACAAGAAATTCTCACTACCGGAAAAAATGAAACATACAGGAGAGAATGTCAGGTCAGGATGTAACATAAACCGCTGGCCATTAAAATTGCAACACCATGAAGGAGGGATTATACAAACGTCAAATTCGCATGAAATGAAGAAGATACTGGGTTATGCAAATAATTAGTCTTTAACCACAATCGAATGACGCAGGAGGAAGAAAAGGTATCTCAAACGCTGTATAAAAGGAAAGTTAGGCAGCGGGTTTCTCATTCGGAAATCGCTTTTGAAAGTTGATTTTAAAAGAAGGAGAAACGGCTACTAGCACATATCCGAATTCGATAGCGGCAGGATTGTGGCCTATGGAGAGTGAGGTTTATCGTTCTGCGATATTGCTACTCGCATTGGTTGGAATCAAACGACTGTCATGTCAATATGGAATCGATGGGTTCAGGATGGTCATACTTAAAGCCATGCAGGATAAAAACGGCCTCCCATCACTAACGCCCGAAAGGACAAACATGTTGTCAGGTCGGCCTTGCAGAATCGTACAGCCACATCACGGACTTTGAGTCAGGAAATGGGCTTGTTTGCAGCACGGACAGTGCGACGACGTCTGGAGCAGCACAAACTGTCACCATGGTGACCATTTTTGCGGCTTCTCTTGACAGTGCAGCATAGAGACACGCGGCGACAGTGGTGCGCCCAACGACAAAACTGGATACAGGTTTGGTACCACGTTGTCTTTTCAGACGAGTCCCGGTTCTGCGTGCAGCATCATGATGGACGTAACCGTGTCTGGAAGCACCGAGGAAAACGCACGTGGCCTGCTTGTATTCGATATCGTCTTACGGGCCCTGCACCTCGTATGATGGTATGGGTAGCCATTGGGTACACGACACGAACACCTCTCGATCGCGTTGTCGATAATCTGAACAGCCAGCGTTTCATTTCTCAGATCTTATGGCCGGTGGCTGTGCCCTATCTTCGAGGCCTCGGAGACGTCATCTTTCAACAAGATAACGCAAGACCGCATGTTGCCCGTCGCATCCTGACCTACCTCGACACAGAGGGTGTTCGACTGTTGCCCTGGCTGGCACGTTCTCCCTTGAAACTCTCACTGTCGTATTGCCTGTCTAAAATATTTATTTTGGGCGTGATTCGTAAATTATTTTGGTTAGTACAAATTATTTATTTATAAGAAATTATTTGGGTGCATTGTGTATATTATTTATTTGGTTGAATACAACCCAAGGCTCTAGACATTTTTGGCAAACGAACAGGTCAAATGACTTTGCTTCTAAAAACTAGGAGATAACTTTCCTTTAGATCAACTGCGAAAATATGGATGACTGACTAAATTTTTATATTTACAAAAAAACTCATTTATTTACAACACTACTATATACAATTTAACTCAATAACAATATCAACAAAAACTTAGTACACAATTTACTCATTTTTCTAAACTTTTAGCATTTTTCTTCAATTTATATTCAATGAGACGTATATCATTTATCCTATACCTTTTGGATTCAGCAAGCATAATTTTATCTACTCTGCTTAAGTAAAAAAACTTACTATCTATCCAAAACTACATTCTAAAGAAAACACACATTGATCCCGCACTTCATTCAAAAATTCGCGGTTGGGGTCTGAACGAGACAAAAATGATTTGGCACTCACTCAGTTTGATGCTACTGGACTGGAACACAGGTGACTGTCTCATCATCGGACTGGGGATCTCCTTTCTAAATTGGTGGAGGCATCAACCAGATTTGTCTCCTCATCAAATAACTTCTCTTAAAAAAACGGGATCATGATGCAAGCCTACCGGGAAGAATCAACCGGTCTCCTATATGTCGTCACTCCATCGTAAAGTGGCAATTCTCTCAAAGAAACGGGATCATGATGCTTGCCTACCGGGAAGAATCAACCGGTCTCCTATATGTCGTCTCTCCATCGTAAAGTGGCAATTCTCTCAAAGAAACGGGATCATGATGCATGCCTACCGGGAAGAATCAACCGGTCTCCGACAGTTAATCGACCAACTCCATCACCTGCGATGCTAAGCACCGGAGAAAGGGGAACCCCGGGCCCGCATGCAAAAGTGACTCCCTGAAAAAACTGCTAAGTCCCCTATTTATTTCATTTTTTTCATAACGTTGTCCACGCCTCTCAAAATTCTATATCCATTCAGGAAAGCCTTCCAAAAACCACCACTTAGCTTCCAATTTCATTTTTTTTGATTGGATACACTCTCCAAATAGGTACGCCCTTCAATTTCGTCACTCAAGACCACCCAAAGTCCATTCCACGTGTACTGCGGTATATCCCCCGCATTGACTCATAAATTTGTTTACAAAAGGCTTTGTAGTTTAACGTCAAACTCCGGTGCCACATCACTATCTACGTCTGCGATCAACAGACCCCCAAACGTGCTCCGCCGCTTTTAAAATGACTAACCACAAAGGCGTCGGTCCCGTCCTCTAATTTAAGGCGGCTTCCTAACCTTCTAACAAAAATGTAATGAAAACAGCCTTCCATCACTTTAGCTCTCTAAAAAAATTTAATTTTTCTTTAAAATAGAAGGCGCTTCATTACACTCACCCATGGAAAACATCTGGTCATGGGTTGCTCAGAGACTGGGCCGCCACCGCTCTCTAGCCACTACGATTGATGAAGTGTGGCCTAGACTTGAAACAGCATGGAATGACTTGCCCGTATTTGTCATTCAAGCCCAGTTCAACTGGATGCCTAACCGGGTTAGAGCCGTTTTAGCTGCCAGAGGTGGCAGCAGTTTGTACTAATTTCGGACCCTGTATAACCTCAAATTGCCTACAAATTTAATCATGTTTTCTGCCTATTATGCTGAATACGTACAATAAATAAAGTTTTATTATTTGCTTTCCTTCCTGGTGTTGCAATTTTAATGACCAGCAGTGTAGAAAGGAGAGTTTGCATGGAATATTTTAAAAGGTTAAGTACTTCATTAACGTTACCTTACTTTTACGAAATATCTAACACACGGGATGGAAGGATCACTAAAGTTCAGTTGAATACGTTTGCGTTTACGCTGCTTATCACGCAACTTACATAAATTAACAAAGAGAAAAGTAATAAAAACTTTAAAAAGTTTTTGAAAAAAGTTACAAGCTATTTTCTGTCTCAAATGAGCAGTTTTAAATAAATATGAACTGTTTAGAGAGAAACCTGTATTTTAGCGCGAGAAAAAAAAAGTAGTGGACGAGTACATAATAGCAAGATAGAAAAAAAAGTTTTGCTTAAAATTAAAAATTCAAGTAATTTATGAATACATTATACATAATATTCGTTTGTACAGAAACCAGAAAGAGACAGATTTTTTCCACTCAGGAAATGTATATCTATGACACCAACAATTCAGAAAAAGTAACTGGAAACATGTTCTCACTTATTTTGAAAAAAAAGAAAACTACAAAATTTTTTGCTAGTTAAAATAAAATCTGTAAAAATGAAGTCAAAATTTCTTCATGTAATTACTTGTTTCTTTTTAAAACCAGTTTTTAATTCAGAATACTACGATAAGGCGAAATGAAAGAATATAGAGATAAAAATTAAAATAATCCTAAAAGTAAATGTTAACATATCTTCTATGAAACTTTTTTACATTATATATGGTAGATTGTGTCTCATTACTTTAAATTTCGAGTGTGAAAGATCTTAATAATATGCTATTCATGCACCTTAAGCGTACTATTGTACTCTTGGTCAACAACTTGGGGAATAAACTTGGGGAATAAATATATACTCTATGAATCTGCAATTTCAAAATTCCATTAAAAATATTTCGAAACCTTCCAAACAGATTTTTATGGAACCAATTATGACTAATTTACAGTAGTTTCATAAACTACTTTTCAACACATTATGAATAATATGAAAGATTTTAAAAACTTCAAAGCCATTATATCAACACATTAAAACACTAGTGGTACTTGGCTTTTTTTAGCCATCTTTCTCGCCATTTGTTACCCCAGTGATACAACTCATAGAATTCCATAATCTAATAGAAATCATGTACAGATATCTCGTAGTTAATAATGAAAGTGCTCCTCATTTGCATCTTATGTTTGTATTGCAATAAGGATTGAGCAATACAATACTTCTCGCAGAAGTTAATTGTAAATTTCTTAAAGAGGGAATTTGAAAAAATCACTAATAAGTCCACTTGGTTTACTTTACAAATTCGTGCAGTGTTTTCGTCTAGTAGTACTTAACGTTATAGATTCAAAAAAGCGCGAGACATCGTAACTTTCAACTCTATATCACACGTTTGAAAGCCCTTAACCAAGTATTACAGTTTCAAAAAGAGTACTTTTCCAAACTATTTCTAGATAATGAGAAATTTAAATGAGTACACGGTAGGGTGGGGCGAAAAAAATTATTTTTTTATAATCAATTTCTAATAGCGCGGAAAACTTGCACATTGGCATCCTAATAACGGTAAAAATAATATAAAAATATATAAATTGGTTTTTAAATCGCGCAAGAGCCCTAAAGTTTAGAGAAAAAGGAAAAAAATCTGCACTTTTTAAAGACGTATAATTTTTTAATGGTTTACTTTATTTGTAATAGTGTAAAAACTAATCTTTGTAGTTGGCGTGAAAAATACTTTTGGACACATTGCTGTCATTTGAATTCGCGCAAAAAGCCTTAAAATACCATTTATTTTTGTAAAAACCTCATATTGCAGCTCTTCGCCCATTTCAGCATGTTTTTCCTTTATGCTGAAATCATCCAGGACTTACCACGTGGAGGTGGCTGCAATTCAAGTCCCACTCACACCCTACCCAACCAACCAACCAATTTGGGCGTGGTTGCTTACACTAAAGTCCCTTTAAAGTCTGACTTCGTATCAAATTTTGACATCAAAGACCTTGATCCTAAAGTTGTCCGAATAAAACCTTCTCGGTTTTCATGCACGCAAACTTTTCCAGCAGCCTCTGTAACAAGTTTCACACATCTCTCTACCGACTGAGTGTGGCATGGAAATTTCAAATACTCAAATACTCAAATTCTGGCAGGGCTTTGTCTTTCAATAAAGTTGAAATGTGTTCTGTTGTCATATTTGACAACAACTGAGGTGATGTCAGCGTACACTTTGTCCAATAAATAAGTTCAGTATAGTCTGTGGCTTGAAAATTAGTTAAAGGAAGCATGAAGGCTCTAACGTGACCTACTACTGGCGGCTCATTTCTGGCTTTCAGTATCCTCCTGTAGCCTAATTCTCGAATGTGTCTCTCGTCCAGTATCATCGCCAACATCATATTCTCTGGATGGCAGAAGAACGAGTTTCTTTGAATGACCGGATCGATGATTTCTTTTATGTTGTCTGGGAAATGTCTTGTTGTTTGAATGATCTTTAGTATGTGCTTCGGACGTCTTTCACAGTGTCATGCATCTTAATATCAAACCAAACAGGAGCATAGGTCTTTACAATGTAATTTACAAGTGTCTTCATTTCGCTTGTCGGACTAATTTGGGAAACATAAAGTCTTAATACCCGGTTAACACAATTTAACCACCGGGAATGGCTGAGGGATCCAGGATCTTTAACAGCTAATTCTGGATCACAGAGTCCAGTGAGTCACAGAGTCTAATTTTTTACGTATCTTTAACACATCTTTTTATTTTATCATGCCATTTCTTTTGATATCGCCTTAAATGTATTATTTTATTTCTGATATGTTTTGCTTACAAGTGTATTTTATTTACAAATGGAAAAAAAGGCATATGAAAATTATAAACATGAGATCCCATCCATACTCCAAAAAAGCCGTTTTATACATGAATGGTATAAGCTTTTGCTGTTGCGAAACGATTTTCATAGCATATTGAGCAAAGTAAGATTGCTGTGATAGCTAAATAGAAATAGCAAATGGACTTGATTATTATACACTAATTTGAGACTTAACCAAAACTTGTTTTAGTTTTCTTGTCACGAATAAATATTTCGTCAGTTTAAAAAATAACCTTTTATAATTTATAATTTTTATGGGACAAGATTATAATACATTTAAGAAAGTAAAATTAGCAATCGAAAACCTGAGTTCTAAGAATTCACTAACGTTGTAAAAAAATTTTTTAACATTCATTATAGTACTAATAATAGTACTAATATACTACTTATGAAATAAATAAAGACAGGAAACTTTCAAGTCAGTTCGAAGCAAAAAATTTTATGTTCCGCAACTCTCCAGTTTTTGAAACATTTATTAATCAAAAATTTCATAGCAGAATAATATTCTGGTAGCGCCATCTGTTGTGCAACCAGATAAAAAAATAGAAATTGAATTAATGTTACCCGAAAGGTACTTTAAAAAAAAATTTATTTAACAGAATGCAATGTTGCATAATCAGTTGACTTAAAATTTATATAAAAAAGGTCATTACTTAAGATCAAGTTTTAACTAATTAATCATATATAGTCAATGCATATGCCCTTACAACATCCGACCAAACGGAATAATTAAATCTTCAGTAATGGATTTTTTTTATCTATAATTTTACTGGTATAATTTTGCATGGCCTCTTTATAAGTTATTGTATTGAAAGTATTAAAACTGTTAAAAGCATATTATTAGTCGGAAAATAACACTCTTGTATTATAAAACTCACCTTTATAATACAAGAGTGATATAAAGATCACTTATAAATACTCACTAGTATAAAACTCACTTTTCTGGAAGAAAATTATCTTTTGAGATAATCTAACGTTAATGGCTTGCATTTTTTAAAAATAACAACAGTATTAAAACAAGAATGATTGAAAATCAATTATTAATTTTTTTCTATACTAATACATTTAAGTTTTCCTTTCATGGGAAACAAGCTTATCTGCGTTGGAAGTAATTCCAACTTGTGTAGCTTAAAAACAAAACTGTAAATACAAATCTCCATTGCTCACGTCCCTCCATGGCTTTAACTAACTTGTGAAAGGGACAGAAGGAATTTTACTGAATGAATGATGAACCATACTGAACAGCAGCCTGCCATCCACAGTCATATGTATATGTGGTATTTAATTTCTATTTCTAAGACATATTAGATAAAACGAAGAAGTATGAATACTGTTGAAATTTATTGGATTACATTTTGGTTGTACATATTTGTAGATATATTTATTTTTAATGTGAGTTTGTGCATTCAGTTTATTTATTCATTTGTGTTAAATAAGTCGTACTTTAAATATGACGTCGATTTATTACGTGTGGCTTGTGTATATGTATAAAAACCGGGTTAAGCCCGGCTACTGTTGTTTCTTCTGTTAAAACTCTTGCTATGTTGATGTGAAGATTACATCGAATAATTTTTTTTTTTTATGAAGCTCAGCTTTATCAATGCCCAACAAATGCAGCCGATTTCTTTCTATTTGTTTATAATGATTATTCTCATTTTTAATAATGATTATTTTCATTTTATTAACATATTGCTTACTGCAAAATAATTTCCGCTTAAACTTTCTCAAAAATGAATTGATAAATTGCGGTGGGGTTAAAAACAAGTGAAGTTAAACTTGATCTTTTTTTAATTTCATTTTTTTACGAATTCCTGATTCTTGTGAAATGTTAACCTTAAATTCAGTGAGGACAATCGGAAATGTGACTGGTAAAGTTAAATATATTCCGAATTACTTTTTATTCTCCTGTAGGATTTTAAACAGTCAGTGAACTTATTCATCTTTCTTATGAAATTATTATGTTTAGCTTATGCCAGAGATAATAACAAGCTATATAGACTTTTAATTACCGAAATGTGAGACCTAATCAATCTTCTTAAAAGAAGTTATCTTGGTATGGTCACTCCCAAACTCTTCGATATCTCCATCCAGATTTTAATCTGTGCTGTCGCCCTCTGTTGGTCGTGATACTCATTAAAACTGCTTCGAACTTCACGACATTTCATTTGAGATTATCCTATAAAGATAGTAGTTGAAACCTCCGTGATAGACTGAGCTCCCCTTAATAAAAGAATTTCCATTCAAGAAATATATTTCTTTTTTTTTCCTGCAATAGCGGATTACAAAGAAGACGGTGTACAGAAAAAAAAAAAAAGAAATCATGGAACAAATGTAGAATCTAATTAAATTTTTCTCTGATATAAAAAAAAAACCCTTAATATCATGTCTAAACAGAAAGTGACTTTTTTTACCTTCCAAAATTAACAACACTATCTAATATTTGAAGAGTGATATTTAACAGCACAGCAAAAACTCCATTACCAACGAGGAAGAGGGAAGACGGAGGAAATCATCCTAAATTAGGGTTTATTAATTTATTATCACAATTGTGTTAACTTAAAACATAGACCCTTAAGCGTTTCCTGAAATCTTTAGTGGCTTCAGCTTGTTTTTTAGGTTTGCTTTAGCTTAGGTTGATTGATTAGTTCTTGACTTCTAGTTAGGAGGAGACACATTTACGTGCAAACAATCTACTTTCCTGTCTCATTTTAAATACTTAATCACATTTCTTTTCTCTCTTAATTCTACTTAATAATTTCTTCTCCTCTGTCAGTTTTTTTTCTCTCCTCATTTTGCCCTATACAGTCAAATCTGTTTTTGTGTGGTAGACAGGGACCGCACACACACACACACACACACACACACACAAAAAAAAAAAAAAGAAAAAAAAAACCTTCATAAAATAGCTATAAGAAACAATTTTTCACAACATATCAAAGAAAAAAAAAATTATACTCTGGAGAGGGACCGCATAAAAAAGTCTCACTTAGGAAACATGTCAAAGCTTTGCGAAAAGAAAGTGCTTTCCAAGCAAAATAAATAATTAAATTATACATGGTAACATTTTTAAAAATTTTAATTTCTCATTTTAAACATGGAGAAATTTTCAAAACGAACATAATTCGATACTACTCGTCGTAGTCCAAAACGCGCATATTCTTGCGATGAACTGGTTCGTAATCGCTTTCGTCACTTGAAGATATTAGAATTGATTTATTTTTTGTTACTACGTAGTCGGTGATAAGTTTTTGCAACGACGGTCGTTTGATCAGCTGCATGAAAACGTCGCGATAGCCAGATATACACAATCGAAGCTCTTTTTGCAATTTCAAATATATAATTTAAATTTTTTTCCGATGCATATTCATATACCGCATAAAAATAATCGCACAAAAAAAATCGCCTAAAACAAAGACTGCACAAAAACAGGTTTGACTGTATTCGCTTGTTTCGTTCTTGGAATGTGATCACGTGAGCTAATTTTTTTACAAAAATTTATTTAAAAACTACTTCTTTAGATTATGGTTTGAATTTTTTATCTTTGAAGTTTAAAATTTCAATGTCAATCAGTTTGTGAAACTAAAAAAGTGCTCATGAAAGAGCCATTTAAAATTTTGAGTTTTCAACATACTTCAGAAAATGTCTTACTTTAAATAAAATTTTGCAGTGTTATATTAATGTAGTAGCAAATGTTAAATTAATGTAGTGACAAAATAGCCCATACAAACAATGGGGATTTGATTATTTACAGAGTAAACATGCCATGCCTAACTTTAAGAATCCATTTTTAAAACATTCATTAAAGCATTGCTTTGCTATATAAATCATCTACTTATTGGTCCAGTGCATTTAGCCTCTCTGTCAAATAGATCATAAGATCAAGCTAATGCATCATTCTTCTAAATCTCAATTAAAATGAATACAAAAATTTTATAACACTTCCTTATCACTCCGTAATATTAGAAAATAAAATGTCGTTGGTATTAAAAATCGAATTTTATAAAATTGAGTTCTGAATAAAAGGGCTCTTATATTTGATGTATTACAAGAGGTTACTAACTGATATGATGATTCCGAAATGTTCAAACATCCATGTGTGGAGAGTACATACAATGGCCTCCCTTACAAGGAAATAAATAATACTTTAGTAATTTCTTTTAATGCTTTTAAATGTTAGGAAGTATGAGTTTTTCTGCCTTCAGATCAATGGCTAAAATTGTAGAAAAATGCTAATGCAGTTTTCTACACACAAAATGCAATTGGGATTTTGTTTTTCTTCATGAACGATTTTGATTTAAATCATACTTGTACGTTCATATATTAGTTCACTGAACTTTTTCTTGTAAATAAAACGTGTGAGTTCATATAACAAGAAGTATTTCAAGTATGTACGTATTATGAAGTTTATTGGTAAGCTAGTAATGCAATAAAATCACAGAGGTAGGCTTAAACAAACTTCTAGATTCTGTCTAATATCAATGGTTATTGTGTTTTCTGAAAGTCTTTAACACCGCATTTACACAGTCGTGATAGCGGCGAGTCGAATCGCGGGAGGTGAATGTGTAAACGGTATTCTCGCCGTTTCTCCTCGCCAATCGTGGCACTCGCTTCGGGAGCGGTTTTCTGGCCCGAGTCAAAGGGGCGAATGGCGCCGTTACGACGGGAAGTCTTGTTCACAGCAAGAGGTGGGGATGCGAGAACGGTCACTCGCGTCGATGCAGGAACGTGACTAATGTCTCGCGAATGTCCTGCGGGTAGCACAATCGCGAATTTGTAAATACGGCGTAACGAATGCAAATGAGCCCACGATTGTTGTGTGAGTATGTGAGAGCTGCATGCCTATAGCATTCATAAGCTCTGCCTCTGTAAATATGTTATATTCACATTTCTCGTCAAAAGAAAATAAAGCAACGCTATTGGTTAAACCCACTCATATAGATGGCGCTGCTAGCGCAGATTAGAATGCTTTGTGACCAGAGACCTTCTGGATAGCGAACGAGAAACATGCACTATGTTCTAGTGATGTGATTATTAAATGTTGTTATATTTATTGATTGTCGTCGATGTTGAGATACCACAGAAGTTTACCACTGAACCAAAACACAGATACTTACCACCGATGCTGACAACTATTTTGGTGCAACGCTAAAGGGAAAGTGATTGATATCATCGCGACATTGAATCCAGGTAAGAGAAATTTTTATTGAAACTGAATTATACTTGGATAGAAAAATCAAAATGACAGAAGAACATTCAAAATTAAAGAAGAAACGTTCAGCGGTTCGTTCTATGTTGACAAAATTGATTAAATAAATTTGAGATATCGATCAACAACGAAGTCGAAACTGTTGATCAGTTTGAAGCATATTTAGAACAATTAATCGAAAAGAAAGTAATTTGAATTTTTTAAATGGAGATATTGAAGAAATTTTAACTGTTGATACGATTTCTGAAGACATGGAAGCTTCGGAAGAAATCAAAGAAAAAATAATATTTTGGAAATCGAAACTTAGTTCTAGAATTTAGAAAATTAATTCTAATTCTATCCAAGTTGATACAGTTTCACGAAATACTCAATTGAATGATTCTGATAATTCGGATTGTGTAAATATAAATTTACCGAAATTGCATATAAATAAGTATTCTGGAAATTATGCAACATGGTTAGATTTTTATAACTTGTTTGAAAGTGTCATAGGGACATGACAGTAGTGTCACGGCCAGGGGCAGGAGAATTGAAAATTGACGGGCAATAAAAAGAGAAGGGGAAAGAGCCAGCAATATAGCGAAACTAAAAAATATAGATTGTGCTTGTAGCAAGAAGTATAAGATAAAAGTTCAAGAGAGTGAGTTGCACGAATAGAAGAAAAGAAGACAGGGAACACTAAATTTATGATGGCTATAAAACAGGCCACCCGGAAGCCGAAGCATGGGAAAAAGTTAAGTTAGGAGGAGAATTTTATAAATCCCGCCCTCGATGCGCATTGGTGAAAAGGGGATTGAGAAGAGGCAGCCACGGACGAATGGCAATGGCGTGGTAATAATATGACCAATGGAAATTGTAAGAGGCGGAGTCAACATTAATAAGAGAAAATAATATGAAATAAGAAAGGAAGGCACAGATAACCTATGATGAGAGTTAGTTAGAAGTTTTGGAGATAGAAGTGGTGTCAAGGCACATATACCTCTGAGGAGAGTTAGTTAGAAGTTTGGAGATAGAAGTAGTGTCGAGCGCCCAGTGTCCCGTGCCGAGGGTCTGCAAGGAGTAAAGGAGTCAGAGAACCGATGATGAGCGTGCCCCAGTGTCCCGTGTAGAGTGTCTGCCATGATTGACGGAGCCTTATACCAGACGAAGAAAGTGCCCTAGTTCTGTGCGATGATAATACAACGAAGTTCGTCATTATGAGTGCCAGCCGCCCATCATAGTGATCCAACAGTCATCTTTCGAGGTACCGACTTTTTGCGTTTCCTTTTTATATTACTGTCATTGCTTCTCAGTGTGTAGCCTTAATAACTAATATAGAGCGCGAGGAGGATGTCATTTGAGTATAAAATGTTTAAGGAGAATACCGATAATTCGTAAAAAAAAACAATTTAATTAATATGATGTTATGCTTATATATATGAGTAAATATTGGTAGTAATGGAACATGGATATATCAGTGATTATGTTTATAAAATGTTATCATAACAAGTGAATGAATTAAATATATGTGTCGTAGTAATGAAGTTGAGAGTAATATGTGTAGATGAAGTACGAAAGATTGTCATAATAATTGAATGAATTAAATATAGGTGTTGTGGTGAATTAATTTAGTAGTAATGAAGTTGACAGTAATATGTGTAGATGAAGTACGAAAGATTGTCATAATAATTGAATGAATTAAATATATGTGTCGTAGAGAATTAATTTAGTAGTAAAGATGTTGTGAGTAATGTGTAAATGCAGGAGAAAATATTTAGTAACTGGTAGCGTATTATTTATGTGTTTTAATAATCAATAAATTAATTTGTCAGTGTAAACCAGAGTTGTTTCCATTATTTGGGAATCACAACAATTAATCAATGTACTAACCACAATCTTAAGCAATGAATTCAAAATCAAAATCATCATCATTAATATTAGTAAATATTTAATATCTAATAACCCAATCAATTAATAAAATAATTTCTCACTGCCACAGAAAGCTCTATTCATAATAATGCGAAACTAAGTAAAGTTGATAAATTTAATTACCTCAAGTCATATTTGTGTGGTAATGCTCTTTCTTGCATTAACGGATTTGCAATTTCTAATGAGAATTATGATAAAGCTCTTGATTTATTAAAGAATCGTTTTGGAAATAAATTTACGGTGATCAATTCTCACCTATGTGATCTTTTTAATTTAACACCAGTTAAAAATCCTAACGATGTTGTGAGTTTGAGAAATTTGTATGACAACGCAGAAACACAAATAAGAAGTCTCGAAAGTTTGGGCATAAAGGGGAAATCATATTCAAATTTATTAACCCCCATTTTAATGAAGTTAATTCCTTCAGAATTTGTTTTGGAATTTAATCGTACTCAAAATGATAAAGAATTCGATTTAAATGCTCTTTTGCAGTTTCTCAATTCGGAAATTCGAAGCCGAGAACGATCATTTCAAATTAATAGTCATAAACCATTGAATCAGAAACAAAATTTCTTTCATTTGCAAGAGAGAATAAAAAATAAAAATTCTGTTAGATATAACGACAGACTGCCGCGGAAAACAGAGCAGGTGGCTTTTTCAACGTCTGTGAAACAATCACTGGAGCCCGGAAATTGTCTGTTTTGTAATAGAACAACGCATAAATTAGAATCTTGTGATACTTTTAATGCTAAGGAAAAGATAAACAATTTAGTGGAATGCCAATGGTTTACTTTCCAGGATCCGGGAGTTTAAAGAATTTGTAAATGAGCATACCCCCGATATTATTCTCATACAAGAAACTCATCTCAGACCAGAGGATAAACTTAACATCCCTAAGTACACCACTTATAGAACTGATTACAATTCCTACACACAAGCCAAAAGAGGCACCGCTATTATTATCAAAAATACTTTACCCCATCATGAACTTATCATTTCCCCCCTCAAAATTATCAACGCTACTGCTGTTAATATTAAACTAAATAACCTCCCATCTTATACTATTGTTTCTACTTATATTCCCCCTGTTCAAAATCCTAACGACGTCCTTGATGATTTAAAAACTCTTGATAAATTAAACATTAACACTATCCTTTTCGGCGACCTTAATGCTCATCACACTCTGTGGAACTGTAAAACTAATAACACTTACGGTAATACCATTTATAATTTTACTGCCAACTCTGAATTTGACATAATTGCCCCCTCCTCCCCCACTCATTTTTCCAGATATAGCAGTAGCACTATTGACTTTGCTCTTGTTAAAGGCTTTCCCCATAATATTACTATTGAAACTCTCTGCAATCTCTCCTCGGATCACAACCCAGTTGCACTCACCATTCCTTTAAACACTAATCCCTTAATTATCAATCATTCCAAATTCACCAACTGGGATAACTTTAAAAAAGATCTGCATAATTTACCCTATACCCATCCTGAAATTAATACCCATAACGACATCGATAATCTTGTTCATAGCATAACTAATGACATTAACTCCGCCCTCACCAAAAATACCAAAATTATTCCTCCTACTAATAAAATTCGTACTGACACCCAACTTAAAATTCTCACTAATGAAAGAAATAGAGCGCGTAAAAATTGGCAAAGGAACAAAACCACATATAATAAAACTTTAATGAATAACGCTCAACAAAACTTAAGATATTATATTCATGACAAAGCCAATAAAAGTTGGGAAACTTACATTACTTCACTTGACATAACTGACAATTCCATTTGGAGAGCCGCTAAATGCCTTAAAAATAAACCTAATGTCATTCCCCCCCTCATTAATCCTAGTAATAATAACTTCATATATTCTGACGAAGATAAATCTAACCTTATCGCTCAAACCCTTGCCAACAACTTCATCCTTAATCCCAGCCCCAATACTAGCATTGACAATACTGTTCAAACTAATATTAATCTTTTTAATTCTATTAATCACCCCACTGCTGAAATTTACATTCCCCCCTCCAGAGTTAAGGAAATTATTAAAAAACTCCCTAATCGTAAATCGCCTGGCGAAGACCAAATTACTAATACTATGCTTAAAAACATCCCCCTTAAGTTCATTTTCAAAATCACTGCCCTTATTAATGCTATCTTTAAATTGAATCACTTTCCTCAAAGTTGGAAAAATTCTATCATTGTGCCCATAGCTAAACCTGGAAAAAATAAGAACTCTCCTGATAGCTATCGGCCAATTAGCCTATTAAATACCATCAGTAAACTTACTGAAAAATTCATTGCTTATGAAATCAATAATCATCTCCTCTCTGCTAATATTATTATCCCCTATCAATTTGGTTTTCGCCAATCCCTTTCAGCCCCTCACCAAATTTATCGCATTGTTGAGCATCTTGCCGACTCTAAATTAAATAAAAAATGCACTGCTGCCCTTTTCCTTGACGTTGCTAAAGCGTTTGATAAAATCTGGATTGATGGCCTCATACATAAACTTATTAATTACAATTTTCCCCCTCATCTTATTAAACTCCTTATCTCCTACTTAAAAGATCGTACTTTCCAAATTAAAATTAAAGATAAATTATCCTCCAAATTAAATTTCTATAGCGGTCTTCCCGAAGGTTCGATTATTGCTCCAATTTTATTTAATATTTACGTTAACGATATTTATCAATATAATAAAACAAATATTGCCATCTTCGCCGATGACACCGCTATTTACGCAACTGATCATAGCCCCAAGTACGCCGTCAAATACCTTAACGACCATATGAAAATTATCCAACAATGGCTCTACAAATGGAAAATCAAAATTAACACTGATAAATGTATTGCTATTATGTTTACACAAAAAACTAAACGAACAATTGACAAATACAAACTTGTTATTGGTAACTCTATTATCCCCTGGTCTGACACCGTTAAGTATTTAGGAGTCACCCTTGACAAAAATCTCACCTGGAGACATCACATAACACAAATTAGGGACAAGTTTCGAGTTGCTAAACGTTCACTATTCCCCTTAATTGCTCGGAACAGTAAATTATCTATAAATAATAAAATGCTCATTTACAAATCATTTCTTAGACCTCTTATTACTTATGCAGCTCCGGCATGGTCATACGCAGCAGATTCTCATATTAAAAAGCTTACTGTAGCACAAAATATTACTATTCGACAAATTGTTAACGCACCGTGGTACTTCAGAAATACTGAAATCCACGAGGAGCTTGGCCTCCTTACTATTCCAAATTTCCTCAAAAATTTAACTACTAACTTCCATAATTCTATTGATAATGAACTCCTTTTAAATCTCGCCAACTATGATCCTGCCGAACCTGCTAACAGAAAACGGCCTAGAGCCGTTCTCTGTTCTTAATTATTTTAAACTTCTTTTTACATTAATTTTTGTAATCTTACTCTTACTTTGGTAAGCAGTAAGCTTTATTTTAAGTTTTTCCTAACTATTTTTACTTTGCTCCCAAGAGCATCGTTTTATCTACCACATTAAACTTCCTTCTCTCAAGCCACTCCCCGGATCCAAATCCAACCTATCTCTTTTCACCTTTACTCTGGTCATTACTATACAAGCCTACGTTGGAAGGCGTGGCCTATGTAACGTAGTTACACCATTTTTCTGATGATCTGATGATAAACAATTTAAAAGGGAAGGAAATATGTTATTTATGTTTGAAACCCCGTCACCGTGCATTCGAGTGTCTAAAAAAGGATTTATGCCCTATTTGCGGTGGAAGTCATCACATTGCCATATGTTTTCGAAATCAAAACACAGACAGTTCTGCTGTGAAACAGGAAACAAATAGTTTAGTTTCGGCAGTTTTTAAAACAAAAACAAATCGTTTATTATTACAAACGTGCGCTGCGTTAGTTGATGGTGTGGCTGGTTTATGCGGTGAAAAGAGCCACTTCGTTTGCCTTTATATATTTTATTTCAACACACTACTTAACAAATACACAGAGCGTGAATGCACGCGGCAACATAGCTCGAGACTCTGCGAGTCGCTAAGAATTTAGCGTCGAACACTGGAGCTGTGTGGGAGAACAGAGTTCTGTAGCGGGCAGCGAGTAGGGTTGCCACTTTGGCGAAAACCGCTACTGCAGCGCCGGGAAAACCTGTTCGCCGGCTTCACAATCCGCCAGAAATCTGCCTGTTGGCGAGTCGCCGCACACTCCCCCCGCAGTATCTTTAAAGTCTTTAAGATACGAAACGTTCGGGAAATCGAACAGTCCGTCCGGAACGTGTAGTTTTTGTTTTACCCAGTTCTTCAGTAGGGGGCGGCAAGTCTGAAACGAGAAAGTCACTATTTTCGGCGATGAATGCAGGTTTTAATCTGTCCATTGATACCGTTGATGTACGACCGTTAATGTCCACATCGTATACTTTATCGGCACGCCGTAACACTTTAAAAGGCCCATCATACGGAGCTTGAAGGGGTTTTTTCACGCCATCATGCCGAACAAACACATGTGACGCCGTTTTCAGCTCCGGATGGACGAAAACTGCTTTAGTTCCGTGATTGGAAGTGGGTTTTGGTCGGACGTTCGAAAAATGCGCCCTTAAGTCCTCCAGTAGTTGTTTGGGCAGGATGTCCGAAGGCGTGGGATTAAAAAATTCGCCTGGGAGTCGAAGGGTGGTACCGTATACCAATTCAGCTGTTGTCGCTTGAAGAGTTTCCCTGAAAGCAGTACGAAAGCCAAACAAAATTGTAGGTAAGGCGGACACCCACTGTGCGGTGTTGTACGCTTTCAGGGCGGCTTTGAACGGACGATGAAATTCTTCAATGAGGTCGTTGGACTGCGGATGATACGGGGTCGTTCTAATTCTTTTAGCTCCTAGCATACATGTCAGTGCTTTAAAAAGGGAACTTTCGAACTGCCGTCCTTGATCCGTTGTGATTCGTGATGGGCAACCAAAGCGGGCTATCTAATGAGTGTAGAAAGTTCTTGCTACTGTTTCCGCAGTTATATCAGCTATTGGAATGGCTTCCGGCCACCGTGTAAAACGGTCTATCATGGTTAGGCAATAATAATGTCCATCTGATGGTGGGAATGGTCCGACAATATCAAGGTGCACATGGTCAAATCTCTGTGTTTGGTCAGGAAAAGAGCCTAATGGGGTTTTAGTGTGCCTACTTACTTTTGCTTTTTGACATGGTATGCAATGTTTAGACCAAATAGAACAATCTTTGTTTATTGATGGCCAGATGAATCGAGCGCGAATTAATTTTGTAGTAGCCCTAATACCGGGATGAGAAATATTGTGCAATTGACTGAAAATCTGCTGACGGTATTCCTTTGGGATAAAGGGTCTAGCGGTGCCAGTAGACAAGTCACAAAATAAAAGGGTGTTAGAATTTGGCATAGCTATTTTCTTTAACTGCAATTCTTGAGGATTATTAATTAAGTTTCGAAGCTCTAAATCTGATTCTTGCAAATTCGAAATTTCGTCATAATTTATAGGATTTGGCATTTCGATGGAAACTATTCTAGAGAGGCTATCCGCCGTTACGTTTTCGGTGCCTGGGTGATAGTAAATATTTGTCGTGAATTGGGAAATAAAATCCAGTTGTCGGGCTTGTCGCAGTGAGCATTTATCTAAACGCTGTTTAAACGCATGAGTCAGTGGCTTATGGTCGGTAAATAATTTGAAATCCCTAGCTTCAAGCATGTGAATGAAATGTTTAATAGAAGCATATGAAGCCAGTAATTCGCGATCATACGCACTATAATTTTTTTCTGCTTGGAATAATTTTCTGGAAAAAAAACGCGAGAGGTTGGGGTTGATTATCAATTAGTTGGAATAATGCACCTCCAATCGCAAAATCGGATGCGTCAACCTGCAGTATCAATTCTGCGTCTGGTTTCGGATGTGCTAAAAGCGTTGCATCAGCGATTAATTTTTTGCAAGTACAAAAATCTTGTTCCGCTTGTGTAGTCCACTGAATTGCTCTATTATCGTTTTTCTTTGTGCCCTTTAAAAAATTACTCAGAGTGATCTGGTGTCGTGCTATGTTAGGCAAAAAACGTCTAAAAAATTCAAAATTCCAAGAAACCTTTGGAGTTCCTTTACTGTTGTAGGCTTTGGGTAATTTAATATTGGTTCTACTTTATCGGGTAATGGTTTTGTTCCCTGCTGCGATATAAGATGTCCTAAAAAGGGAATTTCTGACACTCCGAAAACGCATTTAGAAGTGTTAATTGTTAGCCCGTAATGATTGAGCCTTTGGAACACCGCACGGACGTGCGTCTTATGTTCATCTTCACTTTTGCTAAAAATCAGAATGTCGTCCAAATAGACAAAACAGAATTTGAGTTCTCCTAGAATTTCATTCATAAACCATTGAAAAGTTTGGGCTGCCCCGCAAAGGCCAAAATTTAAGTATGGGAATTCGTAGAGGCCAAATGGCGTACACACGGCTGTCTTTTGGATATGATCGGGGTGGACTGGTATGTGAAAATATGCGCGTACTATATCGATTTTCGAAATAATTTTACAACCGTAAAGTGCGTTAGAGAAATCTTGTATATGGGGTATGGGGTACCTATCTGGGGTTGTGGATGCATTTAATTTGCGATAATCACCCACTGGGCGAATGCTGCCAGAGGTTTTGGGAACTACATGAAGAGGAGAGGACCAGGGTGACTTGGACGGTCTGCAAATACCCTGTTCCATCATAAATTGAAATTCTTTTTTTACAATATCATACAATTTCGGATTTAACCGTCTAGGTTTGCTGTGGACTGGTGGACCAGTCGTTTCGATATAATGAATCGTATTATGCTGAACTTTCTTAACTTTAGAAGTAAGCGTTGTGAGGTCAGGAAATTCTGCTAAAATTCTATGATCTATCGTATTTCCTGAGCTTAACTTTATCGAAGCGGTATTTAAACTTGTAGGGATTTTTCCATAGAGAGATAAGTTTGTAATTGTATCGATAAGTCGTCGTCGTTTTAAATCAATTATTAGATCAAAATGTTTTAAAAAATCAGCGCCTATAATTGGAAAAGGAACGGCCGCGAGAATGAATTGCCATTTAAAACTTCTGCGCAAACCAAGATCAACATCTAGTAATTTGGATCCGTAAGTATATATCTTTGAATTATTAGCTGCTGTTAATTCTATAGGTTCAGGGGTTAATTTTCCGCGTGTTTTGGGAACCGGGAGACACGAAACATCCGATCCGGAATCTATTAGAAATTTTAGATTGGTTTTTCGGTCGTGAATATGAAGGCGGCTGGATTGTGAGGCTTTCGAGACGTCTGCCGCCGAAACCTTGGCGTCGATAGCTGAAATTAGTTTTCCGAAACCTGGGAAAAAGTACAAGGCTGCCGGCATTTCCTAGCTTGTACGCCAAACCGGTTGTGATAATAGCAAAATGCATCGTTAAAACTGTTTTCCTCTCTCCGCGAGGGGGTATTGCTCCTGTAAGGGGATTTACCATACCTCCGTCGCAAACGATTCCGTGAATGATCTCTGCACAATCGTTCTACTTGTTTGCTAAGAGCGGCGATTTCAGCTCGAAGTGCAATCGTTTCATTCAACGGAGAGTTAGAGTGGTAGGTCGGTTGATTGTGGGAACCCGCAACTGCATATACATTTGAGCTAAAGGGGTCAGCGCGAACCTCAGCAATCTTATCTGCCAATTTTGCGAGATTTTCTAATTTTTCGGTACTGACGGAAAGGATTGTTTGTATTTCCGCAGGGAGTCGCTGAAGCCACAAAGTTTGCAAAAAATCGTCGCTAAGAGCGGTGCCTGCTAGGTCTTTCATTTTCCGTAGAAGATGTGACGGTTTGTCATCTCCCAATTGTAATTCTGACAATAACTTTCGAATCTGTCGATTTTCAGAATCTGAAAATTCCTGAATGATCCTGTTCTTTAGCGTGGTGTACTTATCAGTTTGGGGTGGGGAAAATAGTATATCGGAAACCATCGTCATAGTTTCAGAGTCAATTGCAGCAATAACATTATGGTATTTAGTGAGATCGTTCGTGATACCAGAAAGATCAAAACTCGTTTCGATTTGCAAAAACCAAAATTTTATGTTATTCTTCCATAGCGGTGGAAGTTTGAGAGCGACGCGTGAAACGTGCTGTTGAACTTTAGTATCTTCCGTCATTTTTACAAAATATAAAACAGAACCGACAATATAAAAATTATGAAATATAAAATATGAAAATTAACAAATAATTAGGAAAATGAATTTAAGTTGCTTATTTTTTTCCCCAATTGTCCTGACTCAAAACATAGAGAGAGACCATGAAGGCTTACCTTGTTTGCCGACCACGTTCTCGTTGAAGAAGATAAAAGTATCCGTTTGCATCAGGAGACGTATTCCTCATAAGGTCACCACTGTGGCTGGTTTATGCGGTGAAAAGAGCCACTTCGTTTGCCTTTATATATTTTATTTCAACACACTACTTAACAAATACACAGAGCGTGAATGCACGCGGCAACATAGCTCGAGACTCTGCGAGTCGCTAAGAATTTAGCGTCGAACACTGGAGCTGTGTGGGAGAACAGAGTTCTGTAGCGGGCAGCGAGTAGGGTTGCCACTTTGGCGAAAACCGCTACTGCAGCGCCGGGAAAACCTGTTCGCCGGCTTCACAATCCGCCAGAAATCTGCCTGTTGGCGAGTCGCCGCAATGGCAATAATGAAGAAGAAATTATAAGGCTCTTTCTCGATAACGGAAGTCAGAAAAGTTTCGTTTTAAGAAATATTTCTGAAAAGTTTAACTTTCCTATTGTTAGAAAGGAGAATCTTTCTATTTGCTCATTTGGGGATAAGGAAGCGGAATTGAAGACATTTAATGTAGTTAAAATTAGATTAATAAATAGAGACGACCCGAATTTATGTATAGAAATGGAAGCGCTAGAAATTGAACGTATTTCGGCTACACACTTACCCACCCCTGATAAAAATATTGATAAAAAATTTAGGTATTTGAAAAATGTACAAATGGCTGATTGTTATGAGTTTAACAATAAAGAGATATCGTTTCTAATTGGGGGAGACTTTTACTATCATGTAGTTACTGGTAGAATTACACGTCTAAACAAAACTCTTGTAGCAGTCGAAACATTGTTTGGGTGGTCCTTACAAGGGCGGGACACAGATTGTGAAGAACAAATTGCAATGAGTGTTATGGTCAACGAAGATAATATATCTAAACAGCTCAGTGAATTTTGGAACTTAGAAAATGTGGGCATAGAGGCAGAGGAATTTGATGACAAAAATATTGATAAAGATTTAATGTCTGAATTTGAAGCTGGAATTTCGTACCAAAATAAGCGGTACAAGGTTAAGTTTCTCTTGGAAACCAAATATGAAAACATTGTTAGGAAATAATGAACAAACGGCAAGGAATAGATTTGTGAAATTGAGAACATCTTTTAAAAATGATCCTTCCCTATTTTATGAATATAAATCAGTTCTAAAAAATTATCTTTCCGAGAATATTATAGAGCGTGTTCCAGCAGAGGAAGAAAATATTCAGCAAAATACATTTTATCTCCCATATAGAGCAGTGGTTCGTGCTGATAAACTTACGAGCAAATTACGAATTGTGTTTGATGTGTCATCGCATTCGAAGGGACAACTATCCTTGAATGACTGTTTACATGCAGGACTTAATCTTTTACCAAACTTATTTCTCCTTTTGATCAAATTTAGAACTAACCCGATTGCATTTGTTGCCGATATAAAAATGGCCTTTTTGATGATTGAAATAGACGAAAGTGAGAGGGATTTCACAAGATTTTACTGGGATGAAGATCCAGGAACCGATAATAAAAACAAGACGTTTGAATTGTTCCGAATGACGCGTGTTTTATTTGGGGTGAAATTAAGTCCATTCCTCATTGCAGCTACAATAAAACATCATCTGGAAAAATACGCAGATACATTTCGTCAAACTACTAAGCATCTTAGCCAATCGCTCTATGTTGATGATTTCCTGAGTGGTGAGGTCAGTGTCAAGCAAGCTTTGACAATTTGTAAAGAGAGTGTACAGATTTTTAGAAACGCAAGCATGGAACTTCGGAAATGGAGAACCAACTCTCCTGAACTAAGTCAAGAGTTGAAGAATTTAGAATTTGACGTAGATGAATCTGGCGAATCTTTAGACACGAAGTTGATAGCTTCGAAGATCTTAGGAATCGGTTGGAACGAGAAAACTGATACATTTTATTTTGACTCTAAGGGTCTGGAAACATTTCTAACTAAAAGAACTGACACAAAAAGATACTTGCTACAAGCAGCTGACCGACTATTTGATCCAATGGGTCTCGTGGGTCCCTATACTATTCTAGTTAAATGTTTAATTCAGGAAATTTGGTGTTTAAAATTAGACTGGGACGATAAATTGCCCAAACAATTAGAAATATCTTGGAATAAATGGTGTAATGATATCCAATATTTAAAGGAGATAAGTATTCCTCGATATTATTTTCAAAATTCATTGCCGAACAATGCAATTTCCATTCAACTGAATACCTTTTCAGATGCTTCTAAAAGAGCGTACGGTACTGTTGTGCATTTACGCATAGAATTAGATGATGGAAATATCATTTCTAGTTTCGTAAAATCGAAGGGCAGGGTAGCTCCATTGAAGACACTTTCGATTCCTAGATTGGAACTTATGGGTACACTTTTGTCTGCAAGAATTAGCCGTACAATTTCAAATGCCTTTGAATTTCCTGTTAGTCAATATTTTTGGACAGATTCATAAATCGTTTATTATTGGATAAAAGGAGACCCAAACAGACACAAAGTGTTTGTGAAGAATAGCATACAAGAAATACAAAGTTTAAGTAACCCTAAGGACTGGCATCACTGTATGGGGAAGGATAATCCCGCTGATTTAATAAGTCGAGGTTTATCCTTAAGTGAACTTAAAAATGACGAAATGTGGTGGCATGGACCCAAGTGGTTGACGATGAAGGAAGCTGAATGGCCCATATCCTTAGAACCAACAGTCGAAACCGACATAAACATCGATAAATTAGAGTTTAAGAAATCAGTTGCTATAAATACAACAGTTGAAAGTTCAACCAAACTGAAAACGATTTGATTACAAGATATTCTTTGCTTAGTAGATTAATTAGAATAAGTGCTTTGTGTTTAAGATTTATTTATAACTGTAAAGTGAATTCTGAATTTCGGAAAACAGGCAGTATAAGTGCTTGAGAGTGGGAGTTATTGAGAGTGGGAGGGAGATTGAAACATTCGGCCCTTTCTGAATTTCAAAAACACCAGATACTTTTGCCAAAGGTTCATCATTTCACTGAACTAATTATTGAACATTATCACAAAAAATCCTTGCATTCTGGTGTACAATCTACATTATATTTAATAAGACAGTTATATTGGATCCCATCTGGACAAGACCGAGTTAGAAGACTACTGAATAAGTGTATCACTTGCTTTCGAACAAAGAATCAAACAATAAATCAGATGATGGGGAATTTACGCGAGATAGAATTGTGCCTTCCAGGCCATTTGAAAAGTTCGGACTAGATTATGCAGGTCCTATAATCACCAAACCCAACTTGGAAAGGTCGAGTGACTCTAAAATCATACATTGCTATATTTATCTGTTTTAGTACTAAGGCTACGCATTTTGAAGTTGTTTCTGATTTAATAACCGAAGCCTTTCTGGCAAGTCTTCGAAGATTTATTGCAGGGAGATCTAAGCCGTCCGTCATCTAGAGTGACAATGCAACGAATTTTAAGGGTGCAAGAAACCTCCTTAACAACTGGAATGAAATTTGTAAATCCAACTCAGTTCAATTTAGTGCAGAAGAGGGAATTCAATGGAACTTTATTCCACCTGCTTCTCCTCATTTTGGCGGATTGTGGGAGGCAAATATTAAATCGATGAAACGCATTCTGTTAAAAATGACAAGATCTGCTATCCTGAACTTTGAAGAGTTAACTACTCTAGTTACTCAAATTGAAGCCGTTTTAAATTCACGTTCATTATCACCGCTTTCTTCAGATCCTAATGACTTGATTCCTTTAACTCATTTTTGACTGGAAATGCTATCTTATCTTTTCCTGAACCATATACTGCTTTGGATTCTTTGTCTTATCATTCTAGGTGGAAACTTATACAGAGCCTTCGAGACAAATTCTGAGACCGTTGGAACACCGAATACTTGCATCACCTTCAATCAAGAATGAAATGGACTGCGCAGAATCCAAACTTAAAGGTGAACCAGCTTGTATTATTGAAGGATCCCAATACCAAGCCAATGGACTGGCCAATGGGCCGCATTTTGAAGGTTTTTCCAGGTAACGATGGTCTTGTGAGAGTAGTAGAGATGAAGACCTCTACAGGTGTGCTGAAACGAGCTATCAATAAGGTTGTGCCATTACCTTTTCCTGAGAACTCTGAAAATACTGGAACTTTTAATTTTTGTACTTATTTTTTTTATTTTGAACTTTAAATATTCTTGAACATTTATTTTTTAACTTTACTTCATTTTACATATTTACTCTTTTACAGCATAGTTTACAAATTTATGTATGTGATTTAAGAATTAAATTAGCATTATTTCATTTGTTTGATTAATTGTGAAAGATAAAATCCATAGGATTTTAAGTGGGGAGAAATGGTTAAACCCACTCATATAGATGGCGCTGCTAGCGCAGATTAGAATGCTTTATGACCAGAGACCTTCTGGATAGCGAACGAGAAACATGTACTATGTTCTAGTGATATGATTATTAAATGTTGTTATATTTATTGATTGTCGTCGATGTTGAGATACCACAGAAGTTTACCACTGAACCAAAACACAGATACTAACCACCGATGCTGACAACTAGCTATAATAAAACAGCAATCATACATCTGTCAGACATAAATGTTACATTGTTTTTATAAATAATTTTTCTCTTAACATGTTAATAGTAATAATTAATTACCACAAGTGGTATGGCTAGGAAACAAATGTACATCCATGCAGCATTTTATAAAATTATGAAATAATCAATTTTATGATATTTTATTACTGAATATAGTGTAATGGAATATTTATTATGATGTTGATGTGGTGATGTGTATGAAAACAGCAGCATGCGAAGCACATATTAGTTCAAATGAAACTTTTAATGCCTTTAAAATTAGTTACTCTCTCATTGATTGATTCACAGTAAAAAGATGCCGATGAGCCATAAATAAAATATGTTATGAAGGTGGTGAAACATTTTTCCATTCTGCACTTGTTAAACTTGATCAGGAAGTTCTTCATTAGCTATTTCTCCAGATGAAATACGAATAATTCTAGAGAGAGAAAACAAATTCTTAGTTTATTTAGTAGAAAAATTAAAAGCAACATTCACATGAATTGAAAAAAAAGTTCATGAAACGATTTGGAATTATTTATGTAAAGGACATATTTTCTTAAATAATTTGTAAAACAATACGTTTCGTATAACTCCTTCACCAGTTTAAAAAAAAAAGGTCGAATATAACGTCGTAAACAAGCAGTGTTGGAAATTGAAATTGTATATACAGTGGAATCTCGATCGATCGTTTTTGGATCCATCGTTTTTCCGCATGTGTCGTTCATTTTATTTAGTCCTAACGACCATATTGCTTTGTTATGTTTCCGCATGTATTGTTTTCCCGCATTTATCGTTCATTTCAATCAGTCCCTTGAAAAACGATCGATCGAGATTCCACTGTATTTGTTTTTGGCGTACTAGTAGTGCCACCTGGTTGCTTGGCGGTTTGCGCGAAGCATGTGTATAGTTAGTTGGTGCTGTACTCTTGAACGGTGAAACGAAATAAAGCCTGACGCTTGAAATCTTGGTTAATATTTCTTGGATATATATTTCTTCATGGTGATTTACTACAAGCAGTTCTTCAACCTCATAGACAAAGTTAAACTGCGGATAACCAGTTGTAATATTTTAGTACTTTTTTCGATCAGTTTATTCTGAAGAATCAATACATCTATTTTTGATAATTCGGAATCAAAGCATATGCATAACGTTAAAATGTGATTTTACAGCGGTAGGACCTGATTTTGAAAATTAATTGAAGCCTTCGAGTTATAAAACTCAATGGCTAAATTGTAATGGCCAACAGAAAATTTTATACTCCTAACTATCCGGCAGGTATCGCTTATTAAGATTTCTGAACTAGTATACTACATGGAGCGAAGATCATTGAACAGGTGCAAGATTGAACCCCTGAGGGTGTACCGAGGCTAACAAAATTGTTTATTGCACACGAAATTATGATAAAAGGCGTGATTGGATGGATTTTGAAACGGAATGATAGTGACCTCTTTAATCAGTAGTATAAACATTAACGAAGATATCTGCACTTGTGAATTGCTGAAATGTATCAGTTATCACAACTTACAGAGAGTGACAGCTGGCAAAAAACTTGAACACAAAACCTGTAGTCGGGTACGGCTACTGGATGCTTGAGTTCACCCTGCTGCCATATTTATTCAGGCTAACTCTCGTTAATAGTTCCAGTTTTACATATATTTTAAGAAGTTTGATGGCCTATCAGAGTGTATTGTAGGTGACATCGTTTCGGTTACTGAGGCGTAAGACCTGTCAAGTCACTGTTGTCTCCAGCGAACCAAGATAAACGATTATTTTTTTCTGAACAACGAATATTACTGATGGTAAAACCTGTGTTCAACTTAACCAAGAAGATGGAAAGCTGAGGATGTGAAAGCAGCAGCAAGAAATTCTTGATGCTTCTAGCATCATCCTAATTCTTTAAGTTCATGGAGCATTATAGCTTTATAGTGTAGGACACGTTTTTATAGGTCAGTCTCGACCTTTTAACTCCACGAAAACATCTGACAGCTTAAAGTTATTTTGATATCATTTCTGATCTAATCTTCTCAATTACGTTGATGCCTCATTCCGCTGGAGATGGATAGTACCAGAAATGCTCTATGTCATAAGGTTCCCAGAAGCATGATAGAGATTTTGTCTTGCTGTATATTCCTTTTAAGTCCCTTGGAACATTTGTCAGGCTACTCGGAAAAAGTCTCAGGATGGACCTATTATCATAAACCATTCAAGACCTAGAGTACAATAGTCATTATCTTAAACCCAATATTATGAAATGAAAACAGATATTTAGAAGAATCCATACGAAGTTGAACTCAAGCAGTGTTAAAAATGAGATAGTGCTAAAGAAGTCTTATTAATCCCGTTGTCAAGATAGTTGAACCTCCGGGTGAAAACACTAATACTCCACATGAGACAATTTAAAGCTGTTACTATATTTCAGGGTAAGGTGAGCATTTAGGCTAAAATTGAAGATAACAGTTTACGAGAAAAAGAGGGTTGTTTTTTAAGTACAAAATACTTAAACATGTCTGAGGGAGATGACAAATACCTCAAAAACACCAGCCAATTAAAAAAATTTGGATATACAATTTTTTTTATATACACTCTGTCACCAAAAAATATATGCACCCAGAAGAAATCGAGCTACTATCACGAAACTTTGCAGGAATGTAGTCTGGTAAGAGATATGCAAATGATTGAAATTTCGACGCCAATGAGACAAGGGTACACGTGCTATGCGCATATGAGATGCGCAGCTTGGAGAGTTTAAAAGCATGATTGCTCGTGCCATAGGGTTATTCAAACAAATCTGTCGACTTGGATGGACGGTATTGTGACTAGAGATGCCTCTGAGACGTAACCGGCGACAGTACGAACAATTTTCGGACTTTGAGAGGAGGCGTATAGTAGGCCTCATAGAAGCAGGTTGGTCGAACAGGCGTATCAGCCTACACCTTGGTCGGAGCGATATGGTAGTTGCTCGGTGTTGGCAACAATGGATACGGAAGGGATAGTCTACCGTCGCGGAGGGTCAGGGCGTCCCAGGAACACAAATGCGCGCGAGGATCGCGCAATCATAAGAGCGGCCACGTCCGCACCAACAACGTCGCTAGAATCGGTTCGACGCCATTTACCACCTTCCAGACATCCGGTGGTATCAAGGGAAACCATTCGGAGACGACTGGTCGACGCAGGTATAAGGAGCCCACGTCCATTAAGACGCCTACCACTGACCCATCATAGGCAGTGTCGATTGGATTTTTGCCGACCTCGGGCAAGCTGGAGTGTGACCAACTGGAGACGTGTGATCTTCAGCGATGAATTCCGATTCAGTCTCAATGCTGATGACCAGTGCATATGCATGTGGAGGCGGCCAGGCCACCAGTCCGATCCGGCATTTGTTGTCGAGAGGCATACGGCGATTACACAAGGTGTGACAGTGTGGAGAGCGATTTTTTGGGACACACGATCACCTCTAGTCGTTCTTGAAAGCACTTTGACGGCATGCAGTAACGTGGACGATATTTTAACGCCAGTTGTACTGTCTATGCTATCAAGTCGCCCAGGTGCCATTTATCAGCAAGACAACGCTCGTCCACATACTGCACGACTCTACCAACAATGTCTTCAAGGATATGACGTACTCCCATGGCCCTCCAGGTCACCAGACCTCTCGCCAATAGAGCCCGTCTAGGACGTGCTTGGAAGACAACTGCAGCCATCCCGGAATACTGGTGAATTAACTGCCCAGTTGCAAATATTTGGCATGATCTTCCGCAGGAGGTCATAGGTGACCTCACTGATTCGATGCCACGCGGTGTTTCGGCTTCTATAGCTGCCAGAGGTGGATTTACTACTTACTGATTTGTAACCTTTTTCATGCCATATCTTCTTAATAAAACGGTATGTTATTGTGAATTTGTAATCATTTGCTTATCTCTTCATACACTACATGCATGTTAAGTTTCGTGATAGTAGCTCGTTTTCTTCTGGGTGCATATATTTTTTTGTGACAGTGTATTTCAGCTATTTTTTTAACACTAGAACCGCGGAGCGGGTCAACTTGACCCAAAACGATATTCAATTTAGCACCACGCGAAAAGTATTGGTTGAAAAAAAATTCCTTTTATGACTTTTAATAATTTAAGGTGAACAACAATTTACCAAATTTAAAAATTCGTAACATAAATAATTTTCCGTTTATTAACACTTATACCTAGAACCGCGGTGCTGGTCAATTTGACCCGCAAGAGATGTTAATGCACAAATGACGAAAAACAGATGCATTATCTCGGAAGTAACTCTAAAGTATTTCAACCCCACCCTGGAATTCCAGAAATGAACTGTACCAGAAGGGGTAATAGTGAAGGTTTTCAGTCAAGGTCATTATATTAGGTTTGAAGCACGAACTACGCTCGAATACAGTGAAAAATTATAGCGAATATTTTAGAAGACTTTTTGAACTTGCTTTTATACTGTAATTATTATATGTATAAAAAAATGACACGACGCCGCAATCTTGTTCAGGAAGCTTTAGAACATTTAAAACAATTATCTGAAAAGGATTCAGGAGGTGAAGATAATTATGAAAGTTTCGATTGTGTGTATTGAGGATAAATATCTGCCTGCTAATGAAGAAAATTTGGATTCGGATGAAGAAAATGAAAGTGAAGATGTCTCTGGCAATGCTCGAACAATCGTTGGTCCTTTTCATCGCAATAATGATGATAATTTGTCTTATAAAAAAAGAAAAATCAAACACTCCAAGAAAAGATACACACACGCAAAGAAATTTGAAAAAGAAATCGACAATAACATTCAAAGTTGGAAATAATGAAGTTGGCAAAGATGGGACAGTTTGGAATATCGCTCAATTAGGAACAAGCGATAGAGGAAGAAAGTGAAAATGTGATATTTTGAAAGAAGTTAGGGGCCAGACACCACATGCTAAACGCAATGTTATCGACAACAGTCCTTCAAGTGCTTGGAGACTTTTTATAGATGAATGGATATTGAAACACAAAGAAATGTACTGAAGATGAAGCTCACTGGCAGATTCATGAAAGAGAATGGAATATAACATTAGAAGAAACAGATGCTTTTATATCAATTTTATATGCACGTGGTATATATTGTGAAAAAGGACTTGAACTGCATAGCTTGTGGTCAAAGGACTGGGGACCACCATTTTCCCAAAATACAATGCAAGAGACCAATTTCGTGAAATAATGAGATTTTTACGCTTCGGCATAAAATCAACAAAATCAAAGCGTCTAGAGACAGACAAATTTGCCCTTATTTCGGATATCTGGAATCGTTTCATTCAAAATTACGAGACTAACTATACACCAGGTCCTAATATAACTGTAGATGAACAGTTATTTCCTACAAAAGCTAGGTGTAGGTTTACCCAATACATGCCAAACGAACCAGATAAGTTTGGAATCAAGTTCTGGTCGGCTGCAGATGTTGACTCAAAATATCTGATAAATGGATTCCCGTATCTTGGAAAAGATAACCAATGTCCATCCAACGTTTTTTTTTCTGAACATGTAGTACTACGACTAATAAGTCCATATGAGAACAAAGGTAGAAATGTCACTACGGACAACTTTTTCACAACACTGAAGATTGCAGAGGCTAACTGTTTATCAAGGTAAAACAGATAAAAACGTTTTGTTGCTAAGTAGTCTCCACCCAACTGTAGAAATTGCAGATAACCCCCAAAAAACTACCTGATACAATAGCTTTCTACAACGCAACTAAATGCGGTGTGGACGTGATTGACCAAAGGGTAAGGAAATATACAGTCAAGTCTGCTACCCGTAGGTGGCCGGTGCAGGTTTTTTTATGATGTTTTCGACCTTGCTAGAATCAATGCCTTGGTTTCATATAAAGCTGTAACTAGAAAATATATTAATAGACGGCAATTCATTCAAGACTTGGTTGAAGAATTGCTAGAAAAGTTTCTCTCCCGACAAAAAAGGTGGCAAAAAGAGAGTGTGAAGCAACCAATGAAAACGACGGACGACCACAAATTAAGCGGAAACGAGTCCGATGCCACAGTTCGAAATGTGAAAATAAAACTATAGATATCTGTTCAAAAGGTAAAGCACCCATTTGTGGAAAATGTACAAAACTTATTACTCAGTTTTGTGCACAATGCATACAGTAAATTTGATTTTATAATCTGAAAAACTAGTAAGTAACTGATAAAATTTTTAATTTTTAATTTTTTGAAATTATGTCTAAACTTATTGAAAAGATATGCTCTGTTTTCCATTGAAATTAGGAAATTTATGTCATATTTTGTTAAAGAGACATGTTATTGTACTCAAGGATATAAAATTTTAAATATTAAGATTTTGTAAAAATTAAGTTAATTTCTCTTGATTTATATAAATTATTTAATGTAAATTCTCAGAAATATAGATTATTGATTGAATTATTTAAAAAATAAAATGTTTTAGTTAACTAAATTAAGCGCTTGTGCATATTGTATAGGTTTACAATCTAGGGTCAAAATGACCCGCTTCGCGGTTCTAGGTATACAGAAAGTCCCGCGGTTCTAGTGTTAACTATGCAACGCTCGTACAAAAATATAAATTTCATAAAAAAACACATATCGTCAAGATATTTGCGGTTGAATGATTCTCCTATGTATATAAATGATTTAAAACAGTAGGTACCTGTCATAATTATCAAGAACACAAGCGTTTCCAAATAACACTAAGGTGCAATTTTTAAAATATTTCTCTCCTGTTGCTGAATTCTCGCATCCTTCCATGATCACGATTTTGGACATTCTCAGTTTACCTCTCGCTATTGCAATTCTGTATTTCTCTTCGGGGCTATAGAAAAAACAGAAAAAAATAATTGATTAAAACACTAGCATTTTTATAAAATTGCAATATCTGCTTTATGACAGCAAGAGAAAAATTAGAAGACTACAATCGAATAAACAATTTTTAAAAATGCAGTAGTCCCAGTGAGATAAGCACTTTATATAACTTCTGTTCCTGATTTTATTTGGAATAAGAACTATGTAATCTTTAATCAAAACTTCAAGATTTTTTAATGATTATCTGTAATAACTTGTTAAAAAAGGAAAGCTATCGCAACAGAAAGGTCAAATTAAGAAGTTTTCCCATGTTGGACATTTTATAAGAAAATGGAAAGCTAAAAACAAAGTATGAAATTTAGTGAAAAATGTTAAAACATTAGTTATGTTCAGACTCTAAAAGGACAAATCTATTTTCATTTCTATTCAAAAAATGTGACAGGCAGTTTTTATTGATAAGAGTTAAGAGTACAGATGAAAATATCTACGGCACCCAGTATAAAGGGCTTAAGTCAAAAAAAGTGATTTTTAGATATTTTCTAGTATTGATAAAAAAAATCTTTTCACCTGTATAAAAGGCTTAAGTCTATCAATTTTGTATACAAAAGTACATTTCGTTGTACAAAAGACTCAAGTCGAAATTATGGATCTGCGATTGATATAAAATCCAATAACTTAGTATATTTAAATCACTGTTTTTGACTTAAGCCCTTTATACCGGGCTACATAGATATATGAGCCGTTAAATGCAAAGTGATGCAAGATATTTTTTTTCACATTTCGAGACTACACCACTAATTGAAAGCTCTGTGTTTTCAATATTTTATTGAACGTTGTAAGTCTAGTTTCAAACTGTGCTGGTTAGAATCTACCTAGCACTTTAACACATTATAAAATGAACACAGAGCTTCGATTAGTGGTGTAATCTCGAAATGTGAAAAAAAAAGGGTTAACATCTCTTTTCCATCCAACGAGCCATATGACTATAATGACTATTTTTGATTGCCCTCTACAAAAATCACCTGAAGGAAAGCTGTTATAATTTGTCAGTATTACTAGAGAAAATGAAAAACTTGCACTTCCAATGTGATAATACAGAAGTCGTTTATAATGGGCATTTTGGTACAACACTGTAAAAAACATAAGGGATAGCAAAAATTAGATGAGAAAGAGCTTGATTATTTTAATTTCTATGGTTGCAGTATTTTAAGTCATCCACTCTTCACTCGCACATAAATGCATTCAAGTTTCTACAGTCTTTGCTACGCCTACTAAAAAGAGTAATTGAGCTTAAAGCGCAAGGCTGCTCTCTAGCGGGTGAAAACCTCAGCTAAATACATTAGATACAACTATAACATATTTAGAAAAGCCCGGGTCTCTGTATATTCTTCTTCACGACTCAACTAACAAATGAAAATAAGAGTAATTATCTACTTTTTAAAGCGTCAATTATACTTTCATAACTCTGAACAAGGGTTCAAAGCTGTGGGACTTCTCATGTCAGTACTAGGACCTATAGAAGGATGGCTGGATTCTCTCTATCGAAGTAGAAGGTAGCTTTTATCCAGTTTCCAAAGTTTGACTTTCTAGCTATCTAAGTGTGTATGTTAAATTTTTGTGAACAAATTTCCTTAATTTACTCGCATTTTAATGTACGAATAATACAAATGGATAATTCATTGTATATTGGTAAGAAAATACAATTAATTGTGATATTTGTTTTATTTAGTTTAACTAACATTCTCTCCAAGAGTGTTTTATTCAGTTTTAATAAAATGCTCTCCAAAATGATTTAAACTAACACTAAAAGTACTGAAACTCAGTGTAAGATTGTCAGGTCATGAATTCAAATTAAGAGTTTCAAAGCAGGTAACTTACCTAAGAGAGTTATCAATGAAGTTTCCTAAATCACTAAAATTAGATCCTAACCCTACAGTTTTAACAATTAGTTGCACTTCTTCATCTCTGTAACGTTGTTCTGGATCGATATTATCTCTCAGTGTTCCCTTAAAAACCAGAGGGTCCTGTAAACGAAAAGCAATGTTACTAAGTTAATAGTTAAACTTTTAAAAGAGTTTTACTTCACGACAATGACTCATGTTGATACCTGAGGAATAATAGCTAATCTGGATCGGAGATCATGAAGTCCAATATTGCTTATGTCAATATTATCAATGAAGATTTCACCTTCAAAAATTTCCCTGATTCTAAGTAAAGAATCTAAAATTGTAGAAATCCCAGAATCTTCTTTTCCAATGATTGCAATCTGTAATAATGAAATAAAATTTATAAAGAGGTGAAATGAAAATGCCAGGTTAGAAAAGGCTAGATTTATTCCGATAAGGCAACAAGATAGCTTTATGCCTGTCAACAATAATTCGAAACTTTCATATTTAACTGAAGTTAAAACACGCATTAAAATTATATCGATATTTAAAATAGCATTTCCAGTGAAACCATTCAAATTAATTATGTGTGTAAATATCAACATTTTAAAATTTAAAATTCCTTTATATTGTGTTATTTATTTTTGGATACTGAAACTTTTAAGAGCAGTCAAAAGATAACACTATTTTGAACACTTTAAAGATTAATCAGCAAAATGTTAGATGTTAATTGAATAAAGAAAAATATTCTTTGTTTTAGAGTACATTTCTCATCTTCCCAATCGCTAGAAGAAAACTAGATGTTATTTCGGTAGACTGATTTATTGATTGATATTATACTTGTTCGCCATATGTTATGAAGAAGTATTAAAAATATATTAATGCTTGTTCACCATATAGTATTCGCCATATATTATTATTATATTATTAATATTATTAGCTGTGTAATGCAACATGTAGCACTACACAACGAATTTTAAAAAAATACTTTTCGATGTTGAAAACAAAAAAAACTTTTTGTTAACATGTTAAACTTCTGAAATATATGAATGTGTTTTTTTAAACGCTTTTTTGATATATCTGTAAGTAAAACTCAAAAGGCATAAAATGGAAAGGGAAAACTGTCCATGATAATTAAAAGTTATCGATAAAGAAAGTATAGAAATCATTTAACTTGCAAAATAAAAGACTCCTCCATTTATGGTCATTAAAATCAAAGGATTCTTATAACGAAGAAAACGCTTCCCCCTGCAATATGGTCATCTTAATAACCCACACTGTTTAAACATATGACTGAATATAGTGGTAGCTTAACTTATAAGGGTGGTATCTTTTAATCTTTGTAGCAAACTAAGTTACTAGTAAGAAACTGATGAGAACGAGAGAAGAAAAACCAAATGGATACGAAAATTCAAAGCATAAGGAAAACAGAATATCCTACATTGGTGAAAAATCTGAATGTTCTTTTCTTTTGCGTTGAATATACAATTTTCTAACTATGCAATCTCAATAGAACCTATTTTGCAAGAACGATATAAAAATTTCTCGTCGTGTATTTTGGATATTGCGCAAAATCTTTGGTTTCTCATTATCAGAAGCTCATTTATAACTGATACACTGCAGACATTTTTTTTTAATGTTATGTCATCTTAATGTCAATTATATAGATACAGTGAAGTAGTTTCTAGTTTTGTGCGAGTTATCTCTGGAGGCCCATTCCCCAGGTACTCTCATTCATTGACCAGTTCAGTATCACAGAGTCATTGACCTTAGATTAGATATTTAAGGCTCCGCTCTCATTAACTTTATGTTTATAACTGACACTAGCAACTGATGTAGCATTAGGCTTCAGTAATTTTTTTAAATTCATGATTATATGATGGTATGAATACGGTTGGACATGCTTATTTTGTGGTATCGATGTGAAAGGATATGTTTGAAGAGTCACAAAACCTTTCCTTTTTTCCCCAAAGAAACTAATGTTATGTTATTCTGAACTTCAGATTAGATATCTTATTAATGAAAGAGAGTGTGTGCGTGTGTGTATGCGACCCCCAGACAAATCTGTGAAACTTACAGCCGTGAAATTTGGCACACGGGTAGTGCAGACTATGGGAAGTTGCACCTCGAAGCCCGAATTTTAAATTTTATTCTAGAAATTTTTTTATTTTATGTTTTGAGCGATATTTTATGTTTCTTTAACTTCAGATTACGATATCTCGGCAAAAAATGATCGTAGAATTTTGATCTTTTTACAATCTAAGACTACAGACATTTCTCCTTCAAACAAGACCTCATTTGTTTAAAAATAATTTAAAACAGACTAATATTTTCATCAAAATATTAAAATCCCCTTTTCGATCTTTTTACGCCCTTTTAAGCATCTACGGTCGATGCTCTTCGTGTTTTTATCTTACAAAGAAAATATTTACATCATCTGGAAGATGAAAGCTTTCTCATTCATATGAACCTCATTTCAAATCTCTACCTTAAAATTTCGATTTTAAATTGAATTTTAAAGAACGATACTTCAACACAAATTTTGCTGCGCGGGTTTTCAATGCGGTTTGAATGAAGAACCATATTTTCACCCATAAGCGGGGGGGGGGGGGGGAGGCTCGAAGAAAGAATTTTTCGCCCATTCGTGGAGGGTTGGACCGAAGGAAATTTCTCGCCGGGGGGGGGGGATTTTTCTTCTGGCTCCGACTGTTAGCAGGACGTGGAATACGTAGTCACAAGAGAGTGTTTGCGTGTGTGCGTATGCGACCCTCAGACAAATCTGCGAAACTTACAGCCGTGAAATTTAGCACACGGGTAGTGGAGACTATGGGAAGGTGCACCTCGAAGCCCAAATTTTAAATTTTATTCTAGAAAAATTTTTATTTTATGTTTTGAGCGATATTTTATGTTTTTTTAACTTCAGATTACGATATCTCGGTAAAAAATGATCGTAGAATTTTGATCTTTTTACAATCTAAGACTACAGACATTTCTCCTTCAAACAAGACCTCATTTGTTTAAAAATAATTTAAAACAGACTAATATTATAGAATCATAGACTGTTTCACCCACCGGGACCAAATTCGGCACAGTTAATCTTTAGGACCCGAAAAACTTAAATCAGGAAAAACGAAATTTTGGGGCTCAATTAGTTTTTTAAAATTAATTTTTTAATGATTTTTGTTCCCCTAAGCGCACCTCTTAAATGTGGATACAGCCCCTTCACCACAACCAGTGAAATTCGATACACGGGGAAAAGAGGTTTGTTTCGAGGGGTGATTTGGGGGTGGTTTGAGTGTTGGTCTGGGGGTGACGGGGGGAGCGAAGTGTTTATTTTATTTTTCTTACGTTTAGTGGTGTAGTGAGTCTAAAAAGGTTGAGAACCGCTGCTTTAGACAATTTTAGACAATAGCGTTCAAACTAATAGAACTTAATAAAATATGGAAAAAAAGGAAGAAAAAAAAAGAAAAAAGAAGTTTGTCCCATGGCCATTTTTTTGGAAGCCTTCTGTTGATCTAAATATATAAATTGTATGAGGATCATAAAATAGGAAGAAGTTTAAGAGTTCTACAGGTTTTTTCCCCTAAGTTCGCGAAACAGAGTTAACATACGATATGTATTTGAATTACTTATTCCGTGAAATCATATAAGATAAATCTTTTAGAGTTTTGGGGCTTTTTTAGCAGTGGGAGGAAAAGCTCTTTAAACACAGAAACATAACGACACATAACTTTCATTCCGAACTATTTGTTGATTAGTTATATTAAGGCATAAGAAAATTAATGAAATTATTTTTAAAGAATGATTGCCCGGGTAGATATATAGATATAAAATTTTTCATGCTTTCCATCAAAAAAATACTGGGTATATCATTTCAGTAGAAACGCGCTAAGCGCATTCTGTCTAGCCAGATAAACATGAAGAGCGGGGGGGGGGGGGCAGCCCAGTATTTTTTTGATGGAATGCATGGAATGCATGAAAAATGTTATACAGTGAAATCTCGATCGATCGTTTTCGGATCCATCGTTTTTCCGTATGTGTCGTTCATTTCATCCAGTCCCAAAGATCCTATTGCTTTGTTATGTTTCCGCATCAATCGTTTTCCCACATTTATCGTTCATTTCAATCGGTCCCTTGAAATACGATAGATCGAGATTCCACTGTATCTATATATCTACCCGGACAACGCCGGGCAATAATGCTAGTAGAAAATATCACAGGACACTAGAAAGTAGGCGCAATAATAGAAAATTATATTTTAATTAATGAAAAATTAAAAATACCTTTTCTCCTGGTTGTATAGTTATGTTTATGTTATTGAGTACTGGATACAAATCTTCCCCGTAGTCCGTATTCAAATTTTCTATTGTTATAGACCCAGAAGTTGGCCACGGATGGGATAACTGATTATCCCATTCTGCCTGCAAATCAAAGATGAGCATAAACAGTTTGAAATATTAGAAACAAGTTTGTTTTGTTTGCGTTTTTCATTTCCTTTACTCGGCTCTTTACTATACTGCTTTGTAGAATAATTTGAATTCCCTGATCATACATTTCAAAGTAATATTACGTACAAAAGATCAAGTAAAAGTGAATTTCAGGAAGCCAAATTAATATACCAAATTAATGAAACTAGAGTTCCCTGAATTAGAGTCTTTTCTTAAAAAAATAAAACATTTCGATTCAGATTTTATACCACGACATATCAAGGTTTTTCTTCAATTGCAGTTTCGAAAGCGATTATTTTTTGTAATGTAGATTAAAGCTTATTTGTAAGGCTCCCACGTAATCCATATGGAATAAAACTTTGAAAATTTTCTTATTCTTTGTTTCCTACCTAAGCATTTGAAATGGTGTCACAGAAAAACTTGTCACACACTTTAAAATGCTAATAGAACGACAAGTTTCCTTTCTGCATTTGAAAATGTGTAATAATGACATATTTAAGGTGCATTGTGACTTTAATTTAGGCTCAGCTTGTTACTTTAAAAAAAATTATTTATTTATTATTATGTTGTGTTTTATGATAAAAAAAAGTAGCCAGAAAAATTGGTGATTTATCAAAATAAGATCTATCAATGTAGGTACATACATGCACATACACTGGTGTAAGAAATTAAAGAATTTGCAGACTTGGTCAATTATCTCTAGAACTACTGTACCGATTTTAATGAAACTTGATATGTACATACATTGATACAATACAAAACAAATAACCATTCAATAATTGTAATACATACGCATGATCGTGCGTAACACTCGTTGGAGTCGGAAGGTATGAAACAGCGGTTGCAGAATAAACAAAAAGAAATGGGTTAATTCTTGGTGTTATTTTGTAGCAATCGGTTAATTTCAAATTGTAACAGTAAAAATGAGTAACCACCAACGTTTAGATGATGGAATGGGGTGGTGAATTGTGGGGAGGCTAGAAGCAGGCCAATCTCAAATCAAAATTTGTAGAGAGTTTAATTTAACGCCCAGCGTCGTGTGTAACTTATGGGAACAGTTCCAGGATACCGGATCCATCGAGAGAAAGCCTGGTCAAGGTTAATTTATCGTTGATTTTAATGGACGATAACGCGAGACCACATAGAGCTCTTCTGGTCGACGAATTTCTAGAGAGTGAGGATATTCACCGGATGGATTGGCCAGCGAGTTCTCCAGACCTTAACCCTATAGAGCATGTTTGGAACGCTCTGGGGAGGGCAATTGCAACTCGCAAAACCAATCCGAGAACCATCCAGGGAATGAAAACAGCGTTGCTGAACGAGTGGGACCAATTGCCACAGGAAATGATAAACTGCCTTATTTCAAGTATGAAATCCCGCTGCGAGACCTGTATATCTGTAAGAGGGGACCATACCTGCTATTAACCCATCTATTAACTCATTTTTTTGTTTATTCTGCAACCGCTGTTTCATACCTTCCGACTCCAACGAGTGTTACACACGATCATGCGTGTGTATTACAATTATTGAATGGTTATTTGTTTTGTATTAATGTACGTACATATCAAATTTCATTAAAATCGGTGCAGTAGTTCTAGAGATAATCGACCAAGTCTGCAAATTCTCTTAATTTCTTACACCAGTGTACATGCATTCATATACATACATACATACATGTATGCATGCGGGCGAGCGAGCCTGCACGCGTATGTGTGCGCACGCCCCCACACGTGTGAAACTCCGATTCTTTCTTTATAATTTCCATCAAAACTTTTTTTTTTTTTAAACCAGAAACTTGCTAATGACATAGACATATTTTGCAATATAACAGCTGTAAGGAGTTTTGTTAACTTATAGTTTCGCAATTATTATATTGTGTGAAACATATACTTTCTAAAACAGGATAAAAATATTTATCTTATCTTTAGAGTGAGAAGATTTATTACAGCATGCAACTTCACATTTTTAAAGCTCAATTATTTGTTATGCAATATACCAGATGATCATAATTAAACTTGGCCTATTCAGAGCCCTCTGTAGCTGTAACTAAAAGGCGGATTGAGCTGAAATTTTGCTAATAGACAATTCAAAGGATGTGCTGAAAGATTTAAAAAAAATATTTTTTTTTAAATGTCCGCTAGGAAGCGCCTTGCAGCCTAAATACTTGAAAAGACATGCAATAAATAACTGTGCACAGTAAAAAGGTCATTTAAAACTTTTGTTTTTACATTCTCAAGCATTATGATATTCAAAACTGTTATTTTTATATTTTGAAACATTATGACGCTGACGGTACAAAAGTTGATATATGTGGCCCTGCAAGTGAAGAAGAAAACAATCTGATTTGCATAGCATACGAATTCAAAGCGAATTCTGGGTATAAAAAGGATGAGATCGAGTGACTATCATTCTTTCAGTTACAATGGCAATTAAATTACAAGAACGTTCGTTAATCGTAAAACTTTTTTATCAAAACCAGGGAAATGCTGTTGCAGCTCTTCGCGAATTTCGACGTCAAAAGAAATTGCGTGGGGGTCCAATGTCTCCACAAGGTGTGAGAGACATGTCCCGATTTGAAAAAACTGGGTGTTTAAGCGTTCAACTCGGCAGTGGGCGAAAGCATATCAGCGAAGAAGTCGTTTCAGAAGTAACAACAGCCGTTGTCGAGCAGTCACTGACAAATGATCATGGATTCAGCAGTGCACGTGCAGTGTCACGACAATTAGACGTACCGTATAGCACAGTGCAGAAGATCCTGAGAAAAATAGTGAAAATTTTTTCCGTATAAGATCAGCCACAACCAGCAACTGCTTCTTACCAACAGTGACCGTCGCTTATCTGTTGCCCTGACTCTTCTTGCCTGAATGGAAGTCGAGGACTCCTGACCGTGAAACAATCTCTGGAGTGACAAGGCTCATTTTTATCTGAACGGAACAGTGAATACCCAGAATTGTCGAATTTGGGCCTTGAAAAATCAACGTGCTTTTACACAATTCCGCAACACTCACCTAAAGTTGCCGTCTGGTATGGATTAACTTCCCAATTTATCCTTGAACCATTCTTTTTCGAAGAACTTAAAGATAATGGCCCCGTCACATGTTCTGTAACAGCCCTCAGATATCGTGAAATGCTCAGCAGTTTCGTTTTAGTTTCGTTTTACCTCAACTCCAGCAGCAAGAATGCCTTGAGTTTATTACTTTTATGCTGGATGGTGTGCCTCCACATAATGGACTCTGTGTGTGGAGGGTTTTGTGAGAACATTTTACAGATGACTTGTCGAGGAGTATATTTTACCTTTATTGAGAGAGACAGAAAGTAGAAAAAGATTAGTACTTTTTACTTACCTCTTGTTTTACGTTCGAGAACGATTGAAATCTTTCCAAACAAGACAAATCAATATCTAATACTGAGCTGAGGTACGTGAAAGCAATCAGACTCTCTGGAATCTGGAAAATTGTTAACAGAATTGAAATACAAAAATGAATTTTCAAAAGAAAGACCATTTAAACAAACTGTATTGTCTGGTCCAAAATAACTTTATTTGAATTACTTACCTGCATAGCTAAAACTATTAGAAGACCTGTGAGATAACTCCCTTGATCACTTTCGCTAACAACTATTAAAGCAGTAAAAAGCACAAAGAAACATCCAATTATCTCGATACAGCTGCTCAGCCATCTACAAAGTTTTATGAACTTTAGAATCAAAAACGCTAAATGTCTCAAGCATGCTTTCTTTCCCTTACACATACATTATTATTATTATTATTATTAATATATATATATATATATATATATATATATATATATATATATATATATATATATATGCATACAGATGTTGAAACTAATATCCAGAACATAGAGGTAAACCATATTAAGAGAGACTTATGTTTAATATCATCATCCATAAATTTATATTTATTGCTAGCACATCTTTGTTGACTATGTCAACATTTTCCTTTTAAGGAAGGATTGTTTCTGAAACGTATAATCCAAGATAAATGCACCCGATACCGGACAAGCAATCAAAATTTTGCAGAAAAAAAAGAAGTTTAATTCTCCTAGCATCTTAGTTCCTATCCTAGCATCTTAGTTCCTATTCATCCTAGTTAAACTTCTTTCCGTTTGAAAGAAGTTTAATTCTCCTAGCATAACATCAAAAGTCATGGGGAAACAATTTAATCCAAGTCGATAAAACATGGGAAAAATTCGCAGGTGATGGAGCAACAATGGTACAACAAATGGCATACTAAAAAAGGGCTAAAATAATTTTTAAAGTGCCAAATAATTAAACAACTAATGTTAACTGTTTAGAATCCCTCTGTAACAACAGAGGGAAACAACTAAGGTTAACTGTTTAGAATAATTAAACAACTTGAATATATTTTAAACAGTTAAATTTAAACTAACAGCAGCTTTAAAAACTATTTTTGAATAACTGTCATGGTAAAATCTCATGAAATGATAATCTAATTTTGGGAAATATTTTAAAGTATATCACTTACTTTAGAAGTTCAAAATAGTTCCGTGATTTTTAATTTTAATATTTAAATAAAAGATAAAAAAAATAGGTTAATAATAAACTTTGTTGCCTCATGGTTAATAAATTTTTCTATGATTAAAGTAATGTTTTGTGAATTATGCCTGTATGTGCGCGTGCGTATGTGTCTTTATGTATAATCTAAGCAAAAATAAATTCTTAGTCCTTGTCTAGTTTAAAAGTCAATAGCCCATTTTAATTATGACCAGGGATTACTATCGGTAAGTTGTGTAAAGAAATGTAATACCCAAGCGTTTAATACACATTCAATATAAGTATTAATTTTCTATTTTAGTAGATTAATACTCAAACTCTATCTGGTCTCAAAAGTACTGCATACAACTTTCCTTTAGAGCATGCATATTTCTAAATTTATTTTTTTAAAGTGTGAATAATTTCTATACAATTAATTGTATATCTTTATTGGTTTTCAAACTACTTTACTGATATTCTATAAAATCCCACTTACCTTGATACAAGTAAGAACAAGAAATTGCACTTATTGTAATTATCCTGTTTAGTGTGGAAACGGGAGACGAATGAGATACTTGCTTTAGAGGCACGGATATTTGAGATACCTTGGAAAACATTTTGCAATAAATTGAAGAGAGGACAACGTGCAGATGTGCTCAGATGATGCAACTGTCGCCAAGCGTTCATATACAGTTTCTAGAATGCAAAAAACTAGAATAAAGTTTTCGACTAATTATCTAGTTTAAAAAATTAAATACTTAATTAAGTTTTCTTCTTGACGTAGGTGAGAAAAAATCATGGAAACATGACCATATTATGAGAATGAAGGATGTGATCACATCGCCTCAATAATTGTAAACATTGAAGGTGGTAGAAATTAAGGGCTTCCTTCATACTAAATATACCAATCTAACTAACAATTTAATGCTTCGCATAGGTGGAAATAAAAATTATTAAGGAAATATTAAGTTATCTAATTTGCAACAGGAAAGAAAAGGTCAAAAGTAATATATACTGATACGTTTGTGACACATTATGTAATCTAAATAAATATTGTATTGTTTTTGTTAAATACTCCAGAACTTAAATCAATAAATTACTTTTCATTTTTAGAAAACCCTGCAAGAACTAGCATATTTCAGAAAATTTCATGAGCACATTCCCATCTTCATTCACACTCACACATGGATCAAAACCCAATAAATACACTTTAGTAAGAATGGTGCTTCAAGGATGAAACTTAGAATTATATGGATACTGATTGGTACCACTGAATTCTAAAACCTTTGAATTATTTTTTAGAAAAGGAAAAATATGTTGCTTCTGTGGGAAACTGTTTGTAGCACAAAGACGGCAAACTAAGAATGAGTTCTGAATGAGTTCTTTAGCATTTGAAGACGATACGATGCTACAAAAATTATGAGGGTCACTTTTGAGCTTTGAAAAACTTTTAATAGAACAAAATTTAAGCTTCTGACTATGAACTCCTTCGGAATTTTAGATCAACCGATATGGTTTTGTCTTAATATTTTTGTCTTAATTTTAAAGACTACAAAAAATTAAATTTAAAAGAATTTTCTCACCTCCTTTCTCAGGGTCTCTTGAAACGGTACCGAGATAAAACTTTTAGCCTTGTGAATTTCTTCTACAGAAATCCTCAGGAGATGAAATCACATGAAGTAGTATCAGAAGTCTTGGACAATCTTTTTTTAGGCCTTTTGTGCTGCGTTTTTTTTTTTATTATTTAAGAATTTTTATGAATTTTTAGTCATGTGAAGAAAGAGTCTTGATGGAAAACTCCATAACTTGGTGAATATCCCAATATTCAAAAGTCATTCTTCAAAATTGTTTGGAAGTTTTCTCTGCACAGTGTTTTAAATTGATATGTATCCGAACTCCCGAATTCGGGATTTAGTTAATCCTTCCTTAGAAACACTCTTTCAAAATACAGCGCTCTTAGAGTCACCAAAGAAGATGATGATCATAAATCTTCTCTGTTCCAGATTCTAATGTTTGAATGCTTGATTTTTCTATATGCATTTTACAGAGGGATTCAAGCGTTATCTGATATTAGGATTTCACGTCCAAACCCTAAAGGAAACTTATAGAGGGCCCAGGAACTTTACCAGGTATAAATTAGGGGCTATTATGAAAGGTTCAGTTGAATAGCATTGTTACTAAGATGATGATATTCAAGTTATTTCACGGAATTTTTTATTCAAAGTGTTTTTTAATTGATTGCTTATGACTTGCTGTCTAACTTTTATTGTTTTAACCGCACTTACCTACGTTGTAAGGGTTTGATTTCGACGTCATTTTTAGTCCACTTTTGCATGAGATTTAGAACTAGCTCCTCTGGCCTCGTTTTTTTTTTTTTGGGGGGGGGGGGGAATCCCCTTTCTTCAGTCTAACCACTATAATCAATTACGTGAATGTCCCCTTTTCAATAAACGCACCATGTATGAGGATAACTTTTAAATTAAAGAGTTAGATAACAATAAAACTGACTACTAAATTATTTGCTATCTTTTATTTCCCCATTAATAGCGATATAGCCTCCATTAAGTTTAAATTTAACTTTACACTGATATTCCCAGTGAACTATATTTTTTATTTGTAATTCAAGCTAATCATTTAAAAAAAAGTAATGCCATAAATTTTAAACGTTAGAAAAAAACAGTCAGGATTCTGAATCGAGATCAAAAATTGTGGTTGGTTGGGAACGCTACGGTCATCTTTGGCTGCACGGTGACTAATTATACCCTCACCTACAATTTAAAGCTGACACAGAACGGATACAAACTTTCAGGCCTACTAATGATCTCAAACTCGTAGACTCTGGTTTATTTGACTATATTTGAAGTTGTGACAGCATGCGTGCTCTGAATTTTCGGGAGGTTTCTCTGGTTTATAACACAAATAAGTTTTGTCCTTGTAAAAGATCTTCCTAGAAAACAAATCTCTCATTTAGCAACTCCACATTTTATGCATGCTTGAAGTTTAAAAAAATTCTGTTACCTAGAGAAAAATTGAAAAAAATTTCTTTCTCACGCTGTCTCAAATTTATAGTGCGCAGGTTTTATAAAAATATTCGTGGTAGAAAACAGAAAGCCTTACCTGTACGATAAAAAAAGCAGTGGCCAACGGCAAGAAGAATAGCAAAAGAATAGGAAAGTTCAGAAATATAACCATTAAAATGACTGGAGCCTTTGTTAAGGTTATAAGCCATTCGAAAAACTCTATGGGAATTTCTTCATCAGAAAGTCGCAGATCTTTATCAAAACTTATGAAAGAAAAAAGAAATAATAAATTATGAGCAAAAGAAAAACAGTTTTAAAAGATAATTACATTTCTGTCCATTGAAAATTCATTTGTAATCTAAATTCAAATACATTTTAGTCCTCCAAGTTACACTAACAAAATAAACAGATCTTTAAAGGAAAAGAATAAATTTGAAATTTTAAGACAATTATTATGTAACAATTAATTTGTATGAAACCAGAGCATGTTTTCTACAAGTCCAAAATCAAATATAAATGCTTTTCTTCGGCTTGCAAAAAAATTTAATGTTGAATTTCTTCTAAAATTAATGCCATAGAAACTAATTCAATTTCTGAATTTTCTGAATAATTATAATTTAACTATACTGGTTCTGAAAATATGGGTTTGATTTAAGCGGTTAATTAGGTTAATTTAAACAGTTAATAGGTTTGATTAAAACATAGGTTTGATTTAAATAGAATTTTTTACTAGCGTCTGCGAGAATCGATAAAACGTTTTGAATTTTTGTAACTTTCCAGAATTTAAAATGTTAAAATTTTCTCCGAGTATATTAGATGCTATTTTTTCACTCTCAACCATCGTAGAAGATATTTAATCTGTTATGAATATATTTCATTCTCTTGATTCATATTTTCCCTATGGATTACAAAAAAACTTCTATTTCTTAATTTATCAAGATCAATTTATCTGCATAGTGCAATATTCGTAAATAAGACTCATTCGTGTGTAAAGTTATAAAATTGAACTTCTTAATATCCTCAAAAGAACGTAACAATGGGCAGTTAGTTTCGAACTAACTGGTATAATTTTTCTCTATCTCAAACACCTTTGTCATTCGCATAATATAAAAAACAATCGCATTCAGTGCTCTGTGATCTGCAGATGAATCGTGTTTATTCAGCTGGAAACAGACGCTCTTTTTTATTTTAATTCCTATCATATAATTTTATTTGTTGTGCCCTTGTTCCCAGGAAGTGCCATTCAATAAAATGTAATTGTGATCAGTTTATATAGCTTCTTATCAGTGAAGTTAAACAAATAACACCACATATTAAGGTAAATGCACCTATAATGGGCCATGTCCCTATAATTGGCCGCCCTTTAGAAATGTCGAGAAATTAAGGGTCTATTGTTACCTATGGCAGTAGAAGGGTTGAGGGTCATTGGCTACTAGTAGCTAATGATCCTCATTATAGAGACATGGCCCATTATAGGTGCATTTACCGTATACGTTCATTTTTATTTCAATGGTAACACATTTTTTCCCGCGGTTAACGAAATAAGAGAAGTTACGTTTATTTGATTAATTTTTAAGGAAGAAATATTGGCGACTGTAACGTATCCTTAGCCATTATGCAAGACAGTAATATGACATCTACCTAAAAGGAAAACTAAACTGAGATTATTACTTCTTGTTGCCATTTTAAATCGACATCGCTGACGATACTGAAATTTATAACATGTGCTCTTAGAGCCACATGCAAAATTACATATAATACAGTTATAAAACATTTAACTGTTAATTTTTCTGCCATTTCAACTGTGTTTTTGAAGAGCAATGACATCTGAAGTCACAACATCCTGAAATATTGCTTTAAGAATTAACCGAATCTTTCCAGTCATTCTAACCTCAAAGTTTAAAAAAAATCCAAAATATTTACTGTTATAACTATGAGGTCGTTCTAATTGGCTTTCTTTGAGCACATTACAAATATTTACGTATTGAGCTACAATAGAATGTTACCTTTGTAAAATTCTTTTTACAAATGTTGGTCCAAATGTTGTTAAAGAAGCTCTCATTATTCGATTTAGTAGCCAGTTGTACATTTTTCGCACTGCCAAAGTATTTCCACAGGAAAGGATTATGCCACAAGTCATACAGAACAGGACTGAAATAAAAAAAAGTCACCTAGTTTTCCATTTCGAGATGCCTTCAGCTTTCATCAATTTAGTCACGTTTGCTGAAGTTAGAGCCTCTTCATAGCTCTTTTGTATCTGCAATAAACTATGGCTCATCTCTTGTAATAAGGGATAAAATAAATTCGTTTAATTCCCCCTATATCTTACAAGTTATTATGATACTGCTTTTTTTTTCAAATTTACATTAATGGTATCAGACTCGTTGCTAAACATGAAAAGTTCATGACGAATTATATTTATTGTCACGTTTAAACAATGAAAACACTTTAACTACATGACACAAATGCGATTTTCGCTGTATAACTGAAAAATAATTGAATTATCACCAATTAAGACGCCTGGTACTGGCCTCTCAGATTCAAAAGGTAGTAAATTATCCCTAAACAACTATAATATTCCATAATTTGGTCGTTAAAACATACAGTAAGCTACAAATAAATGCCTAGTCGTCGATCTTATTTTCCAACCACAAAGATTTAGGTAAACATCACAGTTTAGATGGCAATGTATGGATTTGCAGGAGGAAATGTAGGGGGAAGTACGATAGTGGGAATGTTGATGGTACCATAAGTACGATATCAAATATCGTACGTATGGCACAATCAACATTCCCACGAGCTCATCTTTCACTACTACTCGTAGATACAATCGTTCTTAGCAGTCAAATTGCTTTCAGTGAAGAGGGGGAACTATGGACAACCTCCATTACTATCAATGACACCCCTCTCTCTTCCCTTCTGTTGATCTATAAAATGAAGACCTGCTTATTAATATCAATTACTCAGTGCGACATTTAATTCCCCCAGCGCAAATAAATAAATAAAACAACATAAACGATCTGAATCTTTCTAAATAACAGACTAAATTAGTTCAAAATTGTTGTAACGCACTCTAATTTCTTAACTCTATGGAAGTGAATCCTCTCTACCCACACAGTAGAATACTTTGGCATAATCTCATGAATCCAGCAATACATCGTATGGTCACCATACACCAAGATGTGGATATAAAATATGATCATGAAGGGCATGCCATTCAGCTGATTTAATAAACTTTTCAATAATTTTAAGTGACGTAAGTTAGGAATGTTATAGTAAGAGAGAAACAACAAATATTGGTATAAACATTTCTCGTACTTGCTACTAAATTAAAAAATATACTAAGCACTTATTTGAATATTACTTCTCAGATTTTATGACAATCTTTTTACCTTGAGCTAGAACAAACCCGGCATATACGTATAAATCCACAGAGAGTTTATTCTTTTTTTCATAGTCTGAAGTGCGCCAAGTGAACCATGTTACGCTGGCTACCTGTTTAAAACAGATAAGAGAGATATGTACACGACTTCAGTTTAATTAAGTGCAGGAAAAATTTATTGCTCATACAAGAGGAGTTTTCTTACTTCGCAGCAGTTAGCTATGGTAGCCATTAATATGGAAGGAATAATGAATAAATAACCATTCATTTTGATGTAATTAACTACTTTTCTTAAGAGAGCCTGCAAAATTTAGGGAACAGAAAATAAGTACATGCTGTATATAACTTGAATTATAAGATGATGTAAAATTACACCTTACTTTTGGAGCAGTCATTATTTCTCCCTGCATGAAATTTTCAGGTTCAGCTTTCAAAGATAATCCAGTAGCAGAATTCCAAGGATCATGTTGATATTTAAAAATTTCAAAACTGTAAATTGATTTAAATGAAAGGAAATTAAGCCCTGTCACAAGATAGTAAGGTAAAAGCAAAAAGATGTCTATAAAAATTAACTGTGGGGTAGATGCTATAGCAGTTCTGACCACCTTTGTGATCGACCTATAAACTCTAAATAAATTTTTGCGATCGAATAGAATCTTTTTTTAGTCAAAAGTATATATGACTTTAAAGATGCAATATCACTTTTCAAATAAAATATTTTGATATTTTTTTTCTGGATAGAAATCAGTTACAAAATATTGATTGAGAATATTTGGAAATTCCATTTGCTTCTTTTTAATTCTAAGTTCAATACTTATAATTGCATGACTTATTTATTTTATTTAAATGCTTCGTAGTACTGAATTCCTCGTTTAAGTATTTCTACTGTTTGTGTAAAGGCCGTAAAAGCTACAAAAAGTAGGTAATCAATACAAAAATTTAATCTTGTCTACAATTAGTGTTGAACTTAAAAGGATTTTTTTTTTCAAATGCGGAGGTACTTGTCGCTAGACATTCGCCCGAATGCGAGTTACCGGACAGACAACGCCTTGCAGACACCAGAACAGTAGTGGTCAACATCGAGTGCTGACGGCCGCCCTTACTCACACCGAAAGACTGCTGGCCAGCTATTTAAGGGACACCATATAGGCAGCCAGCACTACCCCTTACAAGCCGGTCCTGTAATTTAGAACCAAGTCAAGTGACGAGACCGGAACACTTGACCCCGCACCTCCAGAGGTAAATTTGAGAACTTGGAGGACATTGCAGCCATGACAGATTTTACGTGCACCAGCCGTCATTAGTGTACATGGCGATGGATCTGTAGTAACGGGCATCGAACCAGAGACGTTTAGATCACTGGCCCGCTGCCCTTGCCAACTGGGTCCTCGCGCCCTAAAAGGAAAATATAAAATCCTAGAGATGTGCGATCAACAAAAAACACTCCACGAGCAACTTGCTGATTATACCAGCTATAAAATACACAAATAAAAAGATATATAGCATTTGACTCATAATATTCTTACTAAATGTTGTTCTACGTTTAATTAATCTAATGCTCACATTCCTTTAGATCAATATTAAAGTGTTTTATGAAATATTACTAATTCTCTAACCTATTCAAGGTGTTTTAATCCTTTTATCTCAATCATCACTGTTAGACACCTGTATAGATCATAATTTAAGACCTTTACCAAAAGCACTGAAGAACAAAGTAACATTCTCTTAATACTGAGTGCACTATAACATCGGTGCAGTTTTAAAACATTTGAGCATCATAAAAATGTTAATATTATACGGTATCGAATCATAGTTATCGTAGCGAGACAAAATAGTGCTTATGCTCAAATACACATAATCTCAAAGATCTGATTTCACATATTTCTTTACAAGTTCCTAACAACAATTATTCCTTTTCTTTCTGTCTCAACCCGTACGTTAAAGAAGGAATGATATTTTATCACATTTTCTGAACAACAATCGTCAGCTGATGAGTAGACTAAGCAAAAACTACGTATCCTTAGTTACATTTCCTTTTAGATATGATAGTCAGCTATCCGGTGTAACTCTCCCACATGCCAAAATGTTAAGTCCGCTACCAAAGTATTCAAATTATTGGAATTAGATAGCATTGACGGTGATTTATCTGATTTGTTTTTGAGCACTATGGTCATTTTTATTTATATTTATTTATTTATTTATTTATTTATTTGATGCATCGAACGATTGGCCTTGAATATAAAATTCCCCCGTCTCAAAAAGGGAATGAAGTAAAACCGAAGAAAACGTGACTAATTAGATAATACTTTAACAAAAAAAACTTCATTAATATATATCAATTAAAATTTGCAATAAATAATTGCATTTACATTGATTTCCTTCCAAAACAGGGTTAAGCAGTTTAATTGAAAGACGTACGAAAAATACGCGTAATAAATTAAACAAAAATGTATGCAACCTTGGTCCATATTTAAATTAACATTAAACTTTTGATCCCTCACCTGAATTCCTTCTTCGATTTTGAAAGGTCTTTCTGATTTCTTTTTACGACAAAATTTGGCTGTATTCTTGTTTTCAAATATTCGGCAAAATAACCATTTTTCGTAGCAAGATCTGAATAACTGCCTTGCTCAACGAGATTTCCATCTTCTAAGAAAATTATGTGATCAACAAGAGACAAAAATTCAGTATTACTCGTTGTGAAAATTCGGATCTGAAAAGGAATAGTGCTCGTTTAAGTTTGAAAGCATGATATTCTCAAACTCTTAACAGAATAAAATATAAATGGCATAAAATTAAAGGCTTGTTAAAATGTACATAATATCAAAGAAGAAACAAAAACAGTAAAATTATTATGGTTACCCAGTAAAACTTGAGGATCTATAGTAGCATATGTGGCTTATTTATACTTGCATCCGGAGGAGAAATTATTTTTATTTATTGAAAAATAAATACGAAAGTTTAATTCCCAAGGGGCCTCAGGTAACACAGACCATCCGCATTTTTTCCATCCGTAAAAGTATGAGGATTTTTAGCTACAATTGTGTATGTTAGAATAAAACTCGGAACCCCGCTGTCAAAAATATACCCCGCTGACAAAGTAAAAGGATTTGATAACTCACCTTTCACTGGGCATCTTGTAAATGAAATCACTGCTAATGCAATACGCGATTTTCTTTCACTCACAATAATAACAGTCACTCTATCGGACTTGTTCAAGTACACTTTCTGTATAAGATTTCTGTAAAGGTTTAAAAATAAATGGTTCTGCGAAGAAGGTGTTAAATCTGGAGAGCCTGTGAGATACCTTTTTCAGATGTTCTCCTTTTCAGATACCTTTACCTTTTTCAGAGGTTTCTTTCTTTTCTTAATTTTATTTTGATTGGGCTACTCGATGCAATCTCGATCGACTTGGAACTGCTAATTTAACTATTTTCTTGATGAAGTAAGACAGCAGCCTTCCAGATTTCATATCTATTGCTTCCTTTCGTTGAAACTTGGTTTGTTGTGAAGCGCTACTGTCATCTTTTGAAACACGATGAATAATCAAAGGACACTTTGCACCAACATGTTTAACGTGTACTTTCTCTGCGTTTTGTTGCGCTCGTTGGCTGGGAACATAACATTCATCTTTTGACACACAAAGGCTAATCAGACGGGTCTAACGGCTTAAAACAGATTTCAAATGGTCAGAAACAACCAAGCATATCATGAAGTTCGAACCCGCTGATGCAGATGTTCTGAGGTAGTATATAGATAAGACTGTAAATATTACAGAGGAATTAAATACATTTTCCGCACATGCTGGGGCAATATGGGAAATATAAATTACCAAAACAAAATTTTATCGACAAAAAAATTTCAATTTACAATTTAAATTCTAGTCTCTCATTAGTTCTAAAATTATACAGCTATAATGTTATTAGAATAAGAAACTATAAATTTAGTGCATTGATACAGTACCTTACAAATAGGCCTTAATAAAATTACTGGAAAGATACAAATAGTAAGAGGATAAGAGGAAAGAGTTTATTCTTTTAACACTTACTTTGTTCTTGAGAATTCCTGCATGACCAACCACCTTTTCGTATAGATGCTCAGCTGCAGAAGAATCAATACAGCTAAAGGGCTCATCCAGTAAATAAATGTCAGCATTTTGATAAACTGCTCTAGCTAAATCCACTTTCAATTTTTGACTGGTATTCAGAGGATATCCCTGCACATATGGGGTACAGTCTTTTCATTACACTTTTTGCAATTAAATAAAAATGGTAAGAATAATACGTCAAAACAAATCAATTGGTAAGTTAAAAGCTAATTGGACCAACTAAAAAAGCTGGGAATATCAAATAATTACAAAACAATGTTTCAACGTAAATTTAATCTTAAGCGCAAGAGAATCTCGTATTTAAACACCAGAGATATTTTCATTCCTTCGTTGTTTACAGATTTTTCCCTTTCAAATTACCCGTAAAGTAATTTCCATGCTGACTATAAAAAGTACATGATGTTTTCCATCTTCCCAAAGAAAATGCAATTTAGTATACGCAAAATTTATATTTATCCGCATGGTAGATAATTCCTGCCCAAATCGAAGAAACCGCAGAATTGCAAGAGACAATGTTGGAGAAATCGAAGGAATCCGGGAAGAAGCTTTAAATAAATAGAAAGATTTTTCGTAAATTTTCCGCGCCTCAAGAATTAAACCAATTGTCTAATATGACAAATCGAGTAAACTGTCGTTATTTCAGACTCGCTGTTTTTTCCTACTTATAATATTATTTATGGTACTTTAAGATACTTTTAAATTTTTGGTACAGAGATGTTACTTGCCTTTTCCCCAATCTCTGTTTCTTCTCCTTGCGGTAGATTCTCGATTTCTTGCAGCAGCTCACAAGCTTTCAACATATTTCCATAGATACTATCAACTTTAAGCCTCGAAAATAAAATATTTTCTTCAAGCGTTGTGTTTTGAATCCATGAGTTATCTGACACAAATGCTATTTCTCCCTGAAAAAAAATTATATTTGTTATCCAATTAAAAAAGCAAATATTGTTTTCAGACTTGTTAAGGCAAACACTATTTCTCCAATTATTTTTACATCATTAACAATCTACCAAAACCTTAAATTCAGTTTCCTTCATAAAGTGTTCATTTTAATAAGAATAATATCTTCCTAAATATAATGACTATTTATAGTAAGAATGCCTCCTGATAAGTGACTCCATATCAGCAAGAAAAAATATTGGAAAAACTTTTTATATTCCAAAATAATACTGAAATGTGATACAATCACCTTTGTGATTTTCAAGTGAAATACCCTCTCTAGTATACTTGTAGCCCTAATATACTAGGCTCTCTAGTATACTTGTTCCCTCTCTAGTATACTTGTTCCCTAAACCTAAATCCGGGTTTTTTTTTACTGCTTTAAAACAGGCTTTTAATGATAACTTTATGAGGGATTCATCAAAAAGTGATTGTCTGATATTAGTGATGAGGAGTATAGGGGCTAGTGGATAAATTACTGTTATCCAAGATCATGTCTGTTCTCAGGCACGCTTTTGAGTTATCATAATTTTGCACTCAGGAAACTTCTACTGCAGTCAATAGAATAATTTTTCTACGTGAGCAATCAGAAGGTGCTAACATTGCCATCCTTTTCATATAACGTTAACATCCTTTGCTTTATGCAAGTTAATATAGCATAAAGCAGTCATTATGTTAAAAACAAAATTTTCTAAAACTGTTCAATAATATCACGGTTACTTTCCTCGAAAGCAGCACTCTAAAGATGCATTGTGTATTTTCAGACTCTTAGTTCTATTATCCTATGATAAGAGTTTTCTCACCCACAAAGGGCTTGAACCTTAGACTTTGACCCTTCAACCACAGTAGGTTTGATTTGGTTTGGTTTTGGAGTGCTACGGTCACTTTTTGCTACACGAGGGCTAATTAGACCGAGTTTGGTTTGGAGCGCTACGGTCATTTTTTGCTACACGAGCTAATTAGACCGGGACCTACAGCTTAAAGCAGATTCCGAACGGCTACAAACATCCATGCCAAGAGTGGGATTTGAACCCACAGACTCTGGTACCGAAGGCTAGTGCCCAGCTCAACCACAGCAGGAATGTTACATTTGGCTTGGTCATTGCACCTCCAGTTGCGAATGCTGTATTTTTCTTCATTTAAGCAGCCATACTCAACCATTTTGCCTCGGCCCGCATTCACATAATTTCCAAATTGAAAGGGCCGCAACGTTATAGTGATAGGACGAAATAAATCCTTATAGGGAAAAACATTATTGGTTGAACTCAGTTTCATTAAAGATAAGGATACACACCGCCTGATAAATCAACAAATATTTTCTAAAATTACAGCAGAATAACAGTACTTATTATTTATCATCATACCAGTCAATACTAGCTCAAGCATTAACAACAGCGTATTTCCCAATATGATTTTTTTCATCATATTTGTGTACTTCAAAATACATATTCCAAAAAAAATAATAAAACTCAAAGTTAAACTTTCTTCCAATTGTTTATTTAAAAATTAGTGTGACTTTTGATACTGAAGACATTTTTTTTTATATCAGACAAATCGGGTTTATAATTGCTACATGCTAGCCTCAATACGTCATCAAGGTGAGAATCAATAAGTCGATTCCTGTGTACCCTGTATACGTTTTTCGCATATTTCATTTTAGAATAGGATAATTCACAAAGATACATTGATGCGAATAATGTGAGCAACAGAAAGGCACAATTTTGTACAGTTTTATATTTTTCTGGGACTAATTTCCAAAAATCTATGTACTCGTTTTCTTCTCTCTTTTCTTTAAAAATAGCTTTCAGATTAGTATCATTCTTAAACTCGATAAATTCATCAAATAACTTTATATAATCATATCCGAATTCAGCTAATTGTGTTATAGTTGCTGTTTCTAGGTGTCAGGGATTTTCTATAAGCAACAAACAATTCTTGGTACAATGTATGTCCTGAAACCTTGTCTTAAATTCCTTGGCTACGGCATTTAAATAACTTAAAAGTATCTCATAGTTCTTTTGGGAAATATTCATTCCATCTTGTTTAGGTTTTGTTCCGGTTGGAAAGTTAAGCAATACTTGGTTCTTTATTTCTTCGTGATAGATGTTTAACTTTCTTCAAAAGCAAATATTTTATTCGCCAATTGCGAAATGATTTTATTTTCAACATGTAACCCACGATTAAGCTCACTAAGTTTTTCTGTGATGTCGCATAGAAAAGCTAAAAGACACCACCATCCATCATTACGAAGTTCGCTGCAAATTTTGTTGCTTTGCTCTAAAAACAAAATAATTTCTTGTCTTAAAGAAAAAAATCGCACCAGAACTTTTCCTCGGCTTAGCCATTTCACTGAGGTATGTAAAAGGACGTCGCTATAATTACTGTTTGATTCTTCTAAAATAATTTTAAATTTTCTGTGGTTCAATTCTCGTGCTCGGATATAATTAACTATATATATTATGGTCTTCATTAAGGCATCTATTTCGCAAATAGAGATACTTGCTACTAAGTTCTCTTGGTGTATGATACAATGAAAAGACAAGAGATTTGTTAAATTGTATTTCTTTTCAATAGGGCAACAAATCCCTTTTCAGATCCGGTCATTAAAGGACATCCATCCGTGCATATACAAACTAATTTTTTTATATCAATATGATTGTTCTCAAGGAATGTACTATTATTGAGGTAGTCCGTGCCTCTGGTTTGATTTTTCATAGGAATCTTCGTGAATAATATTTCGTTCAGTACAGAATCTAACGAAACGGAACATTGCGATGTCGCTGAAATATCGGTGCTAGAATGGAAAGCCAAACTTAAATATTTACAGTTTTTCAAGTCTTGTAAGATGCGATTGAAAACGTGTGTTGCAATATCTTCAATGCGTCTAGCGCAGGTAGAATCAGAAAGCTGCATGTTTTTGATTTGAGTTATTTGTTTTTTATTGCTAAATTTGTCAAATAATACGTTGGAAGCACCGAGAAAGCATTCCTTCACAACTTCTGCGTCAGTAAATGGTTTCATATATTTTCCAAGCATGTAGCAAATTTCATACGACTCTCTTGTCACCAATGAATCTTGTGAAATCGCCACTGATAGAATATTTTGTTCTTGTTGCAATGATTTCTTGACAAAAGTTAACTTTTCACTTCTTATCAAAGAGCCGCAAGGAAAAGTGTCATTAAATGCTTTGTGTTTCGTAGTATAATGACGAACAATGTTATATTTTTTTAATATAACATTCTCACGCCAGATCAAGCATGTGACCAAATGATTTTTATTTTTAACAACGAAATATTCTTCTTCCCAACTGTCTTGAAAATCTCTTTTTTCATCAAACAATTTTCGTTTGCCGTTTGAAGAAACTCCTGTAATTATGGGTATTAAATTATAACGAAACAAGACGTTCAAAACGGCAAAGCAGACTGATCCGTTTCGCGTAATAGGCACTTAAAATAAAAGCATAAAAATGTCACGCATAAACGTTATTACCATAGATAAATATCTAAATATCTTATTACTTAACTTTAGACATGTCAAACATGTTATAGGGCGGTAGTGTTTTCAATGAAGGCGCAAGTTTAGATGTAAAAATCTTTTTGTTGGCCAAGACCATGGAGTTTATAGTGAAGTACCGCAAGCGACAGTTTCAGTTAGATCTCAACGAGCGATGATTGTTCACGTTATTATAGTACTTATAAAAATATAAAAAATATAAATAAACTTAGAATGGCGGGTTTTTTAAATTACGTTTCTAATGATGAAAAAATAAAAGTTACTGTGTTCTGGGCCACACATATTTGCTTGAAGGGCCGCATGCGGCCCGCGGGCCACAGGTTGAGTACCACTGATTTAAAACAAAATTATTCGGCGTGATACTGGTTTTAAGTTTCAAAGTTTAACTACAGTCCCTAAATTTAACTTTGAAAAACTCCAGGGAGACAAAAATGTAAATTTTTGTCTTGCTAAAGATAAATTTAAAAAGTTATATGAGGCTGCAAGATATTCTAGAGGAAGGCGTGTAGAATTTTGATAGTACATTTCAGGACAAATGTTTTGCTTTCATATTCATCCTAGAACTGCTTATACACTCCATAGTTATCAACAACAACCAGACGCTAAAACATGGCCATTGCTGTTAATTATGTAGTATACAAATGTTTATCTTTCTCATGTAAGTATTTACAACTTATTTCTTGAGAGCACATAATATCTGCTTTCGGGATAAGTGTCAGAAATTTGCTATACCGTTGCCTTTTTAAAGGGCACGATACTTTGAATAAAATAAAAATAAGAAACGCTTTATATTTTTGTGTCTTTCAATCTTTTCTATAGATCAGAATTACCAGCATGAATACTGTGCCCCTATTATTTCTTTTTTACTCACCTTTACAATTGCTGTGCCTTCTACCTTTTCCATTTCTCCCATGAGAGCTCGTAATAAAGATGATTTACCGCTTAATGATTCACCTACAATGGCTATTAAAGAACCATCTTCAACTCCAAAAGTAAGATTCTTGATTTGGTGAGTGTCTCCAATATTCCATGTAAATTTGGCATTCTCAAGCCACACTCCACATTCTAAAAAGTTTTGAAGTATATATTACTTTGTTGTTCTCAATATAGTTTTTGAGAGGAATTTTATTGATAAAAGTTAGAAAATGCTTCATTTCCATCCATTGGAAATTCTAAACCATACAAATTTTAGAATAATTAGGTTAAGAGACAATTAAGGCAGTTTGTAAAGCCTGTTTTGATTTGATCTATTGGATATAACCAATCCTACATATTTCGGAATCAATCATTTTATAAGATCTAACAGTTCGAATTGATTTCCTTAGATGAAATATATCAGAATACACTGGATTGTTGCAACAACTGTTGCAACGGCACATAAAACAACTGATAACCCACATTATTCATATTTTTCTTGGTAGAAATTAAAGGAAAAATAATACGAAGAGGCAGAGAGATGAAAACAAACGAGTGAACAAAAAAAATTAAAATCGAAAGTACTGACACCATATCCGTGACGTATGTACAGGATGTCAAGTCTGATATGACATCTCATTCATATCACGACTATTACTAAAGCGTCGTGATTGAGAGAATTCTTAGAATCAACGATTGTTAAAGATTCTTTCTCTGTATATATAAAAAATTAATTTTTAGAAGAGAGTTTATGTAAATAAGTACCCAAATACTATTACATATACAGTGTCAAGATAGATATCTACTAAGAGGGCGGTATATTCATATTTTGCGTAAACTGCATGTTACAAGATTTTTACCACTTTTACAGCATTCTTGAGAGATCTTAATTTTTTTTAATTATTGCAAAGGCATTTAGATATGCGTCCATTGACCTCTATATCTTCAAATATTATGAAGTGAAATTCATTGCGAAATGGAGCATTCTGGCAGAAAGGACACAAATATTACACTCTTATTGAACATTTCTCTCTGTTTTGACAGACGGAATGAATCTACTAAAGCCATTTCAATCTTGTTCTTGAAGTGCTTCAATTGATTTTACTACTTAAATGTCATAAGACATGATTGTTATATATTCAGTGTCACCCTTTGTGTTCACTTAGCTCCTGCAATGATTTGGTTTGGTTTGATTTGGAGCGCTAAGGTTAATTTTTTACTACAGTGTAAAAAAGTGAACTCTGGTGTTCCTGCTCTGAAAAGGGAATCATACTTTATTTCTCTCATTCCACTGATCAGTGCTATCGAATATCAAAAGCAGTCCCCAATATTTCTTTGCAGGTTCTGGAGAGATACGGCCCTCTTTTACAACACGAACGTTACACAGACACCGTACAGCTTAAAGCCGATTCCAAACTAGAAACATCCATTCTAAACGTGGAACTGGAACCGTAGACCGACTTAAGACTCTGGTACCGTATACCAGCTTCTAACCATTCGCCCATCATCCGGCCCCTTTACTATCAGAATTCTCATCTCTTGTTGCGTAGTTCTGAAGACAGACTTTCCAAAAATTTTCCTATTGACGAAACCAACCGGAGAAAAACCGCCGATATTGAGGAGATAAAATCTTAAAAATATGTGCTAAGAATTGTGAACACGTGTACTATTGACTTATTGCAAACACTGATAACATGAGCTCCAGTTAATCCTCTAAAATATGCTTTTTATCTAAAATATGAATTTATTTGAAGAACCTCTCTAATTAAGTCTCTGCTCTATCTGAAGGATATTATTTATCCAGCCTGGATAGCAACACCAGAGTAAAGGAAGATAAAGAGATGCTTCAGGAATACAACTTATGGGTATACCCCTCGCGCATCCAATTATGGCCTGTAGTAGTTTCGACACTTCGGTTTTTCTGTATGGGAATTTTCTAAGGAAGCAATATAAATGTTTTGCTTTGAGTATAGAATATTTTCTTGTAGTTCAAATTCTAGTGCATTGCCTAAATGCAAGACGTTTCTGTGCTGTAATACTCCCACAGTTAAGGAACCGTCCATCCCTCAAGAGTTTTCACATGTAAAATACTCTAAATATATAATTATTCTTGTACATAGAGATTAAAAAGGATTGAAAAATGTAGTGGTTGTTACTGGATCGTCTCCTCCCATAATTAGAGTTTATTTATTTAAAAGGTTCACGTACAACCCTCGTATAAAAGGGGGGAAATATTACTTTATTATTAAAATAGAAGTTAAAAAGGTTACTTGAATCCGTATTTGAAGCCGACAAACTCTGCACCTCTTTAGCTTCAAGAAATGCTTGAATTTGTGATATAGATGTAAGCCCCTAAAAAGAAAAACAAACAAAAAAATATTTTCTTTAGAGCAAATTAATGTTTTTTTAAGAATTTATATATAAGGAAATCTAAAATCAAGCTCTTAAATTATAATATCTGAAAGTAAAAAGAAGCCTGAAATTTTTAAAGCTATTTTTTATGCTTTATTATGGAAAAAATATGCAGCTTATAACATCAAGTAATATTTCTGTTAATGCTTAAAAAAGGTACTTAAAATATAAATCTCACCTGAACAAAATGTGCTAGAAGACTAAGAATATTTGTAAACGGAGCTTTTATCAAGTATATTGTAGTAAAGGCGAGAAAAATTTCTCTCAGATCAAATGGATTACCCATCAACACGAACATACAAAAAGTAGCAAATGACACCTGAAAAAATTATACAGAGAAAAACTAAACGTTAATACATTTTATCTTTAAATATACCACTCAAACAAATAATTTTTTTTTTATCTTTAGACGTATCTTAATGAAACACAAGTACGATTTAAATTCCGATATAAAATTTTCATTATTTCAGCGTATTTTTTTTTACAAATATATTTATCTTCCAAATATATTCGAAATATTTATTCTCAAAATATATAAATATATGAAAGTTATTTGAACAAAATTATTAAGAAAAGAAAATAAGTTTTAAAACATATTCAATAAAGGTTCTTACCAGTGATGTTGAAGAAAGTACAGCTAATTTAAAAACCACTCTTAAATACAGCATTTTCCTCATTTTGCTGACTTCCAGTTTTCTGAGTGCTTTCAGTTTCCGTAGAAAAAATTCTTCCCATACGTAAAATTTCAAACTCTGTAAGCATTGTTACACATTTAACAACTTAATTTAACAGTATTCAGACTGATGATGTAACTATTGTGAGGATAATTCTATAACATACCCGCATACCATGTAAACATTCCGATAAGACATCCAACCATTTAGATTTCACATCCCAGGCTTTAATCTGAAAATAGTATTATAATATTATATTCTTTATAGTTGGTAGTTAAAAGATATTGCAACGCAAAAATTTACAAAAATGATAAATTTATATTTTTATTTCCTCCAATGAATGATCTCTACTTGACGGCAGATATTTGATGAAGCTCTTTTAAAGTATGAATATTGCTGGTTAAGATAAAGAAACCACCTATTTTCTATTGTGTAGGATCTGCAGTTATCTACTTATTTAGTGATCTTACTTATTTAGAACTATACAACTAAAAACCCATGTACCTATATATATATTCCTAAAATTCTATATAATATACTTAATCTATTGAAAAGAACCCAGTTTAGTTTAACTGAAACAGCTTTCCTTGATATCAAAGACCTTATGGAAGTTCGAAGGATTTGAGAAAATATGAAATCTTTCTATACGACAATCTTTTGTCATGGATTTTTATTGAGGACTTCATCAATCAGTGTGGAGACCTAATTTCTTAGCCACTACACTAACGAAACCTTAAGCAGGTTAAGCTCATCAGCTTTCTGGTATATGTAAAACTTAATTTCAAAAAAAATGTTTTTTTCAATTCTGAAAATACCTAGAAAGAGAATTTTCAATTTTTAGAGGCATAGAAATAATCACTTACTTGAAAGTAACTTGCAGTATTACTGGCCAAAATAGTAAGAGGAATGAACAGGGCGGCCGTTCCAGCTCCGACAAAACTAGCTGAGCCTAAAAATAACCACACCAAATACAGTCCGATCAAAATTCGCAAAGGTGTACCCCAAACTTCGGATAGCAGACTCACCATTTGAAATATACTTTCTGCATCCTCCTGCAAATGCTTTTCCACGTTTTGTAGCCTTTGAGAAAGTAGTGCCTGTAAAATCAAAATTGAATGGATTTTGAGTCAATCTAAATTGCAATACTTTACACCTAACTCTGAAACATTATGAGAAATGAGATATTTATAATGTCTCTCTAACTTCCTCTACCCTCCCCCCCCCCCCGACAGTCAGAAGATCTTAAGTATTTTCTTTCTCTGCTGATATTTATGCAGCATGCTACTGAGATCCAACATACGTTAACAGTCTTTCAAATGACAGGATGCAATTTATCAAAAATGTAGTTATAAAGAGATTAACGACAGCGTCCAAAACTTGAATATTCTACTGAAGTTTTAGGTAAAAAACGATCTATCAGTAAATAATACATAATAAAGAATATAACAAGCCGATAAAATCGTTAAACCCGATTGATTCATCGTATTGCAACAAAACATGGCTGCACACTCTGGGACCAATTTCCTTTGTCCAGTTATTTATCAAAAGTAGAAAAAAAGGTTCAAAGTATTTTATAATGATTTGTGCTCTTTAGGTATTTTTTTAACTTATAAGATGACTAGATATGCAAATAAAAATTCTTTTTAAAAATATTTAATCACTTGAAGAAAATTCAATCTATTCTTAGATCCTCAGCTATATAATAGTCTAACATATTTGGTAGTAAATCTGTGAAAGTTAAATGGTAATTGCCTACACAGAGAAGCTCAAATAATTCATTACATTTTATAGGCTATTATAATAATGGTATCTTGTAATATACGAATAATTTTTAAGGGATTATTTCTGTCGCAATCACTAATTATGTACAGTTATACAATACAAAATTTCAAATATTAAGCAATTTTTTTAAATTACCTTTTCAAAAATGGCATTCAATATTGCTGTTTTGACTCGGAATGCAGAAGCTAATCCATAGTACTTCCTCTGAGAGTCGATAAGAGTACAGAGAAGCAAAACAGTAAACAATGCTATCGCATAGAGATACTTGTGCCAATTTGGCTCTTCAGTATCATTTAAAATGAGGCTGGAAAAAACATTACAATGGTCACTAGTATTATATACAGCTTTTGCCTACCCATTCAAAACATTCAAGACATTATTATTTTGAGTAAAACATTTAGAAAGGAAACTTGTATTTTTCTTGTATTTTCTCTTATTTTTTTTTCTTTCTTCAATTTTTGAAAACGCTCGCAACCGAATTTATAGGCAGCTACACTAAAATTAAGACTTTGTTCCTATAGATCATAATAGTTACAATATCAACAGCGGAAATTACTATCTGCATTTTTTTTTATATTTAGGGATGTGCAGTTAAATTTCATGTGAAAAAAGGGTAGACTTTCACAGATAACCTAGATATGCAAACGATGATTCTTTTTAACAGTTTTATTAATTTCTTGATGAAAATTCCATCCCTATTTTAGTACAAAGAACATTAGATCATATGATTGTCCACCGTATATGGTAGTAAATCTCTGAAAGTTATGGGGCAAATGCTGTCTCAGAAAAACGCAAGTAATTGGATATGTTTTTTATCAGCTATTATACTACTTTGAAAGTAAAAGTAACAAATGCAAGCGTACATTAAACCAATATTTCCAGTTATTTGTTTATAATTACTTAAAGAAAATATAATTCAACTTGTTCTCATGAAACTAAATTCTTCAAATTTAAAAAATTATATTACAATATATGAATAAAAACCTTTAAACTTAGAAATGATCTGTCTTATAATCATAATTGGGTTCAAGTGTAGCTGACGTTAGTTCACAGGTTTCGGAAAGAAAGAATGTGTGGTTTTCGTTAAGGGAGATCGGGACCTGGTTTGATGATGCAATTGTCAGCATCTGGCTAGAAAGCAGGAGGACAAGGGCCGAACGTTGCTATATTAAGATAAAAGGGAAAAAATTGTACGTGATTATGTTGCAGGGTTTCCGTCGTTATAAGTGATGAATCACTTACGTGTTCTTAATTTACTTTGAAATATATTGCTCATTGGAAAATGGAAAATTCCCCATCTGCTCCTGTTAAAAAAAAAGGCAAAGAAAAATGGAAGAAAAGGTAGTTAAAAAGCATAGAGCTTTCCCCCCCCCCTTTTTTTTTAGCATTTCACGAGCAAAAAAAAAATTAACCTACATTGCCATTATTTTCTATTCTATGATTTATACTCTATATAACTATAAAAGATTTCGAAATTTGAATCGGACTGTTGTTATTCCATAGTCATAGTTTATATTTACGGAATACTCGATTAGAGGATTTTACAAGTTCTGTAAACGTCAGAAAACTTCAATTGTTCAATGAGTGTACCTAGTGTAGGAAGTACATTCATTTTGTTTATTCAATGCTGACTTGATTAGAAGTGTTAGGAGGTTAACAGACAAGACTGTATTGAAAGCAAGTGAAATGAATTTAAAGCATGACGGGGAAAATATTTTTTTACCGATTTCTATAATATTACTTCAATACTACTTTCGAAAAAAATTCTTGTGATTCTAGCATATTAATTTTAAAGGTGAACACTGGAACCGTATAAAGACTCGGGAAATAAAAACAATACTGTGCATTTGAAGGCCTTATTTGAATAGCGGTCCAACTCCACTTTTTTTTTTTTAAATTTGAGTTAGCCTCACTTTCATGTTCATACATGTCATTTCTATCTTATTTTTAAACTGGTACACCTCCAGCTTATTTCTGCTGCCAACAGAGGGAATTACAAATCAGACTTTAGCAGTCATTTCTCAGCACTCATTAGACTTCAAGGATCTGTATCTCAATATGAACAAGAATGGAGTTGGATCACTATTCAAATAAGGCCTTCATTTATTGTACACTAGAAGACTATTACTTTCCAATGCGATTAAAACTGGTAGTATTCAATTTAGACCCGAATACAACTATTTTTATGTTACAAAACCTCCAAAGATATTTTTAAATGTAATTATCTATTTCTCCCTAATCTAAATACTTCAATTTAAATAAATCTTTAGCTAATCGTAGAGTTCCCCCAAAGAGAAAATTTGTTTCTTCCAGCAGAAAATAAAGAGAATTTTTTACAAGCATTATTAAAAATTAGATAATTGTATTAGACACAGAATAGTTTGAAATACATATTGCTTACTTCATACCTTAAAATATATACAGGAAGAAAATATAGTATTGTATATAAGATTTCGAAGACCGAAGAAACCGCTATAAAATGTACAGAAATTTTTGAGAGTGCTGTCAACAAGGATCTTTTTTTGGGAGAATTAAAAGAAGCCCGTTCTTCTCCGGTTTGAGAATAAAGCTGACCATTTCCTGAATTCTGGGTTGTTGAACCCCTTGAAGAATTTGAACTGTCACTGAAATAAAGTACAAACAAGTGAGAAAAAGAATAGGTTTAGATCAATATCAGCAATACCAATACAGTACAATTTATAATCACAGTCACAGAAAGGAAGAAGCGGTATAGATAATAATCGGTTGGTTATTTTTTCTATTTGATTGTCAAAATGTACAAAGGATATTCTTTGCCCAAATCGTGATAAGCAGAATACAATATATACAATTAATTTCTGGTTATAGTAGCATGAATGGGAGAGCAAAATGACTTCAAAAATATTAAGCGTAATACGTAGACAAGGACACATCTATAATTTTTACATGGAACTATAGCTACATAAAATTATCATAAAATAAATAAAAGTATTTTGCAGTGATGTAATTAATGGAACGTAATAGGAGAAGCCAACAAGTAAAAAGCTGTTAACATGTAAAATGCAGTTAGTTTTGTATGTGTATGTAGATGCGTAAAAGGTTATTTATTTTATTATGAATATAATTCATGACTATTTTTTTAAACAAAAAAATTAACTTTTTATATATTCGTACAACATGAACATATCAAACTGATTCAACTTTTAAAAATAACTATAACTACCCACACAACCACACAGAGCTAATGGTCGTCTATTAGAGCTCGAAATTCATCCATGCCATCCAGGACGTACTATAGAACTCTATAAGATGAAAAAATAGATGTCTAATAGTCGTACTTCATTTCGACGTCTATTAGAGATCTAAGACGTATTATATACATCTATAAGTCCTCTAAGTTTCGATCTCTAATAGATGAAGTCTCTATGGTCGACGTCTATAAAAGATACTGATATAGACATCTTATGGAGCTCTTTTAGACCAGCTCCGTCCAAAAGCGCCATGATGAACAAACTACACTGCTGCTGTGTTATTTGTTACCGAGTGCACCTGAATGCTTCATTTGGATCTATAATTACAGCGGAATATTGCGGATATCCTTGCTCAACAAGTTTATATCGACTTCCTTTATTTGTTTTAAGGTAAGTGTTAATTCTTAAATAATTTATGCTTAAGGTATAAGGACACCTTTGAAACGCCAATTTCTGTCAAAATATCGATTTTTTATTTTTGCTATTTTATGAATGATCTTTTACTTTCAAAATCTGTTTGAATTTTGTTTCTAGCTAGTCTAGAACCCAAGTTTTAGATATTTTAATATTGCTTGGCTGTGAAATTTTACAACTGAAAGTACGTTTCTGCAAACCGGAAGAAAGCAAAAATGTTTGTTTACATTGCTGTTTTTCATGATTTTGTTAGGAAAACTGATTATATACGCACATAAAAACACAAAAATAGTTTTTTAAGCATCTTAATAGTATTAAGAATTACATCTAGCAACGTTATTTACCGAATTTTGTTTTAGAAATTGGCATTAAACTGCGCATTCCAAATCATTGTTTACGCACGAGTTTGCTCTTTGATCTAATCATTTGAAAGTCACTAAATCCATTTATTTTTCTCGATATTTTTAGTTTTTTTTCCAACGAAAATGCCAAAAAGTACTTCTAGCAAACGCAAACGTAAGTTTTATGGTAATAAATTTACAAATAAATAAAAGTCCTGTTGAAAGTAAAATGCATAATGCTGCATCTGTTGGTGATAAAAGTTTTTCTGCCAGTTTTTCAAAGCTACAGACGGCTAGTTCTATATCAACAAATGAAAACTGTGGTTCAATGAGTGGTTTTAGAATTTTAGATATTGGAATTCTTTTAAATATAATATCTGAACTCTGCTGCCCAAGCTGTTTTGAAGATAAACAAACATTATGTGAGGAATCAAGATATGGGCTGTGCTCACATTTTTATATTCAGTGTAAAAACTGTGACTTCCATAAAGGTTTGGCATCTTCAAAAAAAAAATGTAAATTCTTCTGAAATAAATACCAGACTAGTGTATGGCATGCACCAGATTGGTAAAGGTTTTGCTGCAGCATATAAATTATGTTCAACGTTGAATTTACATGCACTGACTAAAACAGCTCACAAAGATTTTGAAGGGAAACTTTCAAACAGTTGTTGCAGATGCTTGCAGAACATATGATGAAAAAAAGGCTGCAAATGATCTTGAGCAGAAACAAAATCATGAATCTGGAATGCGGGATTTCTGTGGATGGCACAGGGGAACGCAGAGGCTACACGTCTCTGAATGGGTGTGTTGCATGCTAGTTCCATTGATACCGGTAAGTCTAGGACATAGAAATTTTATCTTCCTACTGTCCGATATATAAAAAATTGGAAAGACTACCTAAAAATTTAGAGTTTGAAACATTAAAAGCTGATATATGTCAATATAATTTTCAAGGGTCTGCTTGAAAGATGGAAATTGTGGGTGCATCGTGAATATTTGGTCGCTCAAAGGAAATATGCGAATTGCAATACACAGGATATTATGGGGACGGTGACTCGAAGGGTTTTTTTTAATGTGAAAGATATGTATGGAAACAATAGCATAACTAAAATGGAATGTATTGGATATGCCCCAAAAAGAGTTGGCTCATGTCTAAGAAAATTAAAATCGAAAACTAAAGGTTTTTCAGGAAAAGGAAAAGTGAGCGATACATTCATTGATCGCCTACAGAATTACTATGGTACGATGTACTGTAGGAAATTTAAAAGGAATGCAACAAATGTCATAGCTGCACTTTTTCACTGTGCTTCAAGCACGAATAACCCGAACGAATTGCACGAATAATCAGGGCCGGATTTAGATGAAAAGAGGCCCTAGGATATTCCACTTATGAGGCCCTTTCACCTCTCATTTTTAAATTTGTAAATTACATGAGAGAGAATAAAATACATCATTACTGTGATATATTATATCAATATATTAAATTAAACATGTTGTTAATGGTACTAACCTATATATATTCAATACATTAAAGATTAAACCAAATTCAATTCAGATAAATTTATTTCATAATAATTCGCATTTAAAGTTTAAGTATGAATTATTATGAATTTAATCCTTATTTTCGGTCCAGTGTTTTAGTGTTCACTGTTTTTAGAATAGTGCAGTTTTAATTTTGCTAACAATTTGAAGGTAGACCACTCTTGATCTTGAGGCTGTAGGCTGAAGCCTAGTTAGCCTATAGGAAAATCCGGCCCTGCGAATAATATAATTTGAAAGGCTATAAAAATTTGGATAGTCTTAGAATTCATAACTCAATACTTCAGAGTCAAATGAAATCAAAGGCACGCAGGAAATTCCTGAGAGCAGCTAGAAAGACAAAAAAAATTACTGTTTTGGAAAGTAAAGAAGGGGAATTTTATAAAACGGGAGCATTTTAATGTGTAATTTGTTGTTTATAATGCAAAAACGTAAGGTAAAAGTTATTTTTGCAGTTTTCTCAAAATATAAATTCCTCGTATTTTACCATACCCAAAACACTATATAACAAAATATGTTACATTAAGAAATTGTTAAGAAAAGCTGATAAATCTTTACCACAGCTAGTAAATAGAGTATTTGAATAGGGAAATAGAGTATTTGATCAGTGAAATTGTATATCAGTAATATTTTCCTCCTATTAGAGTTCATAGAAAAATTTTATGGTATAGAAGTAACATTAATTGTTCATTTTAATAAACAAGTGTTTGAATGTTACAAAATATATTCTAGTAAATATATTGTGTTGTTAGTGGCAGGTCCTTGTTGTATAATTTATATTTTAGTTTACTTATTGTCATTATATTTTCAATTATATTAATGCATTATTCATGATTTGTTTGCTTTAATTTAGAGTCTACAAACTGTTTTATCTCTGGAAGAAGCTCTAAAAATCATTCCAAGACTTTTCCCTTACTAAGCCACCTTATTTCACAATGTAACATTAAAGTATTAATTGAAGCGGAAGATTAATTTTTGTAATATGATTTTTAATAGCTTGGTATATATCGTACCCACGTGTATTCTTTTTTAATGGCAAAACTGACAGTATATCTTCCTTTGCTGAGCAATCTTTGAAAACCATCCTTATAAAAATATTTATTTGTGCTACATTACAGATATCTGTTGATTCAGCACCTGTAAACTTAGAAAAACACATTTTTGTAAATCATCTCTTAATTGTTCTCTGATATTCACATATATTGCTTCTATTCTACGAGTTACTGAATTTCTGGATAATTGAACTTCCTGGATAGCTAACATAATTTCATTCTTATTTTTAAATTCTTGAAATAATATCTCTGATGCAGCAAGCATTAATTCTTTAATTATGTTACCATCCTTAAAAGGTTTTTTGTGCATTGCAAGCATATGTGCAATCTTAAATGATGCAATAGTAGCAGCTTTTGATTTATTCACGGGCCTGGTAAACAAAGATTGTTGGGCAATTAATGCGGTTTTCATTTCTTTCAATTTACATTTTCTTAAATTGCTGTTAGGAGGATATTCAGTATCATATTTTTTTATGAACTGTTGTGAAATGTCGTTCTGTGTTGCATTTTTTCCCAACAATAACTGTTGAACCACAAATCAGACAAATACTTTTCTTCTTAAAATGTATAAATAAATATTTCTTTTCCCATTCTTCATGAAAATTATACTTGTATACACGTTTTTTCTTTGGTTCCTGTGCTGACATGATTAGGGTAACTACAAAGTAATTGCTAATATATAATAATGACTAACATAACTAGAGCAATATTTTTATACCTGGATGAAACCACTTGTTAGTTCATGTACAACTTCTGATAAATAAAAGTTCTGTATATAAACGTATTCCAAACCCAACGAATCTATCTCACTGCCCTCTTCGTAGCTTATGACCAACGTCATGCATTAACAAGCCGGGATCGGCACATTACGAAGAGCGCTTCAGGTGATGCCGTTATGAAGAGAAAATATTCCTGGTCAGTGGCGTAACAATTAGATAAAACAGAAAACTATACAAATAATCAACCAAATTAATACCTACAGTTAATGTATTTTCTGTATATGCATATAACTATTAAACTAAAGAAATGTCTGAACAATTGCGGCCATTAACAGTGGTATTGTATTTTATATATAGAAGAAATAATGTTTTAGACATTTCATGCCCGAGTCCTCACCCAACAGATAAAGATAGGCCACTATTCTTTTTAATAAATTCTGTGCATAATTTTAAAAATATAATAAATAACTGGTTGAATAAAAAAAAAATCAGACAACTACAAGTGTGTGAAAAAAATCTAAGGTTACAGTCTTGTATTAAATTAGAATTACTGTTAAGTTCTAGAGTGGTTCCACTTACACATTTTGACGGTGAAAGCCTTAATATTGGGTCTTATTTTAAAGAGAAGGATGATGGTTACAAGGCATTACCCCAGATAGACATTAAGGAAGCTAAAATAGCTAAAGAGGCGATAAAACTGCGTCTTCAAATGATGGAGGTTTGATTTGATTTGGTTTGGAGAGCTACGGTAAACTTTTTGCTACACGAGGGCTAATTAGACCGGGACCTACAGATTAAAGCCAATTCCGAACGGCTACAAACATCCATGCCAACAATGGGACTCGAACCCACAGGATCTAAACCGAATCAAATACAAATAATCAACCAAACGACATTTCACAACAGTTCATAAAAAATATGATACTGAATATCCTCCTAACAGCAATTTAAGAAAATGTAAATTGAAAGAAATGAAAACCGCATTAACTGCCCAAAAATCTGAATTGGATCAAACGATGGAGTATCTGTCAAAGCTTGAGCAGGAGCTACACAATAATGACACCAAAGAACTGTTGGATAGTATATTATTTCATTATTACTCTTTAGTAAGATAAATATTTTAGCGCAGACTTAATATAAAATACACACTCACAAAATTAAAAGATTGCCTGAAGAGAAATTTACTGAAATAACAGTGAAATTGTAGATCAGCAATATTTTCCTATTCGAGTTCATAGAAAAAGTTTATGGTATAGAATTAACATTAATTGTTCATTTTAATAGACAAGTTTTTGAATGTTATGAAATATATACTAGTAAATATATTGTGTATGTTTTGTGAATTCATATTTATATTCTAAGTTTATTTATTTTATTTTTTTTAGTATGAAGTAATTACTCAGACCTAGTGGCATAATTACTCAGACTAGTGGCACAAAGAAAAAGCTTTCTGCAACTTAAAAATTTCTCATCTTATATTTAGTAAGCAATTATTCAATTTTTTTTTATTATTTCATTAATATGTCTATTTAGAATTTAAAGCGTTTTCATCCTTTGAGTTTACTATTTTTAATTATACCTAAAGTTATGTTTCATTTTTAGATTAATATTATATATATATATATATATATATATATATATATATATATATATATATATATATACAGTAATATTTTAGTTATATTAAATGTGTGCATATTACGAGTATGCATTAAGTTAAAACAAATCTCACAAAATGTGAACGATATTAAGGTAAACCTAGTGATATTTTCTAACGAATTAAAAATTTATTTATTGCACTTCTAGGTGCAGCTAGGAGAAATCCATTGTACAAGCAGGTGATTGACTCAAAAATTGAAACCGTTGTCAAAGACTGGTTAAGGCATGCAAATGCTAGGAGTTCAAAACAAAAAGAAAATTGTGTGGGGGATATTTTATGATTTTGTATTCAATAAAGCCTTTTATTAAAACATTTTTTTTCTTTCTTTCTTTGTTGCAGTATTAAAAATATATTTATGTTAAAGAATGTGAACACAAACAATTCTGGATTAATTATTGAAGAAGATATTTTTAATGAAAATCCAACTGAAGCAGAAAAGTTTTTATAAAAATAAATTATGATTTTCATAGATATACTTTTTGAAACTTAATTTATTATGTCCTACTAAGTTACTTTTATAAGTAATGATGGCTGAAAAAAGAAAGAGATATGAGATATCTATATATTCAACCAGTATACTGTTGCAGGGTTGGGTTTTTGACATTACAAGCATCAAAAACTGGTTTAAACTGTCAAAAACCTATGACGAATAAATAAGTCTTAAATACAATAGCTATTAAAAAGGAAGAAACTACATTAGAACAACTACATTAGAAAAATTATATATGCACTTACACTCAAGAGCCAAAACATTATGACCACCCCTACATTTTGCAATGAATTCGCCTGGATGACGTGGAAGGCACGTGATCAGGTGGAAGTGGTATTTAACTGCTGTTGGAGAGTCTGAAGAATCATTCTTTCACTTACTTCTGTGTGTGATGGGAAAGGCTGCGGATCTAAGCGACTTTGATAGAGGGCAGATTGTAATGGCTCGAAGGCTCGGAACAAATATTTCCGAAACTGCACGACTAGTGGGTTGTTCGCGAACTACAGTTGTTAGTACTTATGCAAAGTGGATGAATGACGGTGAAACCAGCAGTAGACGACATGGTGTTGGACGTCCACACGCTATCAAAGAAAAAGGTCGTCGGAGACTGTCTCGTATTGTGAAGCAAAACCGGAGCCAGACAGTGGCTCAGCTGACAGCCCAATACAATGCAGGGCCAAGTAGAATAGTATCGCAGCACATTGTTCAGCGGACACTGTTGGATATGGGTCTACGCAGCAAACGTCCCACTCGTGTGCCTTTGCTGACCAAGCGTCGTCGCCAACTGCGCCTGCGCTGGGCCCGGGAACATCGCGACTGGTCCATGGATCAGTGGGAGAGAGTTGCCTGGTCAGATGAATCATGGTTTTTCATTCATCACGCCGATGGCAGTGTCAGGATACGCCGTCTTCCAGGCGAACTGTTGCTCCCTCAATGTACAGTAGGTCATACACAGGCCGGTGGTGGCGGTATTATGCTTTGGGGGACGTTCTCTTGGGCGTCTCTGGGACCCGTGGTTGTGGTAGAGCAGACCATGAATGCTACAGGGTATCTGAACATCATTGCGGACCAGTTGCACCCTTACATGGCCTCCGTTTTTCCAGCTGGAAATGGAATGTTCCAACAGGACAACGCCCTGTGTCACAAGGCTAAAATTGTGTTGGAGTGGTTCCAGGAACATGATGCTGAATTCCAGTTAATGTCCTGGTTGCCTAACTCACCGGATCTCAATCCGATAGAACACATTTGGGATGTCATGGGACGGCAGCTCAGAGTTCAAAGACCACCAATTCGCAATATCTCGGATTTGCGTGACTGTTGCTTAAACATCTGGTACAATCTGTCTCCGGCCATCTACCAAGGACTTGTGGCACCCATGCCAAGGCGGGTTGAAGCTGTGTTGCACGCCAAAGGTGGGCCAACTCGTTATTGACAGGTGGTCATAATGTTTTGGCTCTTGAGTGTATAATAGTTCAGTTTTTCAATTGAAAAATTCGCATTTTGGTTTTTTTTTCTTTTTTTCTTAAATAACAGAATGCATTAATACCAAGTTTTAATGTAAAAATATTAGTTTTATTGTTATAATATTTAATATATAATATTTTTAAATATTTTTTATATTAAACATTAGTAATAATATTATTTAAGTAATAATATATATCGCTATTTTTGGCAGTTATAATGTATGATAATTGTCATCGTAATAACATCAAAAGTAGTGGCAAATATTAATATTTACATTGTATTTTGGACCAAATATTCTTAATAAATTTAGAAAAATTAATTTAGCTTAATATATTTCGAACAATTTGCATTCTAATAGGACATTTTCATGCAAAAATAATTGCTACAGAGATTCTAAAACTAAAAGTAAATTTATGGAAGTATAACAAAAGAGTATAAAAATAATAGTGGTAAATGTATTATTACTTATTAAGTAATAATTGCTTAATAAGTAATAATACATTAAGCTTAATTTATTATAGTACATTAAGCTTAATTTATTTTGAACAATTTGCATTCTAATAGGACATTCTTATGCAAAAATAATTGCTACAGAGATTCTAAAACTAAAAGTAAATTTATGGAAGTATAACAAAGAGTATAAAAATAATAGAATAAAAATGTCGTATTAGAATGAAAATTGTTCGAAATAAATTAAGCTTAATTTATTATTAAGAAAGTAAGATCCAAAATACAATATTTTGGAGGGGAATAGTACGTCCTTTAGAGGTCTTAAATATCTAAATCGCGTACCCTCCACATCGAAATTTCCGCTCTTATAGACGTCCTATAGAGCGCCGCTTAGATATCGTAGACGTCTTATGGATCTCAAAGAGAGCACACCTCGGAGCTCCTATAGAGCTCCATTCCACGTGATGTAGATATTTTTCGACGTCTTATAGAGGTACGTGTTTTTATGAGGTGAGGTATTATAGACGTCTAATAGAGATCGGTGTGTTGTGTGGGTATACTAACCTGTAATTTTTGTTCCATACTTCGCAAAACCTTTTAGCCACATAGGTGGACCTAAAGTCTGAACACAGCGATTTTAAGTCATCATGATGTAAACTTCTTTTTGTGCTATCTATTAATAATCTGAAAATAAAGAATTTTTTAAATTCGGGGTTTCGCAAATCATTTAAAAAACTTTTTATAAAGACAGCGTAAGCATATATTGTCATTTCTATGAGACAAAAAGAATTTGAAGAACAGGAGGGTTTCTTGCTCTAGAATGATTTTTAAAAGAAACTAGAAGCTTAATATGGTAATTCGAAAAGAAAATGGGAAAAGGTCCAATTTATTACAACTTCCTAAAAAGGAACTAAATGAAGTAAATTAGCCCGAACCTCTCTCGGAATTAGGAGATGTGATTTATTTCTGTGTGTGTCAAACATTTATGATGAATTCGTCATGTAATTAAACGGATTAAAAGAGGAAAATATAAAAAATTTATATTATCTATATATATAAAACAATTCCCTGACTGACTGACTGACTGACAGACAACGCACAGACCAAACCGCTGGACATAAAGGGCTGAAATTTTGCATGGTGATACTCCTTATAGTAAAGGGGTGCGCTGAGAGATTTTTGAAAAATTCTTAGATTTTTTTAAATTAAATTTTTAAGCTGTTTTTGTAATATTCTTTCAAGTTTGCATTTAAAATAATAATTCGAAGGTTATAAAATTTATATCACGAGAAAGATCATAAAAATTCCTTTAAAATGATATCTTTTTCGAATCTTCACTTCCATTTTCTGATTTTTGGTGATTTTTTTATAGATTAATTTTTAGAATTTAATTTATTAAATGGCTGATCATGTGGTTTCTTTTCTTTTATTTTGCGTCACGTGCATAACAATGAAATAGACCAAAAAACTTTTTTTTCTTCTTGCTAATGCGGCAGACGATTGGACATTATCCAAAGAAATATTAACATACAGTAAAAGAAATGTTCCTCAAACTGTACTATATTAACTTTAATATATTCTTTAGTATGTCCTATTAGATTTAATTTGAATATTTTCTTCTACATTATTTTGTCTATATGAATATCCACTACGATTTTTATAAATATATATTTTTTCGTTTTTTTTTAATCAATTGCAAACATTGATCGTTGTATTTATTATATATATATATATATATATATATATATATATATATATATATATATATTTGTCATTAATTGCACACATTGACCGTTGTATTTAATTTGAATGTACTCCGTAACGAAGTACGGGTTTTCAGCTAGTGTGATCATAAAGTAAGATTTAATCTTACGAGGTCATAAAAATCTCAACAAGGTCATTAAAAAGTATGAATTATAAAAATCTTAACAAGGTATGAAAAGTATTTGGATAACTTGATTACGGTATAAGTCTCACTATTTTCCAGTTTAGCTTAATGATTTTTTATCCAAACATACTAACGCTTGATAAAGGACACCAAAATACTATCAGAAACTAACATCTAAATGTTTTTTACTTTATTATGAATTTAGGACGGTTTCATTTAACAGTCATAGCTAAACAATTTTTAGGGGTTCATTTATTTAAACAATGAAAAAAAAAAACATTTGCAATATTTTTTTACCTTATCAACCAACTAAATGTTAATCGGGACACAAAGGAGCATTCATCAAGGGGACAGTTGCCCTGAAAAGAAATTCTTTTTGATTGAATAATCCATCATTTTTATGGTTGAGATAATGATTAAAATAATAATTGGTTATATACCTACCATCAGTTGTCTACCGTATGGTGAGGTTGCTTTTTCAACTATATTGGATAAAATTAACTGCACAAGGGATATCACAAACACAGCGCAGTCATCAACCAAACCTACCAAAGACACCCAGGTATTCTACAAATATAAACACTGTAAATAATTGAAAGATCCGAATTATGTTTAACATTATTTAATAATATTGTACGTGAATATAAGTCTATGCAGTACGATAAATAACTTTTGATTATAAATTCATTTAAAGCAAAAAATTTTAAAAGCACATTACAAATTGATAAACCGCCTCAGAATGGCATTTCTTCAATTCATAGCTGTAGTACAGTTAAGCCGTTCACCATTAAGCTTCCCTATTTCTCGAAATTTCAAAAGTGTAGTTTGAAGAAAGCATATCTCAAAAATCAATCATAATCATAAATGTGTACAAGTTATTTTCGCCGAATGCGCCAGATAAATTTCTCTGTAAAAATGTAAATTATTGTAGGCGAATTTTTGTATTAAATTGCCTTTAATTTGCGCAAAAAAATGATCTTGTAATAAACAGCAATTTACTGTAACAAATCTTTCAATAAAAAAAGTTCTTTGGAGGTGGCCAATGATTTGAAATCGACTTTAAGCTGTTAGATGTGGTCAGTTTAGCTCGCTTGTTGCAAAAGATGATTGAGCGCTCTCTAAACCAACCAACCTGCAAAATTTATGAAACATCAATACATATTGCAGCAATCTGTCTTTCACCTCCGTATAAAAAGCCTTTGAAGCTCAAGATCTCTTTTTGGGTAACATGGGGGAGTTTCAGTCTTCTAGTCCTCAGACCCTATTCCGAAACCCACTGAGAGCCCTCCCTGCAATCAATGGCGCACCCAGATTGGGGAGGGGGGCGGGGGGGCTAGCATCCTCCAGAGAATAATCAAAAAAACATTAGAAATATTTCAAAAATCTTTTCCTTAGTTAAAATTCATATTTTTTATTTATGCTTTTTCGTGTCTTCTATTTCTATGTTATTTATGAATTAGCAGTCAAATAAGATGATATTACCCTATGGCTCCACATTTTGAAATATTTTTTTTTTTTAACTCTTCTACCAAAACAAAAAAAATGCTCCAACATCAAGTGCAATAGAATACTTTCGTCAGTTTTGGGAATTTTATGCCCGTGATTTGCCTTTGAACAAATTCAGTAATTTTGAACTCCAAATTTAAGTCGTAGTAAAAAGTTTGAAAACCCGTTTGCAATAGCTCCATACAAAAATGTCATTGAAGCAATTACAAAATGATATAGCCTAGCATCTTTGACTTATTAAAAGTATTTGAAACGCTTCAGGTAAAAACATGCGTCAGTGAAAAGTCATTTTCTATCTTACGCAGTTTTAAAACCTATTTAAGATCTACCATGACATAGTCACGATTGAACGAACTGGCTTTGCACAGAGATATTAAGTTCCCCCCCCCCCCCAACTAAAGTAATTCAAGATTTTTATAAAAAGAAAAGAAAACTTTAAATAAATTTTTATAATCATAAAAATTATTTTTATCCGTTAAATTCAGCTCCCCACAAGGTTCAATCCTGAGTGCGCCACTGACTGCAATAATGAAGTATTTTCAAACAAAAATGCCTTCTGAACTTTCCAACAGATGACGCCAGCAACGAAACGAAAAGAGATTTCCCAAATCTGCAAACTTTCAACTCCCTGAACCCAAGTGACGGTAGCTCGTTTCAATACAATATCATTTGCATATGGGGTATGAAACTTCACGAACACCAAATTAGTGCGTTAAATATCTAATGATCCAAAATAAGGTATTTCAAATTTAAATTCTAGTACTTAGAGGCCTTTCCCTCACGAATTATAATTCGATCTTTGGCCCAGCCGGTAAATTCAAATTGTGATGATTTTATTTTATATTTATACATATTCAGTAAATATGTGCACACACATCTATATAAAATTACACAATATAAAAATTGGTTACATAATATTTTTAATATATTTTCACAGCTACGCAGTCGTTTTTTTCATTTCGTAACTTACCGGATCAACTTCGTGAATGTCATCATAAATTGAAATTAATGTTGTGATTGTGGAAATCATCCAGAATGATGGTAATGCGATAGAGGATCGAAGTCCTCGCTTCTTGCACATCATGGTCAAAATTACAGTCAAAAGCTATCAAACGATATGGATACTAGGTAAATAAAAGATTTTTAATTAGAAGCATACTATATATTACATGAGCTACGGATACTTTATTGATATGAACTACTACAAAGAACTATCAGCTGAATATCTAATATACTCTAGAGGCAAAAGAATTAACAAAGTAAAAATAAGGTTACATTATACAAATCCCACATAATTAAATACTATTTTTGTATTGTTATAACAGAAGAATATCTCGTTAGTTAATAGTACAACGTAAAACTATTATTATTCCTCCACAAAATATAAGATAGCGATATTAATTACAAAATATTAGAAACTGCTTTATCTTAATCAATTAATTAGTTTTATATGAAATTTGTACGGTTAAATTATATGCAGGGAACATTTTCGGCTGTTTATATATATATATATATATATATATATATATATATATATATATATAAAACATATATAATATATATATATATAAAAAATTGTCTTGTAATTTGATTGTTAGATTTTATATCTTTTAAGTCTTGTTCTATCGCATAGACGTTTGACATTTTATGTGTGTTGTGACACTGGAAGCTACATTAGCATGCAACATTTCTAGGCGGAAAATTTGCAAGACTGTTTCAAAAATCAGCGAATTGTAATATATTAAGAGTTAAAGAAAAGCAACTGAAGTTTCCTGACTTTAGCTTCGTTTTAAGAGATTTGTTGCATTATTCTTAAAATTTGAACCTTCTCTATAATACTCCCGCAGAATAACAATTCGAACTTTCATAAGTTTTGTCCTGTTTTATGAAGCCAGTAACAGAAACAAGAAATTTTTTTGAAAATATTTAGGTTGATAGAATTTTACGAAACAGAGAAAGTATATTTCATGTTCTTCATACCAACAATACCGTTAAAAATCGGTCTTAATCACTTTTAAATGTTTTTTTTTAAATTCATGCATTAGCCCGATCGTGGCCCATTGGCTGGGACAGTGACATTCGGTACCAGAGCCTGCAGATCAAGTCCTATGGGCAGTATGATTGTAGCCATTTGGGTCGGCTGTGAATTGTAGTTTCCGGTCTGTTTAGCCCTCGGGTAGCAATGATGAGTAGGCTAAACAAAGCTTGAAAACTCAACTAAAATTGCATATATAAGGAGCTGCTTTTCCTCGCGTGTGATTCCAGTGCTCTTTTTTTCCGACAGTAGAAATCCTTCAGTTACAGATTGAAAACTTTACAATAAACTTCTGTTCATAGAATAAGATATATTTAAACAAAAAATGACATTTCCGTCGTAATAAGTAAATGTCTAACGTTCAATAATAACAGTATTTAAGTCAAACATCATTAGTTTCTTTGAAACTGCGTAATCGATGCCTCTCCGCAAGTAACCTTTGCTTGTACTTTCATTTCCCTGAAGTCAGTAACCATAATCTGAGAATCTAATGATTTCCACGAAATTCAGTCGAAAAGCTCTTCCCGATAAATTGCCCTCGGATGGTATCATTACATGACGTCACTACTCTTCAGTAAATCTTTCAAAATAGTAGAATTAAACGTGAAAGCGAACGAGAAAGATTTGAAAAATCAAAAGGTTTAATGTAAAAATAATTGGGGGTTTGGCGCGCGATTACACGTGCCATAAAATTTAGATTATTAGGAATTAGCAATTAATAAATGAAATAACATCAGATTTATGAATGCCAGCCATATAATAACAAAACAACATTTAATAATAGAAATAAGTAGTAAAATTGGTTTAAAAGGGATACAGCCGAAGCTGGAGGCCGGACATAGCTAGGCAGACACACGGACGAGGGTCAGAGAGCAGAGTGCTAAAAAAAGGGGAAAAATGTCCACCCGCAAACCGTGGCTCGCGAGCCACATGTGGCTCTTCGGCTCCTTGAGTGTGGCTCTTCCACAAAATACGACGTGCGGGCGCGCACGTACAGTGGGATTGAAACTTCGTGATGACTGGTTTTCTTATTTCTATTTTTACATACTTAGTTGGTGTTTATGTGTCTTTATCTTTAGGCGAGTGCTCTGAAGCGACTTAATGAGAAAACATTTCTAGAAAGATTAAATGCCAACGCGTATCGTAAAGTCGTATCTTAGCATCGTGTGTTACAATGTATTACTTCCGAGAGCGTGTCCCCGTAGAAAACACTAGACTAGTCAAAATGGTCTTCGAATATAACCAACCAGCAAGTCTAAGATCTTAAATTAGTTTCAGCTTTATCAATAGCTGTTGATGAGTCTTGTGACATAAATGATACAGCGCTAGTTTCACTTTTTGTACGATTTATTTCATCTACAGGTCCTAAAGAAGAACATTTAGAATTATTGTCACTCAAAGGTCAAACACGTGGAGAGGATATAGCAAATGCTGTAACTGAGTGCATTGAAAAACATCATATTCTACTCGATAAAATTATCTCAATTTCTACAGATGGGGTGAAAAGTATGACCGTCGTAAGAAACAGGTTTGTTGCTATTTTTAGAGAAATTCATCTAGACGCGCTTTGTGCCCAGACATTTAATCAACTGGGACAGGGATGGCGAACCTGTGACCCGCAGGTCACATGACGACACGCGAGACGATCACATTGTTTTAACATCCATTCAATTTAACTTTTCAAATTTTGATTTTCATTCGTCGGACTGACAGATCTATAATGTAATTTGCACTAGAAATAATTTTTTTAAAATAATTGTTTGAAATTAATTTTTTCCTCTTTTTGCCGAACAGAAGTCTTAAAACACTCTTCTTCAGTACTAGCGAATGCAAAAGAAATATTTGACGAAAGATTGTCCCAATTTCGTGAAATGGAGAAAACTTAAATTATCCTCTTTCGATTGGCTTGAAATTGATAACTTAAAAACGGAAATGGTTGAATTTCACAACAGTATTGTACGGAGGAATAAATTTGCAGAACTAAACGTAAACTTAGAAAAAAAAATTACGAGATATGGAAAATCGTGACGAATATATTTTAACAACAAGCACTTAAAATATTATTTTAACTGAATGGAACTTGTTGCCTAATTAGCTAATGTCGATGAAAAACTTAACAAGAGCTCCTTTGACAATGTTTGGATCAACCTACGTTTGCGAACAGTTGCTTTCGACAATCAATTTTATTAAAAGTGAGAATAGAAATCGCCTCGGCATCGACTTGTTCGCTGCATGTGTGCGATCAAAAGTTACAAATATCGAACCGCGTATAAATAAATTATGGTCCGGAAGACAACAACAAGTGTCACATTAAGTTCGATAATTTTTGTACTTATTTTCTTCCTGATATTGATAGTTTTAAACAAATCATTATAAAAAGTTAAATTTATTTTATTTTTAAATATATATCGTATAATTTTTTTAATTTCGGAAGGTTTTTTAATTACCGAATTTTTTTTTTTTTAAGTGACACGCGGTTTTAATTTCTACGCTTTCAAGACATTTTTTGACACGCGTTAGAAAAAGGTTCGCCATCCCTGAACTAGGAGATACGAGGCCATTGCTCATATTAGTGTTTGTCTGTCATTATTATGATTTAATTTTATGGATACTTTACAATTTAATTTTATCTATAAATAATATCGATATTAAGTATGATATCAAGTTTTCTTCAACATACCTATAGTTTAACTAAGGCATAAAACTTTAAGTACAGTTTATTAAGTTAATTTTAGGGAGCGCTGTGGAGTGAAAGAAAATGTAGTGTCGAGGATTGAGAAAGGTATGTTGAGATGGTTTGGACATACAGAGATGATGAAGGAATGGAGATAGACGAAATAAGTATACAAAACGAGTGTGGGTGTAAGAGTTGGAAAGGGTCGACCTCAGCGCACGTACCTCATTCAGATTGAGGACTTTTTAGCAAAGGCCACCTTTGGAGTATCCTAATTAAATTAATAACTATGCATCTACCTATATAGTTTGAGCTTAAAAAAATTTGGCTCTCAAAAGAAATTTCAATCGTTGTACTGTTGACATTTTGCTCTGTTGACTAATGAGTTTGCCGACCACTGGTCTAGGGGAAATACAAAATCACAAATTTTGTCTAAATGACAGGCACAGGCCAACTCTTCTTCACTAGTAAATATGATTGAATCTCCAAGTTCGTTCAATAAACCATTCTTCAATCTCCTTTTCATAGTGGACCTGTAATAAGCGAGATGTGAATACGCGTCAATCTAGATGAGTAGGACCACACAGCCTGCATTGTGAGAAGGATTTATGACTCTCAAGCGGCCAGGCGCCGGGGAACAGGGTCGTCGCAAGCGAGCAATCAATGCAGGCAATAAAACCATAAAAGTTAAGAAGACAGAAGCTTAAACCAAAGATTAGGAAACAGGTGCTGCATAGGAGCTGAGAAATTTCCCAGACGAGGTGAGGCGTCCAGTGTAATTAAAATGCAGACATAAAAACAGGAGCTAACCTATGAACATGATGGTTCGTCCCCCATCACAATCAAGAGGCGGAGCGAGCGAATCACAAGCCAGAAGACAAGATCCAATCAAAAAAAAGAAACGACATATATATACAGGGCGTGAAGCATTTTAAAGAAAGCCCGTTATTAAAAAAAAGATGCCTAAAAACTAAGCTGCCACAGGGGCTACGAGACTTCTAAAAAAATTGACGCAAGATTGAATGCCCAGCGAATCAAGCTGAAGTGCAACCGAGTGATAAACGAAACAGAAAGGATGGAGAGACGACTGATGCGGCCTGGCCACAACTTAAACGAGAATGTATTTACCCGCCTATAACTACCAATCGATGAAGGATACTACAGACGTCGGAGCTGAGTAATCAGAGTATCGAAACAACGAAAGACTACGTGAGCATCCGAGGTGAACCCGCGTATGACGGAGACCGCTACCGACAGATCCGCTAATGGACAGTTACGTCACAGAGGTATTCCTGATTGATCATCGACCTACGAGAGCCCGAACTCTGTGTGTTACGATATCCAGAACTTTCCCTATAGTAATATAGAACTTTGTTGACAGAACTGTGTGCACAGTGAGGTACGAACGTTAATCAGACCATTTGTATACAAGTGATTGGAACGAGCCGTAACTACAGTGACAACCATCTAAGGGTGAGTATTTTTAACAATATGTAATTCACATCCAACGCTTAATACATATTCGCCACTTAACCCACAAGGGTCGGCAGTGTTCAATTGTAGAAATACTATTTTTTAATTATAATAATATATATGTTCTTGACTGATTCTGTGTTTAAATTGCGGTGAGAAGTTAGCATGATGCTATTTGTTGAAGCTGTATATATATGTGTATAAAAATAAATTGTATATATGTAATCAAAGTGTATTTACTGAGAGTTGTAACCCCTGACTTAATTGTGGATTGAAAGAGAGTTAGTCGCAACGCGACATTACTAGCCTCACGATCATAGCCTAATAATCCCAGAGTGGGTTATTACAGGACCTACTAATTTTAAAGTGGGTTGAGGTATCTCTCTGAGACATTTCTCCTGGCCTCACAGCATTAAACATTCCTATAATTTTTCAACTGTAAAATCCGCATACTCTCTGCTCCCAGGAGACCTCTTGTAATTTCGAAGCATTTTTGTATCAGATCTGCGAATAAATGCACATGAACCGGTTTAACCATTTAATAAAAGGAAACCGACATAAAGTAATGATATTAATTACTTTTACAGTGAAATTTGAGAATGTCTAATCAAAATTGTGACTAGGGGTTAATTGGACCAACTTTCTTGCTTGGGTCCAAGTAACCCCATTTTTTGTTTATCAGCACACTAGTTAATACTTATAATTTTTACTGGTTAATTGATTTTCTATCCATCTAAAACTATTGTTATATTCTTAAAGACTGTGTTTGAAATGTAAATTTATCCTTACCTAATCTGGGACTGCAGTGTGTAAAGAAGTGAAGGTGGAAGTTATAAGGTTACAAAAATTCATGTTTTTATCACAAAGCAACATAACCTGAACTAAAAATAGGTGGGAAGAGCGGGAACGAGATAAAGTGCCTCAGGACCTAGCAAATGCTCCTATCTGTTGTATAGATGGTGAATTATACCTATATTTTAACGACAAGAGACCTAGGTGTAATTTAAAACACTTTTTCGGTTTGGGTCCAAGTAACCCCCTAGGATCCAAGTAACCCCAACTTACGGTACCTTAAAATAAACAATCCAGACAGTGATTACAGTGATCACAGTTACATTATTTTAAAAAAACTACGAATATCTTGCTGAACAGCCAGTTTTGCGGAAAGTTCATCAAAGAAATGCTCGCATTTATTCAGTCCACTAAAAACTTCATCAGGGACATTTTTCGCGAATTGAAGTCCACGATGTATTGTTTCAAACACCAAAAATTGGGAGATTTTATTCTAAAGTGGAATAAAATCTCCCAATATGTCGTGAAAAAAAATTTCGATATATAGAGATTTTTTCGATATATATAAACATTTTTTCTATGTAATGAACATGGAGATTTGCTTAGAGTTGGATATACAGAAAATTTCGATATGGGGAAGTTCGATATATGGAAGTTCGACTGTACTCCTTTTTTCCGCTTGGTCTTTCGAAATGAAGGCATGAGAGGAGCTGATTTTCCCTAAATGTTTTCATATTTTGAATCAGAAATGCATTTTGTCAAATGAACCTTGGTCATGTGCCTATATGCTTCTGATCTAATGAGAAATGAACAACAAAAATTACTTTAAACTAAACTGTGATGCAATTTTTTTTTCAGCGCAGTACAAAAAATGTGCTATCACAAATTTCTCAAAACGTTATTTCAATCAGAGACAGATCATATATTTGCCATTCCATGTTTTTGTTTAGTTAATTTCTATCTTTTATTGTAGCATTCATTAAAATATAGAAACTAAAAAAACAAACTTCACATGTTTTGACTATTCATATGAGCCTCGCTACATACTTGGACCACGTTAACTAACGTTGTAAGAGACAAGATATGCCAGAAAAATATTTGTCACTTGTAGGTTCCCTCCACATCATCTTTATTAACAAATATCTTTATTATCAAAGCAACTGTTCCCTCTTATTTCAATAGATTAACATTTTATAAAATATATAAACAGGCTTCAGAACTTACTACTTTATTAAAAACAAAGAATAAACTTACGATAGTGACAAGATAAGCAACGGCTGCTATTAGCCCATCTGATCCACGTTTTATATGATTTATATACGCATATATTTCTTTGACCAGTTCCACTAAACATATTATAAGTAGAATGATTTTGCACACCTGTTAAAAATAAATATATTATAAACTTCTTTTTTCTATGTGTAATGATACAATTTAGCGTATAATCTCAAAAATCTACTCAATAACAAAAAAAATTGATGCACAAAAAGGAGTTGTCTGATTGTAATGAAATTTTGTATGCAAAGATTTTTTGACCGAACATGCAAATGATTAAAATATGGTGTCCAACGAATGGATAGCAGGAGCTACAGCGCATCAGAACTGCGCATCCAGCTGGTGTATATAAGGAGCGATTCTCGATTTGATGTTCAAAATTTCTGTTGCATTTCGACTGCGGATATCTTACGTCGACTGTAACAATGCCTCGTCAAAGATTAGTGCTCATTACGACCATATTTCAGAGTTTGAAAGAGGCCGTGTCATCGGATTGAAAAAAGCCTGTTGGGCAAATCCAAGAATCTCTCGATATCTGGGTGAAAACGATGCAGCGATTAGACAATGCTGGAAAGAGTGGGTCAACAACGGCAGATTTAAGCGCCAGGACGGCAATGGTCGACCTAGGACCCCAACAGAATGGTTAGACAGAGAGATTGTCAAGTCATCTGTCACAGCACCGGATTTGTCGTTATCAACCATGCGACATGTGACCCGCACCCAAGTGCCCAACATGACCTATGACAGACGACCGAGAGAGCGGAATCTACGCTAGCACCGACCATTACGCCGCTTACCCCTCACGCCTGTACGCCTTCAAGTCCAATTACTGTGGTGCTTAACTCTATCAACTTGGAACTGCGATGACTTGGGACGTATAATCTTTATTGACGAGTCCCGTTTCCAACTGTGTCCTGACGACCACCGACGTGTCTGGAGACGTCCAGGGTAACGTGGAGATTCTGCCCTTACTATAGCATGTCCCACAGGCCCACAACAGGGTGTTATGGTCTGGGGGGGCATTACCTTTGATTACCTGACCCCTTGGTAGTCGGACTTACCTTTCAACAAGATAATGCCGGCTATGAATTGTCTTCAAGCTTGCCGAACAGTTCGCTGGCCACCTAGGTCGCCTGATCTCTTCCTCATTGAGCATATTTGGGACGTGATGGGAAGATTACAGCTATCCCGGAATGTTGCCGATTTAGTCCGACAGTTGGAGACAATTTGGCAAGAAATCCCGCAGGACACCATCTGGGAACTTTTTCAGTCTATGCCACGCCTGGTGACAGCTTACATTTTGACCAGAAGTGGACCAATGGCGTATTGACTTCCTCACTTTGTAACGATCAAACTCTGGAATAAATCATTCAATTGTTCCGAAATTTTAATCTTTTTTTTCCTTGTGCATGTTCTTTACATCCACTAATTTTTGTCGCAATCTGACAACTTTTTGGTGTGTCGATTCTTTTGTTATAGAGTGTATAAAAAATTGTCATTGAAATTATTGTGTATATAGAAAAAAAAATTGATGGTATGTGTTGAAACGATTCATTATAATAAAGAGAGTGCCTTGACTATAGCCACTGAATAATTCGTGGATTTGTCATCAGTACTTTAACTGAAATTATATGTTCAGTTTTACGACGTTCTACACTAAAACAGTTGGAGGTTATGAAACACAATACTGAACAATGCATAACTATGTTTTACAAACTTAAATTGCTTTACTGCGATATAAATATTATATTTGTATGGCATCATTTACAATACTTCAACTCTTTCACGTTGAGTACACACTATGGTTGTGAAGCTTACCCTTTAATACTGTAATTTTAAATTTATTAAAAATACTATGTTGCAGTTCAGGCAACTGAGGGAAATTTTATGCTAAATGTTATCAAGAGCTTTGAAAGCTTAGATTCGCGTGTTTGGAGACACTCATGGTTTTTTTTTTCCCTTTTCGTGTTTTTTCCTTTAGCATTGTTCTTGGGTTGTAAATTGTAACATGTTTTATCCCAAATAGCAATTCTGTTCAGTTAATTGATTCGTTTTTGAACTGGACCTAGTGATTCTGTGTCAAACCTATTCAATTACCTTTTCATGGTGTGTCAACTAATGAGATGCCCGCTGGATGCATTTTTTTCCGGTACACCAAATTTTTCCTGACTATATTTTGTGCTCGACAAAACTGACATCGGTTTTTTCCGATATGACAGTCTCTTAATCTTTTTTTCCCCTAAAATAAAACTTTGAACCTGAGCTGTGGTATAGTCAGCAATTTTATGGTTTGCTTGTCCCGACAAGGGGTCGTCTTGAAGAGACATTCATTCTCCTTGAAATTTCTTCACGTGGAATCAGGATACTCAAATGTCCTCATCTATAACTCATGCATTTATTGATTTTCGATTCTAAAACACATTTCAGAAGCAAGAAAGTGAATTATCTATACACTATTTTTCTTTTCTTGTATCCTTTTTCTTTGTTGGAGGATTGTATACCGCACATAGTTGGTACTATTCCTTTAAATGAAGATCGTTTACGCACGCACACTTGACGTAGGGTTACTGCTTTCTTTCCGATAACATACATCAACCGCTTATCCGGCTTTCTTTAGCAACTCTTAGCGCGATTTCCTTTCATCAGCCCTTATGAATGACCCTTTATTCCCCCACACTATATGTTAGAAGAATGGAATCTAAATCGAAAACTGTAACAACATGTCTCACTGATTACTAAAACGCAAAATAAAGCATTCATTCTGCGGTTTAGTAAGTAGTAAGGCATTTTCGGCTTTAATTGCTACTAGTGCGGCAATACTGTCTTTTAAATTTCTTATGTTTTGACGGAAATTACCTTCCATTCTTCTTGCAGAGCAACTGCGAGAGATGGTGTCCAGATTCGTTGTAGTCGAACACTTAGTCGATACTCCAGTTCCTACCAGAAGTTCCCAACCACATTTAGACCTGCTCACTAAAGTAACCAATTTGGCATTTCAACCTACATGTCAACAAACCGTAACTTCGTCCTCCAGAATAATGTATGGCTGGCAGTTTTATCCTCCCAGAAAAGACAATTGAGGACTAATTTATTTTTCTAGCCACTGCAATTTAGATCGCTCTATGAAAGGAACAGTTCCCCCAGAGCCAGTCCATACCGCCATCTGAAACTTCATGGCAGCATGTTTTTAGACCTACAGCTTTACCGTATCGGCAATCCACGAGGATAAGAACATTTTCGAGTGGATCTCATAATCACAGTAATCAAACATGGGGTCTCGCAGACAATCCCTTCCAGTTAGTGAAACTAATTACACTGATCTCTTTCTTATTAATGGGCCCAAGATCCCATTTGAGAAATGCGTCAGTTCTGGGAATTTAGTACGAACAACAATGTACATACTCCCTCATAAAATTTCAAGAATACTTACACGTCAGGAATGTTAAGGGTTATAGAAAGCTAAATACCCCTAACGCTCGAAATTGGGCTCTGTCATACTTTAGGCTCTTGTTATTTAATTTCTATTCACACAATATGCTGCTGCATTAGACGATATTAGAAGCCCCCCCCCCTCAAACCGCACATTGTAAGGTGGTTTACAAGCTACCTCTAAATGAGCTTGAGTTCAATTCTGACCAGGGAATGAATGTACTTGTGCTTCACCAGTGGTTATAACGTTCGTTCACTTTATAGCCACTGTTGGGTAAAAAAGGTAAGCCAATTCATTTGTTTGGTGCTCCCATTATAAAATAACCAACAGATTTCGTAGTGTGTTTGGGCAAATGGCTTTAAGGTAAGTGCCAGTCGTTTTTGGTAAAAGTCTAAAGAAACTTACTATTTTAGCGGTAGAAATTGTCGTCCATGGATGTGGGGCTCCTCGATATCTGCCGATCTTTATGAATTCGAAAGGAGCGACAATCCATAACACTGCACAAGATCCTATTACTAGAATGAGGTGTTTGAAACATTCACTTAAATATGGATCTTTAGTATCCCATGATATGGTTTCGTTCTAAAATAAGTAAATGTTTCACTCTTGAATTTTCTTCCAGAATATCATTATTAAAAAACAGCAATACAGGAACTGCAACACTATTTTTACAAGTAAGGAAGTAATGGAACTTGTTCATATCATGAAGCATTAATATTGGTCATTGTTTAATTCATAAACGAGTAATATAAATAATGTCTGCTAATGAAGTAACTAGATAACTTATATTTTTAGTTCATTGTTTAACATAATCTAATTAAAATTAATACCTCATTTTAAAAATGAATTGGATATTACAACAAACCAAAAAAAATAATATTTTTTTAAATATACGAAAGACACACTTCATTTTAATAATTTACGCTGGCAATTTATTGGCAAGGTCGTTTCATAAATCTAAACGAGATTGTTTTGATTTTGGATTCAGATGATTTTCAAACAAACTAATACTTGAAATCGTTTTTATAAAACATTTAAACACAGTGCGTGCACGTAATGCCTAGAATGCATTTGAATAACTATAAATAGGACTAATATACTAAAAATGTCTTTAATAACCATTTTATTGGCGATATCAGTAATACTTTTCAATGAAAAATAATGGGGAAAGTCAGACGATGTATTAAGCATGTCCTTTACATACTCGTATTTGTTACAGTCAACAATCACTGTGCATAGCACCTAATTTCAAGCAGTGGTGAAATGGACAATATTAAAACAATTTTGGCCTCTGGTACAAAAAGTTAACAGCGTTCATGTATAATCTAATGATGGACAAAACCCCGTGTAGCTTATTTTGTTTTGATAACTATAGTATGATCATCGTAATATAACTATAATATCAAGTATATTTTTTTTAATTAAGAGCTTTGGGAAACCATAATCATATATCTATTTCTTTTTCAACATATGCAAATATCGCTGCAATCTCTAAGTACACAGAATGTTGGGGAAAAAAAAACCTCCCTTGAAAATCTTAAACCTAAATTGGCATTGCTATCTCCTCTCTGAGATTTATCAAAATTATGCTATTCATTTATTTTCTAGAGCATTGCTTGAAATGTTTCTTTTGCCTTTCTAACAACGTAAACGTCTAAGCAGCTATTCATGGAAGCTAGTAAAACTAAGAAACCCTACATTTTATATCAAATTTGAAGAATCTTAATGTAGTTTTAAGGACCTTTTGATAAATCTTGTTCTTAAAACATCGACAAAACCCTACAAACTTATATGTCCACTAGCTTGAGTCACAGTAAACAGAGTTTTGGTAGAAAGTATCATTAGTAATTTTTATATTTCAAAGCTATTTCAGATATGGTATGAGCATTCAATTACCGCTAAATTGTCAAAATGTATGATACAAGTTTTTAAATCCCTGTTTACCGAGGGCAGATCATCTGTGAAGCTCTAAAAATTAAAAATAATTACGAATTGTCAACATGGTTCACTAACAAAGGAACATTTACACTTTTTATTTCAGAAAAAGTCTGCAAACTATAAAAGTTTCAATTCCTTTGATTAAATCCTATTTTAAAAATAGCGCTAGTTCTTTAAAGCCTCTGAATAGTTCGTTTATTATGATATACTAATCCCTTTTTGGATTATCTTCATCTTCTATTTTTCTACATAATAATTAGCATGGATAATCAGGAGATTAGAGTTCTTAACAATTTTAAAAATACAAAATTTTTTCCTCTTGTCTCATTAAAATTTTAATTAAAGTTTAAAAAATTATCTTGTTGCTTTCATCAATATATCAATACACAAAGAAATGTTCATGTAAGCTCGCTAACTCTCCCACGGATATAGACATTTAAATACAAAGTAATGGTCACATTCTAAGGCCAATTAAAAAAAATCATCTGTTAATTTCTATATATGTGTAGGAGGATAGAAATAAATTCATAAAATACTTGCTTCATAAGATAAAAGAAAACCATTTGGAATGCCGGTTAGTTTCTTAAAAAGTAAGGTAAGTTAACTGCTTTTTAAAAGTAGATAATTTGTTTTAATGAATGCTGCTGGATTTTCATGTCTTGAATTGTGTACGGTGTGCTAAAAATAGAAGGGATTAGGCTTAAACGTATCCACAAAACATCCGATTCTACTATTGAAAAAGTTTTTTTATTTTGTTATGTTATACTCTATTTTACCTTACTTGAAAAGTATGAATTTAGCTTAAGCACATTAAAAACTTATCAGTTAAATAGTTGATATTGATTAACAAATATGTTGTTTGAAAGCAAGTATGTTAATAACCTTAATAATTGTTTATAGGTTTATTACTTATAAATATAACACTATTATATACACACAGGGAAATACTACTCTTGAAAGGTGATCTTGTAGAATGAACCCCTTTAATTATGGACAAATATAAGCATTAAACGTGTTAACGAAATAATCTTGTAAACCAGTATTTTCTTTTTACGTATTTTCCTTCATAGTTTCTAACTAAATTCACTGGACATACAAAAAAATGCTATTTTTTCATAATCATACTTTTACATGTTATCAATCACTAATGAAACCGTTCAATGATTAGGATATAACTGGTTCGATTATATTAGAATCAATAAATATAGACATTTAAAATATATATGTTTCAGTAATAACGGTAAAATGAGTAAGTACAAAATCGGAACTTATATTCCGAAAGGAAAAGTATACTTTGAGAGATAAACCTTACCCATAGAGGAGAAGCACATATTCCTCCGACATCCATTTCAGTAGCACTTAGTATTCAATAAAGGAAGAACAGATTCCGAAATTGTAGATTATCAAACAATCAGATATTATCTCGGTCCGTCATATGGAGCTATCATGTTAGTAGTTTATCTTTTCAATGATAACATGTATTATTAGTTTAGATATCACAATATCAAGCATTTTTGCAATATTTTTATCTATTACGTCCTTTATGTTATAAAATAATAATGAAATAATAACTTGAATTAATAACTTCTAATATTAGATTGAAATTCAAAGCAAATGTTTCATAATCCCGTTTCGTAATTTGAAATATTAGGAAAAACGTGATTACTATTTACTCTTGAAAAAAGCTTACAAAAAATTCAGTATTAATTGTTTTAGTAATCACAGTAATCTTTTTTCGTCGAGATTTTAAAATATTATGCCCTGTATTTCAATATAAGGGTACATTTGAAAATATTACACAGTCCAGGATTTGTCTTTTTAATTATGGCAACTTTAACCTTGTATGACAACTAGTAACCAATCTCATTGTAATCAATGATCTTTTAGTGTTAACTAGAATGGTTTCAGTAACCAACTGACTTCACTAGTGAGAGATTTCAAAGTTTTCTCAGCCAATTACACATCGGATATTTTAATTCCGTTTCCTGTTTTATATTAAATTTATCAAAATGATCTGTAGCTAAATAAAAAATTAAAATAACTTCAGTAAGAAAAAAAAGGCAAATTAGGCTATACAATAAATAAAACGTATGATCTTTATTTATTGTATTCATATATGATGTAATCTACGTTTACATCATATATGAATTCATATATGACGTAAACGCAGGATTTAGCAAGATACAGGTGGCTAGATTCTGCCACTCAGCAAAACTCCCTTGCACTTTGATTGATCACAAATGTAAAGGTGTTTAACATGTGTACAGTGCTATTAGAAAATACTGTCTTAGAAAATTAAAATGAAGTAGTGTCATGATGTCAAAAGTACGGTGTGTGAGTGTGAGTACCTGTGTATTTCAAATCTAAATGAACCCGATTAATTAAACCAAAACAGCTAGTGCAAGCAGTTTAATATAATTAACATTCAACTACTGGATTACATAGAACACGTATAGACCATATCAAAATGACGTTGCTAGATTTCTTACCATTCCCAAGTAGAAATTTCAAAGCCACACATTGTTTTATAGTGGCTTTAAAATACGATCGCACGAAGATAATAAAATAAACATGCTTACAGGTAATCGTTCAACCGATGCAAAGTTTCGATATTTTTTTTCAAATTTCAGGGCAAGTTAGATATTACGAAAACATCGATTCATGGCAAATGTCTTGAAACATTAGGGTTTACACATAGGTACTATGCATATGAACACATCTCAGTGGATATGATCTATAAGATGTTATCTATAAAATATGGACAACTGAATTCGTAGTTTATGGGATTGTAACCGACTGACGTGATATTCAAGCGGCTAGATTCTGCCGATCGGCAAAAATCACTTGCCTTCTGATTTTTCAATGGACACTATCATTTAAGATCATATTCTTATTTTCTTTTGTTTTGTTTTCTTTTTCGTCGATATTTTATACTCGACCTTTATCATTGACAACGCAGTAAACTTGCAGCTAATTGATTGTTAAAATAGGAATATTTTAATTTGTTGTTCTGAACTAAAAAACTGGTGGACCAAATCACCATTTTCTTCAAATGTATTCAAGCTCTTGTTAACAGCCTATATCTGAGTAATTGGCTATTACCTAAGGGAAGATTCTAATCACCCATTTCTCTTATCTTCCCCTGCCTCCCTTCAGTTGTCAACGATGCAAATCAAACTCCACCGGGTTGTTTATATACATTCACGTTCACTCTTTATTTATTAATGCTATTTAATGTGTACGACTTATTACTTCATGACAAAATAAAAAAGGATAACTTAAGGTCAATTAAATGACATAAGAAGTTATTGATTGAAATATAATTCACTTCAGTATTGAATGTATTTACATATTGTTATAAAAAGTTATTATATAATGTTAGTTACATATATTATAAAAAGTTAGCTACATATTGTGATAAAAAGGCTTAAATAGTAGTTGATTCATGACATAAACTTCAAACGTACAATGTACTGATGTAGCGAAGAAATATGAAGACTTCTTGGTAGTGAGAAGGCAGGACTCTTCGTTTGACTGCCCTCGCGAAAATGTTACTTTACTGACAGTTCTTCGAAATAAGCCTGTTGTTACGTAAGTACGTGTATTTATTATATTAAGGCAAATTTTCATTTCGCCCGTTTGCTTTAGTCTCATAAATCGCCGCTGTCATACAACAGTACATTGTACGTTGTTGTTGCTAATGCTCCCTGGTTGGAGGTTCCATTCACCAGGTCCTAATAGCCTAAGGCTGAGTGTAAACCTCCTGTTTTGAATTAGCACCAAAAGGGTCGGAGTCCGACTTGGCTAAATGACCGGTCCCGTAATTTTAAACCGAGTCAAGTGACAAGACCGGAACACTTGACCCCGCACCTCCAGAGGTAAATTTGAGAACTTGGAGGACATTGCAGCTCCAACCAATTTTACGTGCCCCGGCCACCATTAGTGAACACGGCGAGGGATTTGCAGTAACAAGCGTCGAACCAGGGACGTTCAGATCACTGGCCCGCTGCTCTTGTCAACTGGCCCACCTCCCCCAATTAAAAGAGATGCCAACAGCACGCGGTGTTCCCAGGTGGTCACCCTCCCAAGTACTGACCGCTCCCGATGCTGCTTGACTTCAGTGACATTGAACGTTTGAAGTTTATGGCAGGAATCAAGTGCTATTTATACCTTTTATCACAATATGTAGCTGACCTTTTTCTGATATATGTAACTAACTTTATGTAATAACTTTTTATCACAATATGTAAATACATTCAATGCTGGAGTCAATTACATTTCAATCGATAACTTCTTAAGTCATTTTATGACCTTAAGTAGTTCTTTTCTATTTTAAAAACTGAAGCCTTAAAAGTTTCAGATACAATAATGTGTCATATAATATATTTCACTGATGTTAGAGGACTTGGGGAAGGAAATAGGACATTACGGAATCGGGAAAACACACACTGAATTCTTTGTTATCCGAAGTATAGTTTACCTGTCATTTTCAAAAGAGAATGCGAAAATCTTTGACATTAATCGTTGGAAATGATATCAACTTGTTTCGAAAAAGAATATATTTGATTTTTACGAGAAAAAGGAATCGAAAACCTATCTAAGAATTACTATTTTAATCAAGCTATTTAAATCATTTTATGTAGTTCATTCAAAACCTCTGAATATTTAATTTTTATAGAATGCAGACTTTTACGGATTATCCATGTTTTCGGTATTCCAAGGATTATTTCGTGCGGATAATCGGGAGCTCAGTGTGTATGATTTGATGTCCTTGGGATATAATATACTTGGACCATATGATTGACACATGCTTTGCATCAGCAAAGATATAAACGATTACAGTTTTCATTCCTTAAATGGGAAATAGATTACCACAGAGTTCAAATTGATATATTTATACATACTCTATCACGGAGAGTATGCATTGAGTATGAATATTTCTCTGAAAGTTTCAAACGTTCTAATTTAGGGAACTGAACCATTTAATTTGTCATACAGCTGGAACTCATCAAAGGGTTCTGGATCTGTGGTTCAAATTTTCACGTGAAAAAAGAGAAATTATAAATTAATCAAATAAACTACCATTTACTTTATTCTTAAACATCTTTAATGGTATAAATAAAAGTTATTATTTGTGTAATCAATATGCTTTCAGAATTTGATAGAAATATATTTATTTCATGTTTCCTGAAAAAAACCGTTTTTGCTAAATTTGCATATCCTTTACAAAATTAGCAGAAAATGTTCACAATGCAGTTTCCTTAACAACATGTTATTTATGTGAAGTTAACGTAATTTGTCTCTTTTAGAAAGTATAAAGTATATTTTTTAACTCAATAATTTTGTTAATCAGTTGCCAAACAAAAACTGTTCAAAAAATTTCATTCAATCAAGATAATTTTTACCCGGTGTAAGCTGGAAAAAAAATATCATCATTTTAGCCCTTAAACCTACGGTTCTATAAATGCGACATAAATTCAGTCATATTTTGCAGTCTGTATAAAAACATTAACAACCACTGGGGTAATTCCCATTATTTATAACACTTTTTAACATTCAGTTTCATCTTCTTTATTTTTAAGAATGCTGTAATATTAAAAAAATTAGACTCTCAAGTTTGAAATCTTTTTATATGAGCACTTTCGTTACAGACAGTAACAACATTTAAGTATAGTTAGTACAAGGTAATAACTTGCTTGCCTATAAAATGACTAGATTGATTTCTTCTCTCATACAAAGCTAGACCTCTTTATGAAGAAGTGTGCAGTAATAAAATATGGTTGTTGGTCTGTATTTAAATAACTATGAGTTTTCTGGTGATGGAGTAAAATGCTGGAGAGGATAATCTCCGAATTCTTCCGTGCCTGGGGAGGTATGGAATGAAAGGGGCATCCCCAGCAATACCGGATCTGGACAAAAAAATGAACCGGGCTCCTGATGGCAACCGTAGTCGTAATAATCGTATTCAAATCCATCTTCGGATCCCGTCATAGACAATTCCGATACAGATGCAGCCTAAGGGCGTGGAACTCTCTCGTTGGACATTCTTAGGAGGAGGTCGGCCCGTCGACGGACGGGTGACGATGTGTCGGGCAGTTTATCCCATTTTGAGTTCGGTTGTAAGGAAGTAGAAGATCGGAAAATAAAAACTCTTATAAAGATAATCTTCGGGACTTGCGGACGGAGTTTTCACAGATATTTCTGATGTAGATGTCACGAGTTCGGGGCAATCGAGAGTGGATCCTGCAGAGCTGAATTTCATTCTGTATCTGCGGTAAGACTGGACTAACACTAAAAAGGCGGTTGTTGTACAAAGGACGGCAGCCAACATGATGATGGTTATGTGGACGGCAGACAAATTGCTTGAATCACTGAGTTGTGTGCTGTGACGAACCATTGCAAGGCTTGCTCTGGGAATCTCTGATAAAAACAAAAAGAAAAAGTACCTTCGTTTACAATATTAGAAAATCATTCACATAGTCAGCTTAGATATCCCCTAGCCGAAGTGCTAGCCTGATAGGGAAAGTATTTCTAATTTTGGAATATTTGTATATACATAATGATATACCTTGGCCATGGGTCCTAAGTTTGAAGTTATTTGTGTTCCATATTTACTTTGTGCTGATATCCTGGAGATCTGAAGAGAGTTTATAAAATAATTTTAATGCTACTGAACTTCAGACAAAATTGTGTACACTGAACCCAAAATTGAAAATGTCACAACCTCAGACGCCATTGGACCCCGGTGGCCAAATCACGCATCACGATACCTGTTTCTCAGAGGTAGTACCATTAGCGTTTGGGACAATCTCCACAATTTTCCCCCTAGCTGTCAGAGCCCCTTGTAAGGGAAATTTCCTCTTGTGACGTCTTGTTGCCCTCAAAAGGTTTCGGATTTGGGGAATTTTGGATATTGGAATTTGAATAAGGGATGCTCGACCTAGATTAAATTTTTGCATGTTCTATAAATTTGCTGTAAAGTTAGCAGAATCAAATCAAGATTATCATTACAAATTTCTTTTAAACTAGCGTTGTGTTTAAACCATTTCACATTTGTCTCTTTATGTTTTTTATTTACTTTTAAAAGGATTATCTTGCATGTAGTTAGAATTACACTTTTTGTAATGTATCTTTGTATAAATGTTAAGTACCACCGAAATGGCTAGAAATATTTTCCTCTGAACATAATTAGAGTTTTTCTTATGCTCACAGCATAAGGTGACATTTTCTTCAAAAACACCTTCATTTAAAATTTTTATATATGCACTGTAATACAATTAAGAATATTACTATAAACTGTCCTAATATATGTCAGTGCTAATTTATAGAGGCTTTATGTTTTATACTGTGGGTAATGGAATTTTTAACAAAAAATTAAAACACTGTTCATTAATACAAAAATATAATAAATAACATTTTTTAAAGCTTTAGAACTATGAAATTGAACCATGTTATTGTAAAAAGCATTTATTTTAAAATGCATATTGACTATTATTATCATGTTTTTTTTAAGAAGTACAGTAAAACTATAAACTAAATTAAAACTATTGCTCTACAAAGTATACTCGTCTACACATAATATAATTTAAATATTTCCGTTATTTTGCTGCCCAAATTAATAAGTTCCCCACATTAAGATTGAATAGGCATAAAAGAAATGATCAAAGTATATCAATCATAAATATACATTTACGTATAAAACTGAAAATAGGATTATAGGAAAATTGCTGGACGTATATTTTATCATAAAATATTAAAAAGGGAAATAAATACTAAACCAAAATTTGTGTTCTCCGTTTGGGTTAGTTCACAACTCTGAAATCTATTACACAAATAAAACTTTTTAAATTAAATCATACCTGATCTGGTGAAGCGGCACACGAGCTCAATTTCGTCTGATGAACTGTTTCCACAATGAACTTCGATGCGAACTGTGTCTGATAAGGAATGCACTGGCTGGAGAGTGGTAAGAGGACTAAATAGCTAAAGCACAGTCCCAAGAGAGGATTTTCCATCCCTAATCGTCAACCAGGCAATCGGAAGAGGGGAACATGAGACTGATGACTTCAATAATGACATGTCCAGTGGGCCACGCTTGAATAGACCACCACGTTTCCGGGTATCACATTCTGATACCAGTAAATGCATAAGCAAAGAATTAGTTTATATTTCTCTCACACCCACAACAGCAGTCCCATGCAATCGGCCTGTTCAGTCGTTGTGTGATGTTATCTGAAAAAAGCCAACACAGAGAACATAACTTGAATTACTGCAGAAAATTTATCAAAGTAATTTATCTTAGCAATTTAGAGTTAAGAATTCAACAAGTTTTTGTTTCTTTTTAATATATACTGTATGAAAGTTCTGTTATTGAAATAGAGCCTTAGCAATTAATTGATTTATGAAAAAACTGCAAAATAAAGCCCCTTTTATACATTAGGACATATTTCATATTAAGGAGGCAGCATCGGTAATATACATTGTTTTAAGCTAAAATTGTTTGTAAGTATTACACTATATAAGTCTTGTTTTACAGCGATTAACGGATAACGAGAAATTTCAGTTAAGGGTAGAAAGAGAGACAGGGGATGACGTCCAGATCCTTTGAAACTGAGAAATAAATATGGGACAGAGAAACTAAGACGGAACAAAAAGGCATAAATGGTAAAGCTAAGGAGTGATATTATAATGAGAGGTTCCTAGGGCAGAGTTCGGGATATTTAAACTGTGCGCTCGGAAGACAGAGCATCGGTATTATGTTCCTCCTGAATTCCTAACCTCACTGTCAGCAGCCTCACTGTCACAGCTATGGCAAGCGTGTGAACAACTCAACCGCGAAACTTAGTAACAGACAGCAAAAGATATAGCACACATTTAATATATATATTGCACTGCTGGCCACTGTAAATGCAACACCCTGAAGGAACATGCAAATAACATGAAATTACAACATGCATTAGCGGAGGTGAGATATGCAAATGATTAGAATTTCAGCGCAGACGCACATCACGCAGCGCCTGTGGCGCCACTTCAAAGCGCTATTTAAGGCTTGGAGATTTCGACGATTTGAAATTCGGCAATTGTGTTTTTTTGTGGTTTTTTCAAAAAAACGATCAATTATGCCTCGTCGAAAACAGCGATCATCTTTTGATCAAGTATCCGAGTTCGACAGAGGAAGAATAGTGGCCTACCGAGATTGGGATTATCTTTCAGGGAAATCGGTAGTCGTGTTGGACGAAACCAAACAACTGTAATGAGGATATGTGATCGTTGGATGCAGGAGGTACGACGGACCGGCGTGTTCGATCGCATCCACCTCAGCGCACCACTTCACGTGATGACAGGCAAATTGTGCGCATGGCAGTGACGGATCGCTCAGTCACGTCACGAACCATAGCACAGCACATGCAGTCTGTAACGCATCATCCAGTGTATGCGCGTACCATTCGACGCCGTTTTACAGCAGAGTGGGTCTGTCCGCAAGACGTCCATTGCTTTGTCTACCCTTGACGGCAGAACCACAGACGTCTCCGCCGCCAATGGTGCGATGACAGAAGGATGTGGACGGCAGAATGGAATGAAATTGTCTTTACTGACGAGTCACGCTTCTGTCTGCAACACCACGATGGTCGCATTCGAGTCTGGAGACACCGTGAAGAGAGGATGCTGAACAGCTGCGTTATGCACCGCCACACTGGTCCTGCACCGGGTATTATGGTATGGGGTGGTATTGGATATCACTCTCGCACACCTCTAGTACGCATTGCCGGTACTTTAAACAGCCAGCGCTACATCTCCGAGGTGTTGGAGCCAGTTGTCCTTCCTTACCTCCAGGGCTTGCCCACAGCCATATTTCAACAGGATAATGCGCGACCACACGTGGCATGCATTGTCCAACGGTTGTTCGTCAATCGCCAGATTGAATTGCTTCCCTGGCCGCCTCGCTCTCCGGATCTTTCGCCGATAGAAAACATGTGGTCCATGGTTGCTCGACGATTGACCCAGATTCCATCCCCAGCTGCCACAGCAGATCAACTTTGGCAACGTGTGGAAGCTGCTTGGTCTGCTGTACCCCAGAAATCATCCAAAAGTCTTCTTCGAATCAATGCCGAGGCGTGTTGCAGCGGTGATCTCCAACAATTGGCGGCTACTCTGGCTACTGATTTTGGCAGAACCAACTTCACAGAAAGTCATAAATTTAATCATTTGATACTTGGTCAACATGTTATCTACAAATAAATTTTGTGGGATATCTCTTGTCTTTCTTGGTGGTGCAATTTGGGGGGCCAGCAGTGTATATATATATATATATATCTATATATATATATATATAGATATATATATATTATATATATATATATATATATATATATATATTTCTTAATACTGTAAAAAGAGAAAAAAAACGAATCAAATATAAATCTTTGCTTTTTGAATTAAGAAATTTTCTTTCTAGATAATTTCATAACTGTAAAAGTTTTCGAATCATCCAAGTGGTTACACATATGTAACGTGGATTTTGTCGTACAGTTTTCTTATTAATTGCACCTACTTTAAAAAGTAGTTTCCTTTATTTGAAACTGCAATTTACTGGTACAGATAATTGGATGTTTTATGGCTTGTGCGACCTGTTATAAAAAGGACCGGACCGTTGTTCCATCCAGGGGTCGTCGTAATTGCTTTTTTTAATTGGACTACGGTACAATGTAGCACGGACACTTTCTCTCTATTTTCCAGTCTTAATTCTTCGAACCCCCATCTGTTGGCCGGATCCCATCCTTCCCCGTGAAGAAAATTCTTTCAAAGATTTCCTCCTCCTGGCCCCAAAGCGACAGTTCGCCAATCATATTCGGCGTTCGCTTTCCGTCCCACTCTTGTCTAGGTCCAATCAGCGGGCCGTTCCCGCTCTTTTCGCTGCCTTACTTGGGGACTATTTTGTTTTTGGCCGCGTGAATCGCAGTTTTTCTGTTACGAAGGTTTGTTCTTTTACGGTCGGTTTTTACCGATGAAGTCCCGATGCTACTCTCCGTGGACCTTAGGCCCTTCAACGTAGTTGGCGACTTACTGTTTGTTTAAATCAAGTTAATACAAACCCTAGCCTGTGTGCACCTTGTCCAGAATGAAAAGAGATTACTCAGTCAGATTTAGATATAGAGCTACATTTTTCTGATAGCTAGCTGCTTTTTTTTATGCTTAAGCCCCCCCCCCCCTTCAGTTCGGCTTGCCGACTGTTGGGGGACGCTAACCTTTTTTTGCATTGATTCTAATACTTTTTTTTGCATTGATTCTTCATTTACTACTGTTAACATTGACCGGAGTGGTCACAACTTTTTGAGCTCAGATTAAGTAGAGCAGTCGACTGTAATAGCTTATTATAGCCCTTTTTGTGTATCCTAGAATTGAATCAAAGTTCCTGACTATAAATAAAATAACTTGATTTTTATAACCAAGTCTGGTTCCTTATTCACTTGCCACTAGAAAGTTGACAGTGGTGAATTTGGGTATTAGCGGTTATCTTATCTTCACAACGACTCGACGATCCGGTCTTGTGGCATAGATTGCCGAGTGGTGTCTTCTAGTAACTTCGCTACAGGTTATTACTTCCGTTCTCCAGCCTTTTTTAGCGTCGCAGGGATGTACAGTTCCTTCCATTGTGCTGTGTAAGTGCTAAGAACTTTCTTAGTCCCAAGAACTGTTCCCGAGGTCGTTCTTACTACCTTCCTTTCTAAAAAGTACTATTTTACAGAACTTAAAATAACCTGGTACTCTTCCCTCTGCTCATACATCGTTTTAGACACTAAAAACTGGCCACCGAAGCGTTCCGAATTCATCATTATTCCAAGGACTTCTAGTTTTTCATCAGTAGAGACAATTAATTTCTTCAGCATAGTTAATCTCTTCTGCATAGATAAAAGTGAGAACTTTCGTCAGTAACTAGATATTTCAGTATAGGTATTCAAAGAAATTTTCAGTATAACATATTAAAAATGTTTTTTTAAACTTCCTTTGATAAAAGTTTACATTTATCATTTATATATTTTGAAAACCTTTTAGAGGTTAACAATACGTGTAAAGAGAAATCTAATTATAACACATATAATTAAATTCGTAAGCAAGTAACGAAGTTTTTTTACTTTAAAAAATTTTAAAGTTTCATTATTAAAGGAATATTCAAAATTTGCACTGATTAACGAAGGGGGTCCGGTATTGTTATTCTTTGGTATACGCCACAGATGGAATTTTCCTTTAAGATGGACCTCAAAAATAATTTCCAGTATAATTTTACAAATATAATGATAAGAACCTGAGCATGATTCTGTGTTGCACTGCTGCGATTGCACGGCTTTACCGATACAGTAAGTCTCATTTGTTGTAGAAAGGCAGAGTCTATAACGGCTCTGAATTCCACTTCCACAAGATACTGAACATTCACTCCATGGTCCCCAGTCATTCCAGATAGCAGATAGTTCTCCTGAAATTAATTTTACAAATATATTTAAGAAAAAAAAATTATTTTTTTTTACATGTAGGGTGCAAAATAAGAAATAAGTAACATGCAATTACTTTCGTTACCAGAAACATATATGCTTAAAGGTATCATAATGAGTGATATAACAGGGAACCAAGGAAGGTTTTTCTGCCAGCCAATTACCAAAAATACTTTTATCGTTAGATATTTAACATTATAGCTAAAAGTTAAATAGTACCAACGCATTTTATTTCGCATAATTTTTTTTTATTTTTTTTCACACTATGAGTGAAGGGAAGTTCAGGTGAAGTGAAAATTTAGACTAGCGGTAATAACTTTTATTAAATTTGAGGTACATAAAATTAATATGTATATGTGTGTGTGTGGGCGTGCGTGTGTGTGTGCGTGTGCGTGTGCGTGTGTGTGTAAGATTTGCAGTAGTTTCGTTTCATTAGAATAGATACAAAATCTATCAAAACTAAGCCTTCAGCAAGAGAATAGGGAGCATGGAATTATATTGAATGTAAATGCTTTGAGCTAATTTATATACAATGTATATACATTATATGTGTGTGTGTGAGCACGCGTATGCATAAACCTTGCGTGTAATGAATCAAAGATTCATGGATCAAAATCGATATAAAAAAGTGAGAGACCAGCCAGAAGATAAATCCTATTCATAAAATGAAAAAAAACCTGGGATTTTGCTCGTAGTTGAATGAAATACTATATTACACATTTATGGGGCGTACGAGATTAATACAATTACAGTAAGAGAAAAAAAATTCAATCCACTTGCGCTTTACTCAATTACAGTAAAAAATAAACAGATAAATAAATAAAAAATAAAAACTGCACACTTTAAAGAATAAATACTCACTACTGTCTGTTAATGTTGGTAGACAGTGCGTCTTCAGATCAAATACTGCTCCATTACGAGCCGTGCTAACGAAGCTGAAACAATATTCTTGGTAATCATCCTGGAAGATATCACATGACAATTTTGTGGAATGTTTTCCGGTCTCAATGCGACTCTCTCGAATGTACTTCAATGGTCCTCTTAAAGCTTTGCCATACACTCGAATCCTATCTTGGTCAAGAATGCATCGTGGATAATGATAGATGACAGAGAGACTCCCATCACAGGGTTGGACGGAGCTTTTAGCAACGCTCACAGAGTAACGGTGACTCCAAATTACTAAAATAGTGTCGCTTACTGCTATTGGAGGCGCATCTTCGAGATTTGTGCGGACACGAACCTGAAATGAAACGATATTGATTTCGTTTTCAAACAATACAAATCATATAGCGTAGAAAAAATTCTGATCCTGCAACTTCTCCCCTTATAACAACATTCAAGTTAAACTAATACATACTGTATTGCAGGATTATAATAATTATATTTTCAAACTCAAACAATGTGAAACGCCATCCGAAATATTTCCAATAATAGCATTTTAATAATTGATTCAGACATTTTAAAACTTGACTTTTAATACGTTAAAATGCAAAAGACAAAATAAATCAACCTTTGACAAGTTAATAAGGTAGTGATAAATACACTGAAGTGCCACTGAATTAGGGATACCTACCTAGTAACGAGTTGGGCCTCCTCTGGCCTTGATAACGGCTGCCACACGACGAGGCATAGATTCAACAAGTTTCTGGAAACGTTCCACGGGAATGGCTTGCCAAATATAAGCTGCCCATAATTCAGTAAGGTTCTTTGGTGCTGTGTGATGGCCTTTCACGCCTTGTTCCAAAACATCCCAAAGATGCTCAATAGGATTTAAGTCTGGGCTTCTAGGTAGCCAATTCATGACAGAGAAGTCAGAGGAATGCTCATCCAACCAGCCAGTAGCCAACCGGGACTTGTGAGAGGTACAGTTGTCTTGCTGGAAAACTCCATTACCGTGCGGATAACAGAACAGCATAAACGGATGGAGGTGATCACCCAGCAACTCTACGTACCGAATTGCATTGAGGGAGGTTGGTACACGCACCAAAGATCCCAAACTGGGCCACGAAAAAACACCCCAGACCATGATTGAGCCACAATGCCCTTGCACAGTTCCAGCCAGGCATGCAGGATCCATGGCTTCATGAGCCTGACGCCATATTCTCAGCCTCCCGTCGGTGTTAAGTAGTCGGAATCGAGACTCATCACTCCATGCTACTCGATTCCAGTCCTCTACACTCCAGTCTCTGTGCTCTCTTGCCCAGGCAAGACGTGCAGCCCGATGGCGAGTATAGAGCAATAGTACTCGCGTAGGTCGACGGCTCCCGAAACCCATACGGTGAAGCGAGCGTTGCACAGTCCGTTTACTGACTGTACGACTGGCACCGTCATTAAACTGGGTGGTAATTTGAGCTAATGTTTGGCTTCTCTGGCTACGTACAATACGCCTGAGTCGTCTCTCACCACGCACTGTCAAGGCTAATTGTCCTTTGCAGTTTGCCCGATCGCTAGTTTTTTTTCCACCATCCATGTATTCTTGGTATACTCTTGACACTGTCGACCTTGAAAATTCTAGCTGTCTGACGATTTCAGAAATTGAATGGCCCATGCGTCGCGCACCTACGATTTGTTCGCGATCGAAGGCGTCTAAATCAGGCAGTTTACCCATACTGGCAATTCCAACAACTAATTCAGAACAACCACAGTACACGCTATATATGCAGTTCCACAGCGCCCTCACTTGCGCATACATGATGCGCAGCGCTACACAATTTGCATAGGCTTTGCTATCCCTAATTCAGTTGCACTTCAGTGTACATTGCAGTAAAGTCGTAACCTATAATAATAAGTAAACGATATATTTTAAAGAGTGCAATATTCAACAGTTTTACTTCCCCTCATAATTTTTAATGATAACGTGGATCATACAAAATCATTTTTCTCGTTGTTAATAAAGATATGTATTTCTGAAGAATAATTAACAGATATATTTACAGATATGGAAAATTATATTGATGTTGTTGATTTGCGACTTTATAATAAAACAAAAATATGAAACTCATAAGAAATCTGAAAATGAAAATATATGTTATAATTACACTTATTATGCCATTCTAAAGAATCATATTATACTTTATAGTCCAGTTCGGGTCCAGATTACCATAGAAAGTTCAATCTTATTTTATAAAATTAACCTACATCTAAGGATATTTACCCTTTATTTTTGCAGTAATTGCCTTCCTAAGTAGCTGTTGACTAACTAGGTTATGCGTAATTCATCTCAGAGTAATAAACTAATGTCGGAGTAATACATTTCCCGACTGGTCAACGGCAATCCATTTTAGGAAAAAATCAACTATGGTTAAAAAAAAATTTTTATAATTCACAAATTTGCATGGCATAATATTGTCTACATTTTTATCCCCATAAAATCCTACGCTGAATTTAAAGTAATTTTAGTTTTTTAATTCTAGTTTGCCTCATAGAATCACTCAAATTTGCAGTTATTCCTAATATTTAATTATAATTCTTGATAGTGAAAAATAATTTGTAAGGATTTGACCAGAGATTAAGTGCTTCCTTACGCCAGGTATACTTTTTTAGCCGTACGTTTCCTTAGCCGTACGTACCTTAGTCGTACGCCGTAAACTTCCTGAGTAAAAAGAAGTTTCGAGGCCACGGTATTTCATACAGCTGATAAATTGAATAACCCAAACAACAACCCATTTCAGAACTGTTGAAAGAAATTCTGAGATATCATTTTCTGTTTAGAAGCAAGATAAGATTTTTTAAACTTCCATGGTTCATTCACAAAGAAAATGTCATTATGGCCCGAGGCTGTAACTTAGAAGAACTCATGTTCAGCTGACTACAGACCTCAGGTTCGAGGCTTCGGCCGTGGGAAATTTTAAAATAAGGAAATTAAATATACTATCTACCAATGAGTATTTGGACACCTGTGATAAAAAAGAAAAACAAAATTTATTCATACTCAATAGTTGGTAGAGCCTCCACGAGAGGCAATTACAGCCTCACAGCCTCAACCCTCCGGGGCATGCTTTCCACAAGTCCTTGTATGACGACTAGTATTTTCTTCTACTCGGCTTGGAGAAGTCATGTAAGTTCCTTCACCGATTTTAGACGATTATTGCACCCCTTAATTCGTCGATCCAACTCGTCCCAGAGGTTCTTGATAGGGTTCAGGTCTGGGCTTTGGGCAGTCCAGTCAATTCGGTTAACCCCATTGTCACCATACCAATACATGATGGGCCTCGCAACATGACAGTTGGCGTTGTCGTCCTGGAAGTAACATGGGTCCAACCCGTAAAACTGTCACAACGTAGGTAGTACACTGTCATCCAAAATAGGGCAGTAGGCGTCGGCGTTGAGCTTACCGTGAATTGGGACCAAGGGTCCATGCCAAAAGAAACACCCCCAGACCATAATTTCACCTCTGCCAAACTTTACTGTGGTCACAATGGATTCAAGCAGGAGGTGTTCTCCAGGCAGACACCAGACCCAGACCCCACCCCCCACCCCCATCCGAACGGTAGAGGGTAAACCTTGATTCGTCGCTCCAGAGAACCCATTTACACTGATCTACGGTCCACTTTCGACGTGATTTGCACCACATTAACTGAGCAGCGCGGTTGGACTTTTTGATCAAAGGCTTATGGGCGGCAGCACGACCATGAAAACCAAGCAAATGGGCTTCCTTATGGATGGTATTCGTCGAAACAGCACTCCCGGATGCCTGTTGAAACTCCTGGAGTATGTGGGCCATCGTTTGGGTGCAGTTCTTCCGAATTTCTGTGGACAGCACCCGTCGGTCTCTATCTCCCAGTTTCGTGGGTCTGCCGACTCGGGGTACATTACGACAATCACCGCTCACCTTCCACTTCTGAATCACATAGGCCACTGTCGAGTTTGGGTAATTCAGCTCTCTAGATATGTCCCTTAAGGACCGGCCATTAGTGCGTTACCCCACGATTACACCTTTCTCGAAATTAGATAACTCTGCACTTCGTGGCATCTTGCATGCGACTAATGCCAATGTTGTTTCCTACACGACATTTAACGGCGGAGGGCGTGACGTATATCAGGACCTCAGATATCGTTATTTTCATGGGTGTCCAAATATTTTTTGTTAGACGGGGTAGATGACAGTATGGTATAATGTTATAAACAAAATGATAGTTTTACTCTCCCTTCTTATTTTAAAGTAGAAAAAAGACTACTAGAATAACGATCACTTACATCAGGACTTGAACACTATATTGTCTGTTTTCTGAACTGTCATGCTTACCGCTTACACCACTGGACCATTCATTCGATCTATCAGAACAACATAAATTTAGGATTTTTTAAAAATTATTTTACTGATTTTTACATTAATTTTTACATACCGTGTAATTCCCAGCTCGATCGAAAAATTCACATTCTAGGGTCATGTCGTACGAAGCATCCCACATCCAGCTGGTAAGTTCTTTGCTTGTTAAAACAGTCGGTTTTTGCCATGTCGTCATGCTAAAACCTTCATAAACTAGATCCACAAATGTGATATATGTCGCACGGGGTTTACATTGAAGGTTTCCAACATATAGTTGAATTGATACATCTGAAGTATAAGTTTCCACCATCAAAGGCACATGAACTATAACTTCGGGCCATCGGACATCTACAGTCTTTGATCTTGACAACACTTTTTCCTGTAAAAAAGGGAGAAAATTTTGTACTCAGAATTAATTGTATCTTCTTTCAAAATTTACATCATAAATGCATTTCTAATGAGAAAATTTCTTTTCCAGAAAGCATTACTTCGTATCAGTTCAAAACTCATGATAAGTCAGAAATTTCTTTAGATCCCTCGAAGAAGACATTATAACTGAATAAAATGTTTTCTCCAGTATGTACTGCTGATTCCAAGATGTTACATTTATGTTGTACAACACCTGTACAACATAATTATAACATCTGTATGTAACTGTTTACAACATCTTTTATAAATTTGAATAAATCTTTTATGATAACCTATGTAACCCTCAAAATCAGTTCTCATTTAACAAACATTAAAATAAGCAAGATGCCGGAATTAATTTAAATGGTGTGTCTTGTGATGCTCTAAACATAATCTCATTCACACTCCAAGGACACAAAACGTTCCTTGATAACTTATGATACAAGCATCGCTTAGATTCAGACCTTGCCAAAGGGATGCATAGGGGAGACCTGTGTACTTAGGGCCATCATGTACCTAGGGCCCCCCAAATTTATTTGAATAATATTTAGTTCTAGATTTTATTACTCAGTTGGGCGAGTGGCAACAGTAATTTCTGTTTTAGCAGCCAATTAGAAATCTTGGAGGAGAAAGCTGTGGCAAGTTATAAGTGAAAAACCTTTTTGCATGGTCTGAAGTAAAATTTTGCAGCTCATCTCTTTTATCGTTTTACAAAGGTAAGTCAAATACTTTTTTTGAATTCTAGTACATAATTTTGTTTGTAACATTAAGTACTAAATGAGGTATTGAATAAGTCCCCGCTCCATGTGGGCTTTTCAGTAGAAGACATTTTGTATGAAATTACCTAGTCTTGTACTTAGGGTCACATAGTTGCCTTGTACCTATGTCCGTGGCCCTAGGTACAACTGTAATCATATTCTGTAAGTTGGTTTTTTTTATTGAAAAAGTTTTCATAATAAATGGAGGAAAAATGTGAACAATTTTGATTCAGTTAAGTTTTTTTTTTTATTGGTTGTTATTAAAATAGAAGGGGTACTACATATTTTGTTCTGGAACTCTCAATGTGCTTGACTTACAAAAAATAGTTTGCTACTATTATTATTATTATTCAGAATTATTAATTTGTTTATATAAACATAAGAATCTATTTTAAAAAATTATATTTTTAAAAGCAAAAGTATAATTCTAAATTTGGTTTATACGATATTTTAATCAAATTTTCAACCTTTATCGAATTTTCATACGACAAATTCCTAATTTATCAGTAGGGTAATTACAAATTCGTAATTATTTCTTCGGATGCCTAGAAATCCTGATGGAATAAAGTAGTCAAAGCCTATTGCATATAATGTAACTGCAGCTGCAGAAGCAGTTTTGATTGATGAAGTTCCAGTTCGGACTGCAGCACGATAGTTTGGAGTAAGCAGAACAACACTGCAAAGACTCATTGACTTTTGTAGGAAGACTAATGCTGAAAATACAGAATTAAATTGTGCATATTCTAACCGATGTGCTGTTTGGATGGCATTTTCTAACGATGAAGAGAATGTCCTTGTTCAGTACCTTGTCGCTGCATGCAATATGCAATATGGGTTGTCAAAACAACAGGTTAAAAAGCTTACCTTTGAGTATGCAAAAGCAAATAAAAAATATATCCTAAGTCCTAATGGTGAAGCTGGTGATCAGTGGTACTATGATTTTATCAAAAGAAATTGTTGTCACTAAGAAAGGTTCTGTCACTAAGGAAGCCCCAAGCCACAAGTTTATCAAGAGCTACAAGTTTCGATAAAACAAATGTTAATACATTTTTGAGAATTATCTGGAGGTATTAGCAAACTATAAGTTTTGCCTGAATCCATCTATAAGGCTACGGCCCCACGAGCGTTTTTTCACGCAGAAACGCAGCTTGAAAACAAGCCACAAAATATAGATAAGCTGCTGTGATGTACGCGTGGCCAGACGCAGCTCTTTTTCACGCTAGCGGGGGGCTATTTGTCGTGTTCTCAAGGTCGCCCTCTGGAGGATAGAACCAGACCTATTTTTCAAGCTGGTCTGAAGCAGAATTTTCAGTGTGGACGAAACGGGCACTGCGGCAGTGCACACACCGACCAAGGCTCGGTGCACACGAGCGATCCGGTGCCGGTGTGAAATCGCATCGGTGCCGCAGGCTTCAATTCACACGAGAGGCGATCTCGTTGCGGTTTTGGCTGTTCTGTGAAATTCACGTGACAGACAGATGGTGTACATGAGCGAACAATTAGAGAACGCGAGGTGTAACATTGAGGACACGAGAGTTGGAAGCGTACTCAAGAAAAAGAGTTGTGTTTTCGTACTTTATTTATAAGTATTTAAAATACAGAAAAAGAAATTATTGGGTCCACCCACTGGTGAGTTAGAGGATGTTAAAAGGGACATCTTCCTTATTATATGAAGACTTGTGTCATGACGAAGCAAAGTTTTTTAATTACTTCCGAATGAGCAAACACTCTTTTGAAGAAGTGGTTCATTATACTTCAACTACAAACATTATTTTTCTGTGGTGTTATTAGCAGTTGCTGATTCACAATATAACTTTTTGTATGTAGATATTGGCTCCTATGGCAAAGATTCGGATAGTTTAATTTTCCAAAATAGCTCTTTCAATAAAAAATTAGAAAGCGGAGGCGTGAAAATACTAACAGGTAAACCCCTGCCTGGGATGGATCACCCAGTCTTGCCCTACGTGTTTGTTTGTTGGAGATGAAGCATTTTCCTTGTTAAGAAATGTTTTGAGACCGTACAGCGGTAAATTTTTGTTAAAAAAAATAAATAAATAAAAATTTTTAAAAAAAAATTTAAAAACAAATTAATTAACTACCGACTATTTCGAGCTCGAAGATATGTCGAATGTTCGTTTGGAATTTTGAGCAACAAATGGCGAATACTACATAGGCCTCTAAACGTGAAACCTGATTTTGCTATAAGCATCATCAAAACGTGTTGTGCCCTTCATAATTATGTTCTCAAAAGAGATGGATATAAATTTGAAGATACATTATGTATCGAAGGATTTTATGACAGCGGCCAAAATCAAGGATCCCATCAAAATCAAGGAGAGATCAATTTAAATCAGATCAGAAATACATGGGCGGACTATTTCATTAGTGATGTCGGAAAACTGCCATGGCAAAATGACTGCATTTAACAATAAATGTGAATGGAAAATGCGATATTTAAAAATAACAATAAATATTTAAAAATTTAATAGATGGAAATTAATAAAAGTTTAATAAATCAAAAAATATGTTTAATTTTTACTTTCTAGCATATTGTTTAGATTTGTGTTTAATTTTTAATTAAGTTATATACTGCTATGCTCTGCTGTTATTATCTAATTACATTTGAGGAAACATCAAAAATTAATACGAGACTGAAATATGAGTAATGTAAATTTATCTGAAATATTGTAAACCTGATCGTCGTGATCCGTTAAATAAATGTCACCTGGCACCTCCAGGCATGCGTTCCTTTTTGTCAGCCTGACACCCCGGGCCTTGAATTGTCTCTTTGTGGTCTTTTCCAAAAAATTGACCCCTTTTTCCACTTAGGGAAGTGGCCCACCATTATGTATTTAATGGTCTGCTAGATTCCTTTAACAAAAAGTCACATCTGTACTGAATTTTCCAAAGGTAGGATTGAGTCTGTTTTCAGACTACAGCTCCGATTCAAAAAATTAGAAAGAAAATATGGTCAAGGGAATTGCAAATCTAATTTATCAAATAAATAATCAATGATATCAAATATAAATTATCATAATACAAATCTGCATATTTTGTAGATTATAAAAATATGAACATATTACAATGAAATAGAAAATATATTTAAAACAGCAAGTGAAAAAAAATTCAAAATATTAGAATACTTCATAACATGGTTCAAAAAATTAGAATAATGTAAATATATTGTACACAATTTAATATATTGTAAATATATTAAATTGTGTATTTAATTTGTGTAGTTAATTTGTGTACAATTTAATATATTTAATATATTGTAAATATATTGTACTTTTCACATTTAATATCCCACAATTCACGAAACTTTTTAACTTCCTCTATTAAAAGTTCTGTGTCTACACTTTCAGCCATTTTGTTTTTGCGGCAAAATGTCGTCCGTGTGAATAGCGCAGTTGAAATGAAGGTACTTCTAAGCCGTTGTCGTTCGTGCGATGAAGCAGTACCCGGGGTAGAAAAACCGGTCGTTGCGAGCTCGCAGCGGCTCAAACGTCCGTGTGAATCGGTTAGTTCAACTCTATGTACTTCTAATCGCAACTGCCGTGCCGCACCGGCGCCGCATCGCTCGTGTGCACCGAGCCCAAGGTTATAGCCCCCGAAAGGCAAGAAACAGGTTAGCAGCATGACTTCTGGTGAACGAAGAACTAATATAACTATTATTTGCAGTGTAAATGCAATAGGAAATTCCGTACTCCCTATGATGATTTTTCCAAGAGTGAACTTCGAAAACCATATAGTGAAAAGTGCACCTCCAGGAACAGTGGGAACAGCACATATTAGTGGCTGGTGAAATGCCGAAAAATTTGTTGAATTTTAGAAGCATTTTATTCACCACGTCAACTGTTCAGAGGATCAAAAAGTCTTGTTACTTGAAAAATTGTGAAAAAAACCTGTCTTTCAAATTGAGGCAACTTCATCTGAAGAATGATGAATCATTATGAAAATACTTGCAATTCACTAATAATTTGGCACATTCATTTGGTTTCTGTTATAAAATTCATGTGTATATGTTTATTTTATATTCATTATGGAGTGAAACATAACTTTTAGGTGATGGCCCTAGGTACACCAGCTACTGGTCTTAGGTACAATGCTGTCTTGTACCTAGGGCCATTTGTAAGTTTCAGAAAAAACCTTCTATTTCACAGAATTTATTATTTTGAGTATTTATATTAATCGCAATGGGATGGTAATTAGTATAACAATGTATGCATATCAGTTTCACAATTTTAAATAGGTCAGTGGGTCTGTTTTCGTTCATTGAAAAAAGGTGCCCTAGGTACACAGGTCTCCCCTACTTGAGATGTAGTTAGAAGGAAATTTTTTATACAACCACCAGACAAGATTCATTGTTAGGCAGGAGCATGATATCGTCCTACAGAAGAGTTAACATGTTTCCCTTAAAGTAATTAAAATCAGCTCAATTTTCAACTCGAAAAAGAGCCATTAGCAGATGGATAAGAATAAACTAGTATACATTTTACTTTATATTAGCGAGTATACCTCTCCAAAAGAGAGCATTTCCTCTTTAATTAGAATTAGTCTTTTAAGAGACTCATTTCTTATTTACTTCCATGAAACTTATGGAATAAGCTGTACCAAAAACACCTACTTTCTTAAAATCCACACTAAAAATTAAGAACGGTTTCTAGATTCGAACAAATTAAAATAGTTCTTCTACAGGACGAGGAGCATGTGATTGTCTTATTGGATAAATCATAAATGCATTTGTGACTTGACCATGGCGATAATCATACCTAATGCTCCCCAGCCTAATGAGGAGCTATTATTAGTTCGAAACTAATTGCCAATCAATTGAGAATTTAAAGAAGTCTCACTTATCATTAACATTACCTAGTTATGGGAATTCTACCATTAGTTTCAAGCGTATGTTTTAAATATTTATGAGGTATTGTGCTATTATCTTGGTTTCTAATCTATTTTATCAATGTCCCTGCCACTATTCTTACAAAATCTGCCACAATACCTCATGGAATTCTCTCTCAAACTCGATTAGAAGTAACAAATTTTTGGTAATTAGGAATGTACACGTAGGCAGTGGATCAGACAGATGATTATAGATAAGAGAAGAAGCAGTACAAAAATGCTTTCTCTGCCACTGATGTTAATAGAAACTAGTTAGTCGAGGGAACTTTTCAGGCGAACGACACTGGAACTGTCTCTTTGAGAAGTAAACTGAAACGGGTGGGCCTAAGTAATGTGATTCAAATTTAATCTAATGAAGTGATCTGTTAGGCTTACGAGCTGTATATACGGGATTAGTTGTAAAAATTAATTTTAGTTATAACAATATTCTTTATTGTAAACTCAAGTCGAGTCACCAATAAAGTAAGGCGTTCCCGTTAAAAAGCAGGTAAGTGCCAAAATTTCCAAAAAGTATTTTTTCACTGATACAAGGGTTTGTTTCAATGCTGATGGCATGGAAAAGGATCTAGGCACTTACCTCCTTTCTCATCTGCATTCTCTAACATATCTCAATGACGTCTTATGACACTCTACTCTATAGTGCCTAGATAGTAGGCACTTACCTCCTTTTTCATGCCAATAGCATTGGAATAAACTCTTGTATCAGAGAAAAAATACTTTTTGGAAATTTCAGCACTTACCCGCATTTCAACGGTAACGCCTCAATTCTTTTGTTGATTCAGACTTGATTATTTTACCTTTATAATATAGAAACATCCGTTTATTTTGCAGAAAATAAGTAAAACACTTTCTGAGTATTATTTCCATATTTTTGTATTACATGATCACTAACATAACCAAGCAGCATTATTTTCCCATACTGGATAAATTTCCAATACGATGGTGTCGCACATCTAGGCCGCCTATAGAGTAGAGTGCCATAAGACGTCATTGAGATATTTTAGGTAATGCAGATACTTCCTTTATAAACGTTGTACATGCCATTCCCCGTACCAGCCACTATTCTGTTTGCATTTGAAATGCACTTTATGTTTATTGCAATTTAGTAAATGTTTGAAATACCCGAAAAGGATTTAAGGTTATTTTTTATGGTATTTATGTAATAAATAATCTGTTGTTATTGTTGCTAAGCCCTCTTCACTAGAAAATACCAGAACAGGTTAGGTTCATGAGGCTCTGTCGTGTAAGCAAATGGGAGGCAGCAGTATCCTGAACAGTATTCTGCAAGCTTACTGACGGGGATACCTAAATAGTCCACAATGTGGAAAAGATTCGCAGGAGCAGCAGAACAGAATCAAGGGGGAAAGACCTTTGTAGAACAATAATCTTTTAAACATGAAATAGAAAAAAAAACAGTTTTCATTTTCTTTAAATTCAAATAACTCCTTACCTTATCTATGGTCACTAATTTGAAAGCAAATTGGCCTGCTCGAGCAAATAAATCGCAAGCAAACACAATCTTCCCTCTGGTGAGTTTGAGTGGTACATCTCTCTTTGCAACAGGTCTCTCTTCGTCTCCAACTAGTCTAACAAGAATCAGCCGAAGATTTGAACTTGATGGTGGTATGTGATAAGATACTTCGATATCTCCTGTCAAAGCGACGTGATCTTCAGGAGCTGAAAGCCAGAACTCAGCATCCGCTAAATAAAGAATATTATATAATGACACTTTCATCAAATCATTCGAGGATTTTCAAAGAGAACTATGAGAAGTCAACTGGGAAAAGTTTCAAAAATATGAAATTATGATCTTCAGGATATTTCTAGCCTAAAATTATATAGCTATATCAGTAGAATTTTTTTTATATCATTTTTATTATGAACCAGAGTTCAATTACCTTCATCAACGTTTTTCTTATTCGGAACAAAGTTTATGAAACATTTCTTTTAAATCAAAAATGTTGTGATTAATGTAATAAAACAAAAACATTTACTAAAATTAGTAAAAGTCAGTTTTATATAGAATTTTTGAAATTACTAAAGTAATTTCAGTCAGAATTAGAACCTCTACAAAGGTATTGAAATATAAAACAGGAAAAAAAGGGCACATTTAACATCATTCTAACAGGCAAATAAAATTATTTTCTTTTATTAATCTGGTGAAAGCGCTTTGTTATAATTGTACGTGATAAAACATCATATAAACCTAATATTACACAGCACAGAATAAAATATATATACAAAGATGCGTTCAACAGTATGGTCACCTCAAGTATTTCCTATGGTCAACTGAATTTCGCGGGATAACTCAGCAATATCAAATATATATTCTTGTTAACTTAAAAACGTTTGTTTCATTAACCAGACTTTGCAAAAAGTACACTGAAGTGCCACTGAATTAGGGATAGCAAAGCCTATGCAAATTGTGTAGCGCTGCGCATCATGTATGCGGAAGTGAGGGCGCTGTGGTAACTGAATATATAGCGCGTACTGTGGTTGTTCTGAATTAGTTGTTGGAATTGCCAGTATGGGTAAACTGCCTGATTTAGACGCCTTCGATCGCGGACAAATCGTAGGTGCGCGACGCATGGGCCATTCAATTTCTGAAATCGTCAGACAGCTAGAATTTTCAAGGTCGACAGTGTCAAGAGTATACCAAGAATACATGGATGGTGGAAAAAAAACTAGCGATCGGGCAAACTGCAAAGGACAATTAGCCTTGACAGTGCGTGGTGAGAGACGGCTCAGGCGTATTGTACGTAGCCAGAGAAGCCAAACATTAGCTCAAATTACCACCCAGTTTAATGACGAGGCCAGTCGTACAGTCAGTAAACGGACTGTGCAACGCTCGCTTCACCGTATGGGTTTCGGGAGCCGTCGACCTACGAGAGTACCATTGCTCTATACTCGCCATCGGGCTGCACGTCTTGCCTGGACAAGAGAGCACAGAGACTGGAGTGTAGAGGACTGGAAACGAGTAGCATGGAGTGATGAGTCTCGATTCCGACTACTTAACACCGACGGGAGGCTGAGAATATGGCGTCAGGCTCATGAAGCCATGGATCCTGCATGCCTGGCTGGAACTGTGCAAGGGCATTGTGGCTCAATCATGGTCTGGGGTGTTTTTTCGTGGCCCAGTTTGGGATCTTTGGTGCGTGTACCAACTTCCCTCAATGCAATTCGGTACGTAGAGTTGCTGGGTGATCACCTCCATCCGTTTATGCTGTTCTGTTATCCGCACGGTAATGGAGTTTTCCAGCAAGACAACTGTACCTCTCACAAGTCCCCGTTGGCTACTGGCTGGTTGGATGAGCATTCCTCTGACTTCTCTGTCATGAATTGGCCACCTAGAAGCCCAGACTTAAATCCTATTGAGCATCTTTGGGATGTTTTGGAACAAGGCGTGAAAGGCCATCACACAGCACCAAAGAACCTTACTGAATTATGGACAGCTTTAGCCAATATTTGGCAAGCCATTCCCGTGGAACGTTTCCAGAAACTTGTTGATACTATGCCTCGTCGTGTGGCAGCCGTTATCAAGGCCAGAGGAGGCCCAACTCGTTACTAGGTAGGTATCCCTAATTCAGTGGCACTTCAGTGTATATGCGAATAAAATTGTGTTCCTTAAGAAACATAACTTTTCAGTCTTAACAATAATTTTTAGCTTTGAATATTTGGACTCTCTAAAGAAAATAAAACAAAATCATTTTATCATAACAGTATTGATTTTATTTCGTAATAAGTAAGAACTAATATTTCAAATGTTCTGTTTTTTTTCGAAGCGGACGCGCTAATGTTGTTCCTATGTCGAATCTCGAGGAAATAATACGAGGGTATTATCTTTTATATCAGATGATGTAGAGCAGGGGTCTCGAAACTTTTTAGCCTAAGGGTCACACTGACTCCTCTACTAAGTCCCAAGGGCCAAGACCTAGCTAGATAGCTCATCATACCGAACTATTGTAGTTTTGAATCAAGCGCAAATTTTCATTGCATAAATTTGCCAGTGGATTTTTTTTTTCGCTCTCAGCACTACTTATCCGTGTGAAAAAAAAAACATTCTCCAAAATGAAGTATACAAAAAATATTTAAAGATCCAAGTTATGAGCATCTGAAGTAGCTGCTGATAATTTCCACTTGTAAACTTGATCCACAACTGCAAACAAATATCAGTGGAAAGTTGCAGCTACATAAATCCCATTGATCCTAATTATAATGTTAAATTTCATTATGTAAATTACTTATGAATGCCACTTATTGTAAGTTTTTAGGATAAATCTCATATCATTAATTACAGTTAAATATTCAATTTCATTATGTATGTCAGTAATTGTGTTTCTATTTGGTCGTTAAATAAAAACATCTGATTATTATTTTGTATGGTTTACTTACATTGTAAATTTTACGATGTAATCAAAATAAACTATGGCGGGCCGGATACTGGGCCAGATTGGTGGTGCTAGCGGGTCGTAGTTTGGAGACCCTTGAGAGATATAGAGATACAAAGACTGTGTAGAGGTACAAAGTTTTAGACATTTACTTGAATATGGCATGATAGTTTAAAAGACCCAGGTCCCTTTAAATGTAATTCCACCTAAAACAGACTTCATTTTCGCTAGCAGAGATATTTCCTTCAATGCCCCCTTCATTACAGCTTCCTTACTTAATGAACTTTTGAAAAACGAATTCAAATCTTTTCTCTTTTTATTTTCTAAATAGTAACTACATTTCTTTTTTTCCTTAAAATTAATATTCATTACTTATACATGCATATACAGTTGCAAAGTTAAAACTATTTTAAGCTTTTATTCATCCTTATTAAGAAAAGTATCAGAATTTTCGATAACACAAAATTTTTTATACAAATCACAATTTTTTAGAAAAATTGTGCAGCATTTGAAATTGAAACTTAAATAGTTAAATATTCGATGATGTAAATAAAATATATTGCTGTATGAGATGTGATATAAAAATATTTTCTTAAACATTTTGTTGTACGAGTGCTAGTACACAATACGGTTTGAGTAACGTATCGCAAAATAATCAGTATATGTGCACTGATTAATGAGTTATGTCTACCCGTTTAACATTTTGACCTCCTCTAGCCTGGCATATGGGAAGATACGCTACATAATATGGGTTCAGTAAGAGGACTCTATACTTAGGGGGGGAATATTAAATGTCTCCTTAGTATAACCCTCGAGGAGATTCGCTTGCTATACATGCCGTTCCAAAAAAAAAATTTCCAGATGTTTCGAAAGGTTAGGATTAGAGAGATTTTAGAGGGCAGAACTAGGTCCATCAAAGTATATCTCTTTAAGAGTAGTCCAAATAAAAGCACATGAAGAGGAGAATTGTAGTTTTGGTTGGTTGAGTGCTATTTTCTCTACACGAGGGTTAATTAGACCGGGACCTACTGCTTAAAACTGATTCCGAACGGTTACAAACAGTCATGCCAATAGTGGAACGCAAACCCACAGACTCTAATACCAAATGCCAGTTCCGTATCCATTCGGCTATCGTGCGGCACATTTCAGATTTGGAAGATGACGATCTCTGTTTGGATAAAAAAAAGGGCAACATTGTGGATTGTACACTGTTCACAACCAGCACTCAGATATAATTAGCCTCCGTAAATGGTTTCATATACACCAAGGACATGAAGTCTTTCCAATTAAACTTGGCCCATACAATACAATCACTTCCTCCAGCCTGCATTGCTGTAAACATGCAAGAAGGATCCATAGTTTCGTGTTGCTGACGCTATATACTTACCCTAAAGTCTTAAGAAAGTATAAAAACGCGACAAGGCCCTTTTCCAATACCTTTGCTGTCCAACTTAATCCCTTTTACCACCAGGGAGCGGTTTACTCTGATGAATTGTGGTTATCAGATATTTCCCAAGACGCTTGCTTTATTAGCCCCTAGATCATACTAGCGTGTAGTGCATATTTTTGCTGGAAATCGTTCCAGCCTTATCGTTTTACCTTATGTTGTATTGGATAAACAACTGTTGAACAGTGATCATCTAATTTTTGTTATCTTTAATAATTTAGCCTGAGGTGCGTTGTTTTAATTTTTTGGAACTGATACTACATAAGTTCTTGAGCAATCCAAGAGTGCGTAGCAATCTCTAAGATTGAAACACGAATTAGTAGAAAGTCTGATAAAATTTTATAAACTGATAAATTCTTATAGTCTGATAAATTCTTGATTTTACCCCTTATTTTACACCACAATGCTGTACTTTTTGTTTAAATAGAGACGGTTGGCTTCCAAGATGGTAGTACGCCCCTCCGAGCTTAAAATTCAATTCTTCACTCACTGTAAACATACTATAGTCAATTATGTACTTTCTCTCAAAGATCCCATGGTTATCTTATCTTATTCATTTTGAAAAGGGGTGGCCATATTTCATCACAATTAACTCATGTATATGTTTCAGAAATAAATAGCAGTAATAAAGCATTAATGAGTTTTAGACAAATACACGGAAGAAATTACATCCTCACGATTCAATACAAAACTGTCGTACGTTAAGTCTCTTAGTTAAAAAATATATGGGCCAAAGTAAGCGATATGAAAACAAGAGCTTATTCGAACATTCCATAAAATAAATGTTGTGTTCCTCGAATATTAAGGGCATAAATACGGTGAAAAAAATAAAATCTTGAGTAATGCTAGTCAGTAAAGACTAAATCCAAATGGAAAGACGAGTCTTCTACCTTGACGGATCGATGGTAAATAAGTAATACTGACATGGAAATATGATTCATACATGATAGGATAAAAGAGGACTATGCTGTCATTTTTTAAACATTCATGAACCTTCAAAGTGAACTTACCTCGCACTGATGTTAAAAGCACGAGCAGAAGCCAGATCCACATCACTCTCTCAGCTCCACTCCGCCTGACCTGGAGAAAACAAAATTTTTAAGCTATTATATATCAGCCCTAACTTTTTTCTTTACTATAATCTTTTTTTACAGAATATTTCAATAAACGCTTTGCATCAAGCATATAGATTTTTTCGATTTCTATCTTTTGAAACAAACTCAGACAGGTTCGCAGAAATAATTGATGCAAGCAGTTGACCTTCAACAAATCAATAACACGGATTTATTACTTTAACTTTAGAAGCAAAACGCAACCACTAAAATCGAAATGTCGGTGCAGGCTCAATTTTGCAATAAAATCTGGCAGAATAGAACAATTATGCTATAAAAATATTTTAACATGCTAACTTCCAAGTATAAAGAAGTAACAATACTAAAATCTTCTAAACCCATCCAATTATATCTACAAATGTTTTCGTCTTTATATTTATATATATATATATATATATATATAGATATATATATATATATATATATATAGATATATAAAGACAAATACAAAAAGTTGCACATAAAATTTACTTTGAATAGCTGTGTCAAATAATAAGAATTTATTTTTTTTTAATTCAATTTTTTTTTAATTTCTAAAGTCAATTCCACACAACATTAGAGGACAAAGCTTCTGCCTATTTATTGAAATTTGTAATGTATAAACATTCCCCTAAGGGAATATATGTATTTAATAGATAGAGGTGTTAAAATATTTTATACTGGGCCACAAACCAAACCAGTTTTGACATTACTCAACTATATACCCGCTAGCCTTGAATTTTCAAATTCATAACTCTGATTAAGTACTCATTTACTGGAGTAAATCTCAGGAGTGTATTATGTTGGAGTAATTTTTGCTTTAAAATAATAAGTCTGAAAAAGTAAGGAAGCAGAAAAACAAGTCAGAGATAACGCTTTATTTGCGATAAGTGGAACAAAATAAATCTATAACTATGTCCACACTTTTGCGCTTTCGAGTTCGATTTAGCTTTCGACTTGCGGTTTGTCTTTCCTTTCAACTTACTTTTAATCCATGCTTCCCGGCATGCCTCTAGACGCATTCGATTTGTTGTCCACATTTGTTCGACAGTTCATGCCTCACGAGATGGAGAGTCGGACGGTTACTGCTGCTTCGTTTCTTGTGATTTCGCGGAGTTTATAAGGTGATCACTATTTTTACGTAAAGCAACAAGAAATGTGCAACAAGAATAGACTACAATTTTGGTACGGTGCTCTGTATATAAATATGTATAATCCCTCTACTTGCATATTTATCATTCATATATATATATATATATATATATATATATATATATATATATATATATATATATATATATATATATATATACACAGTCGGACCTCTATTTAACGAAGTCGCTAAATTCCCAAAAAAAGTTCGTTATATGGAAAATTTGTTAAATAGAGATTTACCTTTTAAAATACTTTAAACTACACAAAACAGATTTTAAATTCATAAACACTAAATACTATTAATAAAAGTAATTCATCACACCTTTATTTTGTAAATTAATGTCTATTTGTTTTATATATCTTACCCATCAAACAGAAATGTGAAAGGAAAACAAGAATAAAACAAAACATTTTCCGAGAATACACTGTATTTTCAATTAAAAAAAATTATATTAAAATTAATGAGTTTTAATGACATTATCGCATTCAATAAAACAAGTAATTTTATGCATACATTACCACATGCGTCCTTAAATTTAATTACTGATAAAGTCTGTTAATTTTGTCTGAGTTTTTTGTTTGAAAAAGCGTTTTCTCTCATAATACTTCACTCATCTTTGAAATGCACCAAAAACCCCTTCAGGCGTATTTTCTTCAAACTGTAATCCGCGTCGGAATGTGTTAAAAGAAAGTTAATATGGTAGAAGAAAGAATAAGTTTGAAACGTTCAGAAATATTTTGAGAAATATGGAGAAAAAAACATTGGATCACAAGAAAAAGTTCGTTAAATAGAGAATGCACTTCTCTATTTGGAGGTATTTTACGAAGAAAATTCGCAAAATGTTCTTGGTTCCAAGGAAAGTTCGCAAACATAGAGAAATTCGCAAATAGAGGTTCGTTTAAATAGAGGTTCGACTGTATATATATAATATATATATATATAATATATATATATAATGTGTGTGTGTACGTGCAGGGGAAAATGATCTAAATGAGAAGACTAAAAAATAAATTTTAAAACAATATTCTTTATGTAATACCTCATTAATCGATTAGAGATGGTTTTCTTATACACATAGGTTCTACATCAATGTAGTTGATAGAGAAATTAATAACTGGTGATACGGAATCTAGAAAAGGACCGTTTTTTATATGCCAAGTTATTAGAAATAGAACTACAATTTATAGCTTTGTTTATGAAGTAATAAAACCAAACAAATACTAAGAATAGAAAACGGTAGAATATTGCTCGTTATTAAGATTTGATCTCTTAAATATATAGTGTAAAATTACACTGGTATATTAATTTATTTCTGAATAAAAGGAACATTTATATTACTTTAGAAATATACAGAATATTCAAGAAAAATCGTTAGCTAATCATAATATATATATATATATATATATATATATATGAGAGAGAGAGAGAGAGGGGGGGAGAGAGAGAGAGAGAGAGAAAGTAACCTCTTTAATATAAAGTAAAGAATTAAACCAAGACATTTACTTCTTTTCTGAGCAAAGCGGGCCATGAAGAATTACTTTTGAATTTTCATATATAATAAAAAAAAATTCTACATATGTAAGAAGTTAAGAAGTATATTTTGTTATTAATGAAAATCGTTCATTTTTCTTTAACATGGGGTTAAATGAAGAACACGACGAGAAAACCATGACGGACTAAAAAATGCCTACATTTAAAATGTGTCGATGATATTCTAAAACTTTACCGGTCCCCCGGACAGTTCTGTCCATCAACCATGAGTCACCTGCAGACCGGCCGCTGCGTAGCAAAACCTGTATACGCAGCCGAAGGTTAATTTCCGCGGTCCGATGCTTCCATTGCTGTGGGGCTGGAGGATGCCGGATATACAGTACAGATCTGCAATCCACTCAAGGCACCCCCAGCCCCTTATGTCGATGATATTTAGCTTCAAATGAAAATGATACATGCAGAATCATACGCATTTGGATGCAAGCAATGCATGACATGGGGGGAAAAATTACGTCACGCAAAACGCGAATTCAGGTTGTAACCTGCTTTTATAATACTAAAACATCTATTTTTTTTTTTTTTCAAAGTGGGTTTTTAATTCTTATGGTAAGCTATGGGGAATTTTTTATTCAGTATTTTTATAATAACAAATTAGCTGATGCATATTTTTGAAATCTTCTCCCTGTATTTCAAAAAGAAAATTTCAATGATATAGTACAAGTTTTCAAATTTTTTTTTTCAATTTGCTTTGTTTAAAAATACATTTAGTTTTTATTTTAAAACAATACGCATTAATTATTATTAAATAATTATTTTAAATGTATTAAATGCATTAAAAATTTTATTTGTGTATGCGGAGTGGTTGACATCCCACAATGCCGGTAAATTTCTGTATCAATCATCAATAAAATTTAAAATTTCTTCCGAAGACTGCGACATTCTGAACACTGGCTTGAAAACTGCCTTGGATAATAGAAAAACGCATGGCATTCAGCATGAAAATCCACTCGGGTTGGATACAATTGCGATATCGCATGCTCTATCGAGGCGCATGCGCTGTCCTGGAATTTGCAGGTGGTGAAGCATCGCTCTGAGCATGCTTCACATTTCTCTCTCCGTGCGACATGTCGAAAGCGAAATCGAACCCGAAAGCGCAGAAGTGTGGACATTCGGAAATCTGAGTCTCCAAGGGCCATTTTTCTCCGCCAGTGGCTTTGACATTTTACGTGCGCTTACACCAGGGGTGTCAAACTCAAAGGCTAATTTGGGCCAAACAAACAAGGTTTAACTATAGGTGAGCTGCAGAAAAAAAACAATATTAATAGAAACGTAGGTTTTTTCAGTATATTACCTAATTACAGTATATTCAACATAAATATACACATTTTGTTTAATAATAGCAAAAAATGAGTATAATTAAAAAAACACGTAGCGAATTCTTCCTATCTAATTATAATTCTGCGTCGGTTATTTTATTATATATTATTGTGTGCCAATATATTGGCCGGGCCGCAAAAATGTTCGTCGCGGGCCGCGAGTTTGACACCCCTGGCTTACACTCAACCTGTTGCCAGTCTAAAATGATAAATTGTTCCAGTTCACGCGCAGACTCGCAGTATTTGCTATAAACACAAATAATCGCAGAAAACTTTCCACTATAAATCAGTTTACGTTTTTTTCTTCAGTTTATTGACTGTGCAATTAAATAGGATAATCGTTACATGCAGTATTTTTAAGGATAAAACTTTTTCTCGGATTAGATAACTAGTATATCCACGGCCCAAACATATAAACTTATTTAAGTCTACGGGTATATAAATTCCAGTCATAACTATGTTCATTATTAATGTCCTTTCGATAACTTATTTTAAAACCTTTCGAAAATACTGCAATGTAATTTGTAGTAACGTCAATGTTTTGCATAACTGGATGCGACTCACTTTCCCAGAACCGTATACAGCTGATGAGTATCTACAGCATCATTTGTTGAATCATTTTACAAGTGTTTATTTGAACCATTTAAATTTGTTACTGGATAAAGCGGAAATAACATATGTGTTAGTAAGAACCAATAACATTTCAACCTATCGGTAACGATAGCAAGAATTTGAATCGTACATTTTCCATATTTTCGTCAAAATAATTATATTTTATTACAGATTCCCATAGCTTAAACTATACTCCTATCATCATGAACACCTTCGTCTTACAGCTTGTATATTACTTATCTATATACACTCATGTCCATAAATTAAGGATAATTCAGAATCACACAGAAATCGAACTCTAAAGTAAAAATTTCACCTGTAGAATTATCACACACATCTTCAAGAATAATATGCAAATTACAGGAAACCACTAGATCAATTCGATGGTACGTCACAATGACGAGAGTGTAAAATAGGGGTATATAAGGAATGGTGGCAAAGAAGTAAAATTGTTCACAAGCGTTCTGTAAGCCGCTCAGTGTCATAACCGAATAGTTATGACACAGGGGATGCATGTTGATGATTTTTTTACGTGGTAGAATTATCGGCCACCTGGAATGTAGGCGTACTCAGATGGAAGTATCCGAGGAACTTGGAATTGCCCAAAGTGTCATCTCTAAGCTTTGACAACGATTGCAAGATGATGGAAATGTCAGTAGACGTTACAGTAGAAGTCTCTCCCAAGTTACAACGCTGACTGAAGACCGGTATTTGGCAGTAACTGCCAAAAGAAGCAGATGGAGCACAGCATCCTACGTGTTTCGTCAGCTATCTGCAGACACGGGTACCACAGTTTCAAGGCAATCCGTGTACAGACGTTTGGGAAATATTGGTCTATATTGTGATGGCTCCAAGGCGAAGACGCTTCACTGCTGTGCCCCGGGCGATCACCTGCTAACTGTCCCGGCTTTGACTGGCCGTGACTATTTCCACAACCCAAGAAAATGACTCGAGAAGCGGAGTTTAGTGTTTCAAAAACACTTTATTCTTTTCTGGAAAGATTCACACGGAAATGCACTGTACAGAAAAATCAACATACGCCAAGGCAAACTGCCTTTCAGTTTACACAGCCCACAGCCGAAAAAACCGCTCACGCTTCGACGGTCCTGTCGATCCACGTGGCCCGCTGTCGAGATCACTTCAGTCCGCTGGAAATCCGGCGACCAACGCCTCGCAGAATCTCCCAGCAAACAGCCCCCGTCGAGGGCATGCAGTCCCTTTTATAAACCTTGTTCCTTCGCTGAACTGGTTCCAGGTGACGTCAAACCTTCCGGGGGGAAACATTTTTCCACAGCCCGGCGACATGCCTCAGACGCTGTCAAACCTGTTCGCGCCAAACGGGACCTGGCCAGAAAAATGCCTATTCATCCTCACATACCGTTTGGGGACAAAACCCTTTCTTCGCCAGTTTCACTTCTGGCACATTTTCGTAAGCGTTATTCCCACGCTATTACAGCTTTCCCCCCCCCCCCCCCTAAAAAACTTTTTTATACTTCAAAAAGTTCAGAAGTTAGTCCCTTAGATGCGTCAAGATGAAACACACTTCTAGAGAGGTATCTATATTGTCGACTTCTCTGGTCGTTAATCTTAGCAATTATACCCGCCTGTTTGAAGAACTACGCGTCTGGGACACAGTACTCAGGTTAGGACAAACTGCCGTGGGTTCCTTTTCATTTTTTTTCGACAGGAATGCAGGACATCGTTTTGTTCCCGCTAAACCACATAAGATTCACACTGAATCTATACACATACAATCATGACATAAGACATATGGATACACACACAAAAACAAAAAACATAAATAAATTTTGCACAAATCATATACATACACACAGAAACATACATTTGCATAAAAGATAAGTACGCCCTCGACCATTACATGTCTTCTAGAGACGGCTCGAGGTGCCCTTCTTCATCTAGACTCTAGACCCTCTGTCCTACTCAAACCATCCGCGTTTCCATTCAACTTTCCGGCTTTGTGTTCTATCTCAAAGTTATATTATTTTAGGCACAAAGCCCAACAGGTCAGCCTGGCGTTTGTTCCCATGATTTTCCTCAGAAAAACGAGAGGATTATGGTCCGTTTGTATTAGAAACTTTTGGCCGTCTAGATAATGATTTAGCTTTTTAAGCCCGAATACGATGGCTGCCAATTCCCGTTCTACGGTGCTATAGTTACGCTCCGCCTTTGAGAATTTCCTACTCAGAAACACTATGGGGTGCTCCTCGCCTCCCTGATTTTGGGACAAGACCACTCCCGCCCCGAATGCACTTGCATCCGTTTGCACGATAAATTCCTTACTGAAATCCGGCGCATACAAAATCGGACTGGTGATTAACCGGGATTTTGACTCTTCGTACGCCTCATTTCTCTCGGGGGTCCACTCAATCTTTTCTTTCGTAATTTTCCCTTTTAGCGCGTCCGTTAGAGAGACGGCTATGGCGGCATAATTCGGGACGTATCTCGAGTAATAACCTGTCAACCCTAAAAACGCTCTCAACTGGGTTCTAGGGGTGGGAAATTCCTTAATTGCCCGTATCTTCACCTCACTAGGTGACCTCCTCCCCGAGCCTACCTCGTGCCCTAAAAACTTCACATGATCTTGGGCGAACTTGCACTTGGTGGGTTTCACCGTTAGTTTCGCCTCCCCAAGTCTTTTCAGCACAACATCAATATCTCTCACGCGTGTCTCCCAGTTGGGGGAGAAAATTGCGATGTCGTCAATGTACGGCAGGGCAAATCGTTCCAGACCGGTTAAAACACTCGCCATCAATTTACAAAAATAAAACGGAGCATTCACCAGCCCAAACATCATTACCCGAGGAATAAAAGTTCCGAACGGGGTGATAAAAGCCGCATACCGTTGCGCCCGACTCGTGAGAGGTATCTGAAAATAACCCTTCGTTAAGTCCATCGCGGTAATTAACGACGAGGCGCTGACCTTTTCAACCACTTCCTCGATGTTTGGAAGGGGGAAAAACTCTGTGCGCGTCTTGGCATTTAAACGGCGATAGTCCACGCAGGGCCTAGGGTCTTTCCCGGGACATTCTACCAGTATCATCGGTGAGGTGTAATCCGATTGCCCCACTTCGATTACCCCCAAAGCTAACAGCCTCCGGATTTCCTCCCTCAGAATTTCGACCTGGCGTGGAAACATTCGGTAGGGTTTTGCCCTAACCGGGGTCTCATCTTCCAAAATGATGTCCATTTCAGTCAAATGCGTCCTCCCTGGATCGGAAGAGAAAACCCTCCCCCGTTTTTCTATCATTTCTCTAAATTTGCCTATCTGATCAGCCGACGCACGGCTTTCTAAATCGCTTCCGCTGACGATTTCCCAGAAGTCGAGCTGGGTGGAGTCTGCGGAGGGATAAGGAATTTCGACTTCGTCCTCTCCTTCCTCACTCCCCTGATCAATGATCATATTTATAAATTCGGGTCGGCGATGGTATGGTTTTAGCAAGTTGACATGATATATAGTGTTTTTATCCCTTTTTCCAGGTACGTCTACCACATAATTAGTTTCGGATAAAACCCTGGTCACTCTGCCGGGTCCCACCCAATTAACCTCCATCTTATTCGGTTTTGACGTGGCCAACACCAGGACCGGGTCCCTTTCTTTAAACTTTCGTAGGACTGCGTTCCTATCGTACCACACTTTACGCTTCGCCTGACTCTCTATCCTACTTTTCCCCGCCAGTTCTTGACAGGTTTTCAGTCTTTCCATCAAGTTCATCACATATTCGACCCCGTTCTGATCTACCTCCTCCCGCTCTAACCAATTTTCATACACCAATGAATGAGGAGCCCTCAGATTCTTACCGTGTACTAGTTCAGCAGGACTAAATCTCGTGCTCTTGTGAGTAACGTACCTTAAGGAAAATAAAGCCATGGGTAGCACCGCTTCCCATCCGCTTCCCGTTTCCAAACATAACGCCTTAAGGACCCTCTTTAAAGTAGAGTGCACCCTTTCCACGCTATTTGACTGAGGGTGACAGATGCTGCTATGTTTGACCCTTATTCCAAGTTTGGAAAAGAATTCCGACGTTAACTCGCTCGTGAATGTCCTCCCCAGGTCGCACTGAACCTCTTTCGGGAATCCGGTTCGGGAGAATATCTGTAACAAAGCTTCAATTACTGAGGTGGAGCTTATGTCCTCTACCGGGATCGCATCGGGATACTTAGATGCCACACAAATTGAGGTAATAAAGTATCGGTTGTTTTTCTCGCTAATTGGTAACGGCCCCACCGCATCCACATTAATTTTAGAGAATACTTCGGTGATTATCTGGACTAATTTTAACGGCGCCTTCCGTTTGTCTTTATGCTTACCCACCCGTTGACATACATCACATGATCGGACGTACTCCTCGATTTCTTTGTAACAATTGGGCCAATAATAGCATTGCAGAATCCTGTCTTTTGTTTTAATCGAGCCGAGATGTCCGGACACAAGATTATGACACAAGTCCAAGATCTCTCTGCGAAAATCAACTGGGACGCATAATTGAGTTCGTTCCTCTCCCTGCTTAGACTTCGTAACCCTCACGAGTCTCCCTTTTAACGTCACAAATTCTCCGGGTGGTTCTGCCTTAGCTTTGTCCCACAGGCTCGATAACGAGGGACACGCCTCTTGCGCTCTAACAAACCCTTCGGGGGTGATCGCCACCAACCGGGATTCCTGGAAGGACTCGCCTGAGAAAACCTCCATTTCTTTGGCTTTCCCCGCCGTTTTCCCCCCCGTTCTCTTAAACCTCCTTTTCTCCTACTTTCCCCTTTATATCCGAAATCACGCTCCCTTCAGCTTCGTCCCGAGTCTTACTTCTCGTGAGAACAGCATTCACGAGGACACAATTTAATTTCTTCTCTATTAATTCAGCCGTTTTGTTACCTAACAGGTAATAACCCTGCTCTACTCCGACGGGCTAAATTGCGGCCTTCGTCACAACCCTTCCGAACTCGCCCTCAATTGACACCCATGCCAGAGGCAAACAAACACATTCGTTGTCTAGGGGTTGTCTTACCCAGGTGACTTCACCTATTAGGTCTTCGTTTTGTACCCAAGAATGATCGCATAAATCAACCCCTGCGCCTGTGTCTCTCAGGTATTGCCTGGGAACCCCATTTATTACCGCTTTCTTCAGGTAGAGCTCAAAACAACTGCTCAAGTTCCCTTCTGTCCCTACGTGGTTCACAGTTTCCCCTTTAGCAATACTTTTCTGGTACTCTGGACACTCATATTTGAAATGTCCAGCCTTCGAACAGAAATAACACGTCAACCTCTTTTCTTCAAAACCCTGCTCTTTGCGCCAATTTGAGCTAAAAGAGTCTTCCCTCTTACTTCCCATCTCTGGTTTGGCTTCATTTTCCGCCGTATCCTTTACATACGACTGCCTTTTATTTTTCTTCTGAAAAAGGTTTTTTCCCCATAATTTCTTCTCTGGTCTCCTAGTGCCCTGTCTTATGGTCTCGTACCGATCACACTTATCTGTTAAGATAGAAACCACTTGCAGATCATCCCACGTCTAGGTTCTTTTACCTTATCTCCATCGGGACACGTTTTGTTTTATTTGTTCGGTCACCATAAGCTCTTTAAGGGACTCGAAATCTGGGTCACCTCCACCGACTCCAACCAATTTTCTAGGTATCCCCTTAATTCATATGCCAGATCTGACCACAACGCCTCTGGTTTTCGCTGATGCGTCAAGAATTTCGTCCTCAAAGCGTCCGTGCCCAGTCTAAAGCGTTTTAACAGAAGACTTTTCATATAAGGATAGTCGTCGCCCTTTTCCCCTGGTTCCTTCACGATAATTTCAGCCATATCTGCCGGTAATAACGGGATCAAATGGCTAACCAAACCGTTTTCGGGTACCTTAGCCTTCTTTGCCTGTGATGTCTCCCTCCTTAGGGTCAAATTTGGAGACTAGATCTTTTATGCTGTTCCTCGGACCCCTAGCCACCTCTGTGTTAGAGCCGTTCGCAATTACCCTGCTCGTCTCCGCCGCACCCTGTATGCGTAATTTCTCTAATTCAAATTTCCTCCCTTCCTGAATTTCCCTCGCTTTTCTTTCTTTCTCTTCCGATGTTCATCGTCTGTGGCAGTGATCGGACGTCTGCTGCATGTTTCATCAACAATTATGGCTTTTCCAGGCTCGCAACCACGAAATTTTATTACCCATCGATTTACAGTACCCCTATCAATATCATCGTCACCATAAACAGCCTTTAAACGACGATGAATCTCAGTAGGAGTCACTTTTTCAGCTGTTAAAAATTCGATAACAGCGCGCTGTATAACTCGCCGTTGACATAGCACTAGAACACGTCTCCATACTACCACTTTTCGAAATACACTGGATGAACACAACGACTTAAAACCTGCGATGAGTATAGAGGGGGAATGTAACTTCCATATGCCACTTGGCGCGGTTTTGAAGGTCATTTCGTTCGCGCTCTATAAGCATGTGTGCATTACTTTTCAGCCTACCTTCGTATTAGCCTTCTTCCCGAATTAAATAATAATTAGTAACCCATTCGAATGACCTGTGTGCTAGATTATGACATTCAGCACGAGGAATTACGGTATAACTTTCTAGTGTGATAGTCAACATATCTAGTCAACATATCTAGCCAACAATCACAAAGAGCGCGTCTAATGTTTTTAACATAAAAAATAGATGTATTAGGATGTTTAACACTGATTCCCAAAGCTTGAATTAAACTCCTACTGTTATAAACTCCGTTTCCCCATAATTTAGCTTTTTTAGAATTAATTCTAAAAAATTCTCAAATGCTTACAATTACTTCTAAAATTAAAATTTCCCATATGCTTACAGTTAATTCTAAAAGGGAAAATTCTTATATGCTTATAGGAATTCTTATTATGTTTCTCAAAAGTTTGTGAGGGAAAGGGCACTGGAAAAAAACACATCACAACACCGGTATGGCTCAGTTGTTGGATACCGGCTATAAATTTGGAGACGAAGCTTCGATCTTCGCCTCTGGCACGCGATCGTTACACAATCACCCGACGGTTCAAAAGATCGATTATGGAAATTTAATTCGTCAAACGTATATCGAACATTCGCGGGAAGTATAGCCAAGGTCGTGGGAAAATAAATAAAATAAATAAATAAAAATTTAATCAAGCCAACATATGGTGTCGTTGGTCTCGGAAAGAAAGGGGGAGATATATATGGGGAAAAAAAGGGTTATTGGAAATAACATTTTCTCACATCACTAGGGTAATTCAGTTTGCAGAATACTGTCGTCGAGATTTGGAGACGTAAATACAATCCATGCCCCTGACAATATTTGTAAAAATTTTAACAACATATTTGTTAGGTTTCGATTACTTTCTTTATTGTTCTATTCTCATTACCTAGAAATGTTTCGCATAGCTTTTATGTACATCTATACATAGAAAACATATATCCCTATGTTTGATTCCTAAATTTTCTAACTGGCATACTGTATTTTAAGTAAAACAAAAAAAAATGTTAAATGGGAGAAATGGTTGAATGGTCGATAAAGGTGTTCTAGAACAAACTTATTTCAATCAGTTATGAAGAGCTCTTTCACCGTAATCATTCTTTTGTGTGGGGAAGATGCAGATATTGATTGATTGGATCATGATATGACTTAGAGGGTTACGGGCAACTTATCTGTCAGGAAACTGTTGGTTCATAGTTCGATTCCCTGACTTGTCAGTTATATTTAAAGTGAATAAAAAATTGTTAAATAGGAGATTTTTACAGAAAGCATATTATAAGTCTCCAATTTACTTACTTTTCATTAGGTTAGTCAAGAAACTCTTAATTCATATACGCCTACTAGACCCAAGTTGTTCTGGCTTTTACACAAATTACCTTTAACGTCTCCGTTATTTTTTTATCTTCCTTTTAATTTATATAAAAATTAAAAAAATCAGAGTGATACAGGTATAAATAATGTTTCCTTCGGAATAAGCACACTGTATTTTTTTAGAAAGAAAATAAAATAATACGAAAAAGGGCGTTTTAATTTTAATTTTCTACGATTTGCTTTTTTTATGGTTTCGAAGTCTTCTCCACTTTTTTTGTACAAATATTTTTTTAAAAAATAAGATTGTGTATTTTGGCACCAGTTTTGGTACACTTTAACTGCAGTAACCATATAATCATGAGAGTTGTAAGGTATACACAAGATTCGATTCACAAGAATCGAACTTTTGAGTGAATTAAAGAAGCTGCTTCAGATATGCTAATTTTGGCATACGCGCTTAGTATAAATACCACGCCCCAGCGTCATTCAGATGTAAAAAATGGGTTGTTGTTAAGGTTGAAAAAGGTGTTATCCTGCGCTAGTGCTTTACGGGCCAGAAGTTTTACGTGCAGTACTGCTGGTTTGACTTACTGTTCGTGAGTGTTATAAAATATATTTGCCTTAAAAGGCTGTATTTTTACATTCCGTACAAGTGTAGTACGCATGCTATTGCTTGTAAAGCAATTATATGTGTGCAATAATCCACTAAACATTGTTTCATGTATAATTTGTGTTGATTATTAATTCAAATTAGAGTGCCACTTCAAAATGTATATACACCCAACGTCTGGGTAGAAGTGAGCCATAGACTCTCTATACTGGCGCCCGAAAATATTATATACCCTGTATGTTGCAGTTAAATTTGTAACGAAGAACATAATGAATAAAAACTGTGTACTGTGTCACGTAGATTGATAAAATTGTTGCAAGTACTTATATACTATTTAAAAAATGAGTGTTGTAGAACAAAATCCTGCTGGAAATTTTCCTCGGGTAATTATGGTTCAGCAAATTGCGCCATTCGAAGCCACCTTCAATGGCGGCCCCTCAAGCCAATTCCTAAAGAAAATTGAGCATTACTTTCAGCAACAATGCACCCCAGAGGGGGATAAACTTAAAATTGCTCTAGCCGCTTTAAGAGGTAGTGCATATCAGTGGTACACGTGTATGCAAAGCAGTAATCTGATTTTTGACTATTCCTCATTCAAGCAACAGTTTCTTAGCGTTTTTCCAAAGACCTTTAATCAAAGTGAAAAAGAGCCTTCAGGTTCCAGCATTAAAACTGCAAATACTGTAGTAATTAAGGCGGTAAACACGAAGTCGTATAAGCACAAATACGAAAAACAGAGTCAGGTTGTTGAAAAACATGACACAAGCAGCGAGATAAAGCCAGTTACTAAACACGTTGGTGCGGCGTATAAGTTTCAAAAAATAGAATCTGCATTAAAATCTAATACCGATACAAGCAAAAGTACGAAGAAAAGTAAAGTGTGCACTACAAAACCTCCATCTAAGGATGAACGTGGCACACCTAGGTACACAAGGTTATGAAAAGGAAGAATGACATTTTAAAGCTCCTTTGCATAAGTACAGGGAACGCAAGATATCAGCCGCCCAGCAAGGGTTGGCCTCCTCCCAAGAGACCTCCTGTCCATCGTCAAGCCGGACCAGCGCCTCAGGACCTACGACCTGCTGCACGAAGGGATGCCCCCACCGGTCAAACGACCCCCCTTTACTAGGACTGCGACCATCAAGAGAGGTTCCACGGATTGGACAAACTGGTGCAGTGAAGTTGCTGCATTCATGAGGAACAAGTCTTGTATCAACTTTCTTATTCTAACTCCCACCCTTTAATAAAATCGAACCAAATTGGTTTGAAGTTCCCCAGTGTATATACTGTGTAAACATTTTGAGGGGAAGGTGGTGAGGCACTGAAAAAAACGGTATACTGTTGTTTTATAAATTTTTGAAGGGGACATGTAGTGGAAAAAAATACATACTAACTACAGATAACAAACAACTAACATACTAACTTCGCAATCATAACACATGTACATTATAAATTGGGGGAGAGCAGATACAGTCAAGAAATGTCATGCTGTGCAATTGTGTTGTCACTTTTAATTAAAATAGATATTTTAGGGCGCAGTTGGCCAGCCCAGTATCCCGCAACTCTGCAAATCCCACTGTGTAATGGGTGTCACCTGGACCCTCGGGGTTAGTTTTGTAAAATGGTAGTGGCGTTTTTCCCCCACACAACGTGTGGAAGGTTTTTTGGCTTTGCCACCCATTATGTAAAAAGTCAGACCAGCACGCGTTTTCAATTAGTTAACTGAAGCCGTTCAGACCTCAGTTACCTAATTTTTTTTTTCGAGGGAGGCCAGTGTAAGGTATACACAAGATTCGATTCACAAGAATCGAACTTTTGACGTGAATTAAAGAAGCTGCTTCAGATATGCTAATTTTGGCATACGCGCTTAGTATAAATACCACGCAGCGTCATTAATGAAAAAGGGAGTTGTTGTTAAGGTTGAAAAGGTTTATCCTGCGCTAGTGCTTTACGGGCCAGAAGTTTACGTGGCGAGTACTGCTGGTTTGACTTACTGTGCGTGAGATATAAAAATATATTGTTCTTGAAAGCTGTGTTTATACATTCCGTACAAGTAGTACGCATGCTTATTGCTGTAAAAGCCAATTATATGTGCAATGAATCCAATAAACATTGTTTCATGTATAAATTGTGTTTGTATATAATTCAAATAGAGTGCCACTTCAAATTATATACACCCAAGTCTGGGTAGAAGTGAGCATAGAATCTCTATAGAGTTAACACATAATTCTTATCTTTCGGCTAAAACAATCTCACAAAACGTAACATATTGAACTATATAATAGCTAACAAATTCCAAAATGTCAAATTTAATTACTTGACACACTAAAGCCTTTCACTCGTTGCATAAATGATGCATTCAGAACATTTTGATGCGAAACAGGTTTTCAAAGTCGCTGTTTTCAATGTAAATCATCGTTACTAGGCAACTTAGCACCGAGGAAGAGGTGGAACCGTACATGTAAACTGTGTTCACCCTCTTACATCATTGATTGCATAGGCTTTTGCGTAAGTTTCCACGCTTTCGTGCGAGCAGTATTTTGGAAGGAAGTGAAATCAGTCTTTTAAAGTTGTGGCTTAAATTTCTATAGAATTCCATATCCTTTTTTCCAAACACGTTTGCAGGCCCTTTAGGAATATATTATCAAGCAGTGTTATATAAGAATTCATCAACATTTTCGATTTTTAACACCTGTTCAGAATGTGCCAGATAGTGTTAATTGACATTTAAATAGGCTTCCAATTTCGACTGCTATGGACATAGATGGGATTTCATAATTGCATGTATTAAAAAAAAGCCGTCAAATCTAACTTTAAACAATCATAACAATATTACTTTTTTAAAGCTATTTTAGGAATAAAAAATCTTTAAAATTGTAAAACGATAACATATTTTTAAAGGCATGACAAATGTTTAAAAACAGCATTTTCAAAACATTAGGAACGTTTTCTTATTCTTAGGAAAACATAAAAAAATTTTCTAGGAAACATTTTTCTTTCTTTTAAGTGTTTCAGATTTTTCCATCCCAGTAAGTAAAATTATTAATAAGAAGAACGTTATGAAAAATTATTAAGCTATGGACGTGGAAAAACATGAAAAATATTTAACATAACTCTAAAGTATTAAAAAAACTGACCTGTTAATACCAGCTGGGAAATCATTTCATAATTGATTCTTTCGTGATGTTAGTAATTTATTCATATACCAAACGCTCCACACACACAGACAGCTCAAGTTCCTTATTTAAAAAAAAATTAACAATGTAATCCAAAATAGGCTTCCAGGAAAATTTATAGTAATAGTTTAATTTATTATCGTTATCACAGGTAAATTACATACAACATCAAATATAATGACATAAAAGTGGAAGATGGACAGTCAAAAGGAGACAACAAGATAGTAATTTGGTTTTACGTTCTTTTTTTTTTCTTTGGGTGCTGCAATTATTAAGATGGATAAACTTTCTTTTCAGATACAGTATCATTTCTTGTAAGTGCCTTGATTCCCCGTCCTTAGAAAAAAGTCCTAACTCTCAGAAGGACTGCTAAAGAGTGATGGTTAATTTTATCCCCGGGAAAATATTCTGTAACTGGTTTCAAATATGTGCCGCTTGACCGACAGACTTTTCTTACAAGTGATACAAGAACGCTCTAAATATTGAAATTAAAAGGAACAACAGTTTGACTTTAGGTATACTTCATATAATGAATTTCAAATTATTATTAGTAAGAATGCTTTAGAAGCTGGATCATTTTCTGTCATATTTGCAATTTGCGAACTTTCTTCAATAGTTTCTAAAAAGAACTAAACAATTTCATTAAAGGGAAATTCATTTTTTCTTTTCTTCATTAGGTTTTCTTTCGAGTTTTATACATCTTTTTTAACTTTTTTCAAAATTCATTTTTAATGTTTATTCTCCTTTTCAGTTTTATAGGAGACAAACTTTTTTTAATATTTATCTCTATATTGCATCTTACCATGGAAGTAGTTATATTAATTCCGTATCAACCAGCTCCATATTTTGTATTTTGGTGGTATGATGCTGCTTTTATCTCGAGTTCTCTTCATTTCTTTATTTATATATATATATATATATATATATATATATATATATATATATATATACATACACACATATATATATATATATATATATATATATATATATATATATATATATATATATATATATATATATATATATATATATATATATATATATATGTAACAAGAAAACGCGTCTTCCTAAATTACTTTACTTTAAAGTATATTCTATTGTTAATAAAGTACGACCCCTTTTCCAAAATTGCGACTTAAAAGTAAAGTAAGTATAATTTATATTAGCCCTGCAGATCATTAAGCAGGCATGTGAAGTATCTGAACTCAGTAACATCCCCAGATATGAGTGTTAGAAGTTATGAGATTCCGAATGTCAGTATAGTGTCAAAACTCTTGAAGAGCCCTCGAACCACTCTGAAATTATGTCTTCTATAACGTCAAAAACCACACTTTGCAAGAACTTTATGGCCACTTATCCTACGCCCAGGTCAACAGTTCGCGGTTCTAACAAGCGCGGGATCTAGCAGTAAAGTCCCCGATAAACTTAAGTGGACACGTGAACTCCACGAGTCTAAAGTCGCCCAATTAAAAATTAAGTAGTTTAGGCCCTCTGGCGACAATATCGCAAAACACCCATTTAATATTGCATGAACAGAAGACTTTTCTCTCTTCATTTCTAACTCTTGTTGCTGTCGGACCTACTGTCCACAGTCCGGTGGTTACAACGCTTTTCTCTTAACTCTCCAATGTAAGCACTGCTGTTGTTACGTCACGTCCTGGCATGGACGCCGGACAAGGCATGTGGCCGCTGCAGCCTTCGCGATGCTTCATAATTGAATAAAGGTGATTTTCCTGGATATCGTCGGAAATCTGTGTTCCTCTTCTATGGCTCCATGTGTTTATCTCCTAAATTTCGTAAGTGCTTCCCTGGATCAACACTACGCCCGACTGCATCTCTCAAAGTTGTGTAAATTTTCCAAATGTGATTATTATCACATATATATATATATATATATATGTAATGAAATAAGATCAGATTACAGAACTATTAGAAAAAGAAATTTATTTCCGAGTGGCTAAACAGACATCTGATCTAATGGAAAGCCAACACCCGAGTCATTCCCGGGGTTTGAGTATAGAGGTATCTATGGTTGAAGAATTTGCTGACCAAAGATGTTTTTTGCAAGCTGCATCAGTTGTGCAGGACGATTACCTTATTTGGGCATAGAAAAGTAGTCGTACAGTTTCGTGGCTTGCCCAGGAATTGCTGACGCTATGAAAAATATTCCTGGGTTCTTGAAAACAGAATTTGGTAATGCGATCTTAAGCATGGGAAGGGAAGAAAATTTACAGGGGATCAACTTAAATTTTATATCTTTCATATCCCCCCATTTTAAAAACCTTGTCTACCCGGGTGGAGGCTCTCATACATAACATAAAAAAATAAACTACAAAATATTACAATTATACAGAATATAACAGAAGATTACAAAAATATCTGGCAAAGTCCACAATGGTTCCTCCAGATAGCAGGTCCATGCGGTTTCCCTACTATCCTTCATCTTATTTGCTTCGTATGCACTTAACCATAATTACAGTATAAGTTCAAAATATAAGACTGGTATTCAAAATATAAGACGATAACATAAATTCTATGATTACATGACATATTATCTTGATATATTTGATATGAATAAAACACAATATAAATATTTACACTACCTGGAAACTATCTCTTAACACTGTCCACATATTGTATTATTAGTTCTCACATTATATTATATTAATACTGACATTGTTTGTATCACTATCAAAATTCACTGTATTATATTTTTTAACTTCCTTGAGTACTCTCATATTCATTACAATTCTCTATTCGTGCAAAATTACAATATTATAAATTTTTACATTCATTCCATATCAATATCTCTTCTTTTTCTTCGAAGTACTTTTACATTAATAAAACAACTTCATTACATCAAAATTCGTTTCAATAGCAATACACATTTTATACCTTAAACATACCTTACTTCTGACAAACAAATCACATTTCTCTCAAACAACCGTGTATCCTCACGTTTGCTGGGGAATGCTGACTCTGAAGTTGGAAAGGAGGTTAAAACAGATTCCTCCCACCACTTCAAAAAAAATTTTTGTGGATGATCAAATGTAGATAAATGGATTCAGTTTCTCAACTGTAGTTGCTCTCAAAGGAAAACCCCAAGATCCAAAAATAAAAATTTTGCCGAATGAAAAAAAAATGTTTTCGAGTTGTGTGGCCATCACAACCCGACAATTTTATTAAAAAAAATTAGAAAAATAAAAACAAAACAAGAACAACTCAACTGAGGAAAAGAATGCATCATGACATTAAATTAAATATTATAAAATTCAAAATTCACCTTGATAATTACAAAATTCAAAATAAACTTCACATGATCAGTCTATACCATTTTTAGTTGTCCTTAAAAAGTAGTTGTAGATTCGGAGACTCACAATATTGGCAGTCCATTGATGGGAGTCCATCAGTATCCTCTGGTTTCTGTTCGCTTGGGTTTTTAATATCATTTAACTGAAAATTCTCTCTAGGACGGAAATATCGAAGGCGAGTAGAATGTACAATCTCAGTGGGAGTTTTATAAAGAGCATTGGGTTTATCAATTTCAAAAAGAACATCTGAACATTTTTTAGAATAGTATAAGGGCCTGAATACGGTGGGGCAAGTTTTCGGGTATTTGGATATTGAAATTCTTCATATAAAACTAAATCTCCGACTTTAAATATAACTTGTTGAAATCTTCTGTCATATCTTATTTTATTCGACTGATAATATTGTCTAGTTCTTTCTTGTGCAATTTTTCTAGCTTCTTCTATAGGAGGGTATATCTCATTATCTTGGAAAGAAATTTTATAAGGCAATTCGCCATACATTAAATAAATTGGGGGAAATCCAGTTACCGAATGAGGGGTATTATTATATTCTTGGGTGACAGATTCTAAGATTTTTGTCCATGGCACATTACTAGGGCTATTACTAACTTTACATTTTAATCTAGTTACTATGGTTTGGTTAACTCTCTCGACCTTTCCGTTCGTCTGCGGTCTATGAGCAGATGTCAAGAGCTGTGTAACATTATTATGTCTGAGAAAATGTTTAAACTTTGATGAGGTAAAGGCGGAATTCCTATCACTTAAAATTTTCTCGGGTACATGATTTTGAAAATAGAATTCAAACAATTTATATAGGTTTCCGTGGTGGCACTTTTAGAGGGAAATATCCAGATGTACCTAGTGGCATGATCAACTACAATGTGTAAATATTTCTTAGTAGAATTATAATAACTGAAACCACCTACAGTATCAATTGATAATAGTTCAAAAGGTTTTTCACACAGAGGAAGAGATTGCATAAAACCATATTTTTTCTGATGAGACTTCTTGTTTACTTGACAAGTTTCACAATGTTTAACATAATTTCCAACATCATTAATTATCTTAGTCCAATAATATTGAGGTGAAATAATTCTTAACATTGAAGCTATTCCTGGATGACCAAATTTTTCATGTACTTTCTCTATTAATTTAATTCTTAACGCTTTTGGTACTACAATTTTGATTAAACCTTGTCTTTTTACTACTACAATATTATCCTTATTAAAACATCTGGGTGCTGTTATATTTTCTAACATTTGAAAATGGATGATTTCCTTTATATCTAACAAGGGTTCTGGCGGGGTTGTAGTTATATTAAAAGCAATTGGGTTTCTTGTTAACATGTCAGCTTCAACATTAGTTGTACCTTTCTTATATTTTATGTCAAATCATACATAGAAATTTTTAGAGACCATCTGAAAAGTCTACCTGTAGGATTTTTAAAAGTTTTAAGCCAAACTAAGCTGTGATGATCTGTATGTACAGTAAAATGTGACCCATGAAGGTAGCAATGGAATTTATCAAGACTATCAATTATGGACAAACATTCTAATTCCGTTATCGTATAATTAATTTCATATGGTCTAAGTCGTCGGGAGTGATATGCAATTGGATGTTGAGTTCCATCAGGATGTTCTTGTTTTACTATGGAGGCTATGGCTTCTTTTGGCGCATCAACATAGACATGGCAAGGATAATTTGAATTATAAAGGGCCAAAATGGGTTTTGAGATTAAACTATCTTTAAGTTTTTGAAAAGCTTGTTGACATTCAGGCGTCCATGCCCATTTCTGGTCTTTCTTTAAAAGGTTATTTAAGGGAATTCTAATTTTAGCGTAATCAGGAATAAATTTATGATATACGTTAATGGTGCCTAGAAATCTTTGTAAATCTTTAACGTTCCTTGGGGCCAATAATTTTTTTATTGTTTCTACATTAGTATTATTTGGGCTGTATGATCCATGCTTAACTTCATAGCCAAGAAAATCAATAGTATCTTTAGCAAAATGACATTTCGATTTTTTAAGTTTAATATTTTCCTTTTCACAAATTTCAAAAATGGTCTTTAAGTGCTGAATATGTTGTTCTAATGTCTCTGAGAAAATAATTATATCGTCAAAATAATTTAGAGCAAAGTTAACTTGATATTTATGAAGTATACGCCTAATTGTTCTTTGGAATATTGCGGGAGCATTCTTAAATCCAACGGCAGTCTGGTAAATTGGTACAAGCCATAGTTAGAAGTGAAAGCAAGCTTTTCAGCTTCCTCATCCTCTAATTTCAGGTGCCAATACCCACTACATAGATCTAACGTAGAAAATACCTTAGCATTGGTCAATTTGTCTAGAACACTGTCTATTCTGGGAATGGGTTCACAATCGGTTTTTGTAATTTGGTTAATTTTCCTATAGTCAATACATAGTCGAGTCCTAGCATTATCTTCTTTCTTAAATGCGAGAGTAATAGGTGAACTATATTGGCTATAACTAGGTTTAATAATTTTAGCTTTTAACAAGGCATCTAATTGTTTCTTATCTCTGCGTCATCTCTAGGCGACGTTCTGTATGGTCTTTGACTTATAGGAAGTTCTGAGGTTAAGACTACTTTTGGCGATTCTAATTTAATTTCTCCCACATCAAACTTATTCTTAGCAAAAACATGATCAAATTTTTGAATTAAATTGTCAATATCACACTTATCATTATTACAAGAAATCACATTACATAAATCATTATTATTACTTAAAAATGCAGATACTTTTTCATTATTTCCATGACCACTTCTCTTATTAGGATTATTATTATGACAGCTGGTACAATTAAAATGCTTAAGTAATTTATTATCCTGAAAAATTTCTCTAGTTTAAAATTAATAGTGACATTAAAGAGTCCAATAGCATGACCAGATAATATAACATATGGTAATTGTACATTAGGTAAGTAATAAAATTTTAATGTTTCAATTTTTTCACCCAATTTTAACGGAAGCAATATATACTGACTTACCTGGACGTTTCGTCCCACAGCTGTAATGTTAATGTTGCAATTTTTGAAATTTAGTTGGTGATTTTTATTTAATGTGGATCCTGGTAAAATATTTAGAGTTGAGCCTGAATCGAATAAAATCTGGACTTTCTGTCCACACAACAGGCTCTCTACTATTGGCACTCAGTCACTGTCGTTGGTTCTCACATTAAAGTTTTTATTATGATTCTGCATTGTCATTCTTGGCTGAAAGGAAGGTGCACTGGTGTTGAACCCTGGTCTGGGACGTTGCTGGAAACGGGGCGGATAAAAATTATTCCTCGGTCTCCACTCCTGGTGTTGAAGATCAAAATTTGGCCGAAACTGTCGGTAATTTCCTGGGTGTTGTTGGAAGCGTGGACTCCAGGCTGGAGGTCTATGGAAAACTGGTAGCTTGGGGGTATAAAAAGTCCTTTCCTCTGAATTTTGCTTATCCAATAGTTTTAACATGTTTTTTAGTTCATCACAATTTTTTGTCGAACGAAGTTGGAGATCTACTTCTGGGCGTGCGTTTATTCCTTTTATGATGTAAAATTTTTGCTCTTCCGAGGTCATCGCTGCTTTCGAAGCTATTTGCTGGATAGTGTAGTAATACGCTTCGTAAGTTTCTTCCCTTCCTTTTTTCCGTCTTAACAATTGCTGATGTATTTCGGCCTTATTTATCTCCGTCTTAAATTCTGTAAGCAGTTCTGTTTTTAATTCTTCGAAGTTTTTAAACAGGGGTTTGGATTGAAGAAATAGTTCCACATTTCCTGTACACAGCTTGCGAAAGAATATAATTTTTTGTATAGGATTTAATGTTAACAGTTCAGAAACCTGCTCATATTCTGCAATGTAATTTTCGATTGGCACTTCATTTGAATAGGGCTTAATAAACACATTTACATCGGAAAAGCGGACGTGAGATGGCTCGTTATTTTCACCGGTTAAGTCCACGGTTTGATTCAAAATCGAATTTTCCCCTTTCTTCATTGCTTGTTCAAAACTAGGTCACCGAACAGCGTAAATCCACCAAGGTCAGTAATACAGTAATCCACTTCTGCTCGCTGCTATTTTCGACGCACGAAAGGGCGAATGAAGTTTTACGACGGGTGCTGGTAAAATTAATTAAAACTCCGTTTACATATTGAAATTAAAATTTTAAAACTGGTATCCTCACTGCAGAACATCCTGCCGGCTATAAATTCTGTAATGAAATAAGATCAGATTACAGAACTATTAGAAAAAGAAATTTATTTCCGAGTGGCTAAACAGACATCTGATCTAATGGAAAGCCAACACCCGAGTCATTCCCGGGGTTTGAGTATAGAGGTATCTGCGGTTGAAGAATTTGCTGACCAAAGATGTTTTTTGCAAGCTGCATCAGTTGTGCAGGACGATTACCTTATTTGGGCATAGAAAAGTAGTCGTACAGTTTCGTGGCTTGCCCAGGAATTGCTGACGCTATGAAAAATATTCCTGGGTTCTTGAAAACAGAATTTGGTAATGCGATCTTAAGCATGGGAAGGGAAGAAAATTTACAGGGGATCAACTTAAATTTTATATCTTTCATATATATATATATATATATATATATATATATATATATATATATTATATATATATATATATAAATATATAAATAAATAAATATACATATATATATATATATATATATATATATTATATATATATATATATATATATATATATATATATATATATATATATATATATATAAATATATAAATAAATAAATATACATATATATATATATATATATATATATATATATATATATATATATATATATATATATATATAAATATATAAATAAATAAATATACATATATATATATATATATATATATAAATATATAAATAAATAAATATACATACATATATATATATATATATATATATATATATATATATATATATATATATATATATATATATATATAGAGAGAGAGAGAGAGAGAGGGGGGGGGGGGGAGAGAGAGAAATGTGGAGCGTGAAATCCGGAGCAAATAGACAAAATTTTAAAAGTAAAAATTTTTAATTTAAATTGTAAGTTTGATTTAAATATATGTTCTCCCCGATCCGTGTCAACATAATTATGACAGGGTTTTTTAATTACCTGTTAAGGAGTATATATCTAATAATGCATACAAACAGTAAAATGTGAAATAATGATTAGCTTCAAACAAATTCCATCAAATGAGTGTATCGATCTTCATGGGAGAAAAATGGCCATGAAAAAAGAGGAAGTTATATGCGTCAACATGACTAATAGAAGGAAACCACAAGAGTGAAACCATTGCCTGAGACCACCTGTCAGTGATGAAATTGTTTATAGTACAATAATGATTCTTACTCCCAAAATATAAAAGCAAACATTCATTCACCTAACACTTTTATCTTGATGATGAATCTATACTTATGCTAAGATCAGATTCATATTACATCTTTTGCCATAAGTGTTATTATATCTATACGTAGATGTAGACAAAGCTTTATGCTCTAGGCGGAGAAAATCCTTTTACTGTGACAGTTGAATTGTATTCAATATATATATGAATGCATAATCATTATTTTCTCTAACAATGATAGTTTTATATTCCTTATAGTTATCCGCATTATTTCATTTTAAATCCATTCGTTTCAATTTTATTTTATTTTAAATTGTTAAGCTGTACATCAACTTTTTTTTTTCATGCCTAACTTTTTTTTTTTTTTAAACTTTCTGTATACCATATCTTTAAATGCACTCCTTGCGCTCGTCTCATCAAGGATTATCGAATCCAATGTAATTATTTTTGAAAACTAAGTTGGAAATTTTGAAGTTTAAAACTATATTCTTAGACATAAGTCTGTCGTCAATGAAATTTTTAAAAAGGATGGTGTAAATAAACCCCACAGAACTAATAGCATACGTAGGCACAAATATACGTAGGCACACACACACACATATATATTTATTGATATATATCGTCGGAGTGTAATAAATATTTATTAATATGATTTAAAAGACCCTAAATACATATATGTCTTACAAATTATTATTGTGGTTTCATATGGAAGTTATTTTACTAGTACATCGTTACATGAGTTAAAATTGTCCCAATACGCATTATACTGATGCTTTAACTAGAGAAAAGGCCAGAGGGGTTGAGTTCCCACCTCTGGTGCATAATCTCTTGTTCGTTCTTCCTAAGGCAGTTCAAAATATTAATTTAAAAACGAAACAAATCAAAAGGTATATCTTCATAAATTTCCCTTAAGTAAATCACAACATTCGTTAACAGAAGATTGTTAGTTCCCATATTTTGCCAAGCTATTTTTTAAATGAAATTTATATGATAAGCGTTGTTGCATTCAGTTGTATATTAGCAAAGATTGCATTTTTGTAATTTTTTTTTCAGCCGAGCACCGTTCTAATGACCGTTATCCAGGAGCGGTGATCGCAATCGCTCCTTTGGACTGCGAAGCCAGCTTTCTGACTACAAGATCCTCCCATCGATCTGAGGGAATCTTGTACTGTGAATATCATCTATCACACATTTATCTTACTGATTAGTCTTTACATCAGCATTAAATTTTCTTAAAGATGACGTATAAGGTAGACAATTAAGGCTTGCCCTAATGAACCCCTCTTCCCCCTTTAAATTAACTGCCCACATATGGTGTCTTAGGCCGATATTGCCCTAGAGTTTAAGCATTGCGTAACATATTAATGTCAAAATTCTGGCTTATGTCATAGTTTAAAACTGTTTAATTTTAAAACATAGTTTAAAAATCCCCACCACCACCCACTGAAACTTGGAATTTTTTTACATTAAAATTTAGGGAAATCCTTATTTGCATGAAATTTGGGGGGAAAGCATAACAGGAATTTATAGATCCTTAATATCTACAGTAAAAAACTAAGGTGGCAACTGAATGGGCAGGTCGCAACTACATTTCTGAATTGCCCATTGAGACAATCACACTTAATGCTCCTCAGCTTGATGAAGTACTATCAATTAATTCTAAACTAGCTGTCACCCTTAATTTCTTTCTATGTTTATTTAGAGGCTATGTGTTTCTGTCATAAAATTAAGTATTATTAGATTAACAAAACTAATAAATAAAAGAGCTTAACATTGGGACTTACTTTTAAGATAAGAGATCAGTTTTTTTCGTAGTTATCTACCAATATATAGGTCATCATATAGGCCAATATATATAAACACCAAGAAATACTAATGATTCAAAGTACATGCAATGACAAGGTTTAAAATGAGAAACTTATAAGTCTCGAGGAATGTTATAGAAGTGGGAAGTATATAGAGAGCTAGTTAAAAAGATCTGTGAAAATTAATGATTCACAAATACATTTTTGGAGAATTCAAGTACTGCTATTATATGCTGCTATTAAATTAGGAAAATAGCTATTTTTGAAAAAAAGGTTTCATTTATAAAAATACTTTAAAATGTTAAAATTATAGTAAATATATATATTTTTTTAATGATGACAAATAACATTAAGTCAGGGCAACTTCTTGTAACCTTGACCCGCACGCATGAACTTAAATAATTAAAACTCCAATTTTATGAATGACTTTTTCTGTTATAGAGTTGATACATTAGAAACAGAAATTGAACTACCAGAAAAATAATTTCTCGCACCTAATATTCCCTTTCGACACATTTACACTTTACGAGATAATAACAAGATATTTTGTTGGCTGGTTCCATGTTTGCCAAAATTAGAGTTGTTCAGCTTCGTTTTTAAGCATTTAATCTCAACAAACACACACACGCAAATAAAAGCATAAGACACAAAATTTTTATGAACACTTTTTCTTTTATCTAATATCGTTTAAAAGCTACTGTTGTAAATAATTAATTTTTTTTTGGTGTCACATTTTGTTCAATGAATAATTTTTTTGTTCATTTACAAAATATAACTAATTATTTTTTATTTAAGAAAAAGGGAAAATTTTCTTAATTCTTATATATAAATATGATGGAAACAGTATATTTTCTTATTTAAACAAACACATATTTATAAAAAAATTCTTTGCATCTGAGAACAGGCTTTTTATTCCGTTAGGAGCATGAAAAACTCTGTTAAATTAAGCAAAAGTTTTAGCAGAAAAAAAAAAAAAAAAATCAACATGGGTGTTACTTAAATATTTTTTTTCTTTTCGTCTCCGATTGAAAATGCAAAATGAGAAACGTTGTACACAGAAAAAATAATAATAATAAATCTGTAATCTTAACTCATCTAAATATAACTAAAAATAAATAATCCAACAGAGTTAGATAAATACTTTAAGTTAATGTGTTTTTGCAGTCTATGCTTGCTTTTTATTTTTTGTTTATTTGATTTGTTTATATTTTACACTTAACTCATCTAAGAACAGATATTTCATTGCAAATTCATGTGTTTATAAATTTAAGATTGAAAGAAAAGGTAACAAATTTAAAAGATCTAATAAACTTCACGATCACTGACAAATAGAATATTTTATTAGAAATTACCGAAAAAAAAAGCAAAATCAGCTTTTAAATTATTGCCATTTAATTATATAATTTTAGGATATTTCCTGGCAAAGGCTTCTTCATCACAAAAGTGAAAAATAATGTTTTTTTTTTCTCCTTTAAACCATACCAAAAACTCTTACTGTAATGTATATTATCTTACAATAATCTGATTGAATAATAAGCTTTTGAATTAAAGAAAAATAAGAAGAGTAGACAATTTAAACATATCCAAAAATATAATGCAATAAGAAAAATTTAGCGATTTATACATTAGTCCAAACTTCTGATCCCACGTTTAATATTTCTGGCGTGATATGATTTGTAGATATCGCGGAGAGACTCTTCGAAAAGTTATTGTTTCTCATTTTTACACTGACAGCAGGCATTAACAATACTTCGCTCTTAACATTAATTGCAACGGAAATAACTTAGTTTGTTAAAGTAGACATTAGAATTTATAGCTCTCAAACCACATCATTCATGATGTAGGGCATTTTGTTGATCTAATATTTATATCTTAATAGACTGAAATACACCTTTTTATGGTCTATATTCCAAGAAACATATCATTATACATCTTAATAATTGCCTATAAATACAACTGCGATACTGTCAAAGTGTAATTTCAGCGCATGTCATAAATTCTGCGAAGGAAAACAAATCCGTTCCAGCAAAAACAACAAACAACACTCACCTTTTCCTTTTCCGACGCTCATTCCCGCCGTTCCATGGCTTCCAGGTAGAATTGAGCTTTACTGTCGATCGATGTAATGAGTCACAGGTAGAGGCTCCAGCTGCCGCTGTGACGTCACACACCCCATGTGGCGATAGCTCCTCGCATATGGCCCGGAAAAGGAGGGATTTGAAAAACGCGCGTCGATTAACTGCGACCAAAGGCCCCCCATTGAACTTCGAAAGGCTTAGAATTGTGTTAACAATGAATTTGGGTTCAAAACGAGCCTCTCACCCCTTTAAATGCAGACACAACCTCTGTCCAAGCAATGATGAGTATTTAAATGACGCATAAATGTTTTGAAATTATAATAATAAATGAAGTACGTCACTCAAATATTATGACATTACGGACCTTACTTGTCAAGCAGATGCAAAATTGCAATATAAATGTAAGAAACGTGCGCAGTGCAGGGATCTCGGCAAGAGGATGCCTTCTAAGAAGAACTAAGAAATGATGAGACTGGTAGTTCTTTCTTGAAGTGGTGAGAATGCCAAGGAAGCATTGCATTTTCAGTCTTTTGCAGCAGTTGGTATCTTTACTTTAGAGCCCACTAATTAATAAGTCACTCGGTGACTTATTAATTATTGGGCTCGGTTAAAAAGTAACCATTACGAACCAGATCTCCTAAGAAAGACCTCCTTGAAAGGCACTCACCCTTTGCTGTGAATTAGTCTTCTGTGCATTCCTCTCTCCCAGTCTAGATCATATCAATTACAATACATTGCACTCGGAACTAATAATGTTTCAGTAACAAATTATTGTAAGTATTAGAAGAAAAGTATAAAAATATCTTAATGTGCTTTCATTCCAATAAGTTTCACAGAGTCTTAGAATTTTCCCTTAAAAGATGCATTTCAAAACTGTTTAGATAAAACGAGAAGAACGGTTGAAAACAAAGACCTCCGAAATTATTTCTAATATAATTCTAGCAGCAATACAATGAACATCCATGCATCACAAAAGAAAAAAAGTTGGAGGTGGCGGAATAAAATATAAATCGCAGAAGAATGTGAACATGGCTCGTAAGTAAAGGAATATTAAAAAATTTCTTCCAGAAGAGAACCTGAAAATTTATGTAAGTTTTACTATTATTTAAATTAAACCCCGTTTAAATCGTTATATGTGTAGTTTTTTAAAACCTCTTATTAGCTTTTTATATATGTGTGTGTGGTTGGGGGGGGGGGGGTACAGTACACGATTTCCAGACTATCATACTTTTTCTCATTTGCTCAGCACATTCGTGCATTATAAGCACAGATCATCGAGAGTTCAATTTCACTCTATCTGATAAGTTAGTATTACTATGCACCTGCAGAGGATAATAATTACAGCGGGGCTGAACAAATCCTACAGTTTCGCTGCAATTTCCCACAGCTTTCGTTAGCGTTACCTAAATTGAACTAGGTAAAACTAGCCTAAGTTTTTAAACACAGTCAATTCTATAACAAAAAAATAAAATATTTATTTAGTACATTTTATTTAACACTCGGCAATGCATTATCGTCGAGTATCTGCCTAAATACTCTAGAGAGGGCATCCCCTCCAGTAATTGTAACCATTTCCAGTAATCGCCGCTTTTTTTTTTTTTTTTTTTTTCAGAAAGACATTTGAGAACAAAGATTGGTACTTTTTCCGCATAGATAAGGTCATTTTCGAGTAGCTCTTGTGCACACGTGACTCAAAATCCTGAGCGCCAAAGATTCGTCCCGATTAAGAGGTAAAAGGGTTAGGCTTACCTATACATCCATCATTGGACAGTTTGAATTTCAAAAATCAAGTATATCTCATTCAGAATAATGAATCCATTGGGGTCCAGAGCTCAAATATTCGAATCATACACTTAATATTTAGCAGGCTATCTAAGATTTTTTTTTTCTGTGCCACATTAGAGGGATTCTGCCCCCCCCCCCAATATATATTTTATCTTATTAGGTAATCTTTAACTTTAATTTCTTTACCTTTTATTGAAAACCTCGCCACACTCATCCGAATAGACGATTAATTTTATTTTCTTTTATTTTACTTTTGCTATCTTTTGTCCGTTCGTTATATGTTTAAGCTAAAAGTTTGATGCAATGAATTTATAAATTAGAGAACGGGACAGCTTTGTCACAAGACTCTTCCAAATTTTTTTTCACCCTGCAGAACTGCTTTTGGAACACTACTAATTATCAGGATTGATAGAAAATACATCGAAGATGGGAGAAAATAGACATTTCCTTTTCACGGTGGGTATATAGATGCAATTTCAAGTGGTCATTACCGCCCTCTGCTATGATCGAGATTCTGCTATGTATGCTCGAGATTAGAGCCTAGGTCTCCAAACCTCGAACCCGGGGTTCAGCCAGTAAAATTAACTACCATGAAAATAAAAGGAAGAGCTATTTTCTTTTTATCTTTCTTTCTGAGACCTTCTGCACAAGCTGCTGGCCAGTACATATTTGTTTCTTTCTTATGTAATCCGACGACGACGACGCTGAATTTGGTGAATATTTGAAGAAGCATTCTGTCGTAATAAGATACTTGAATGTCTGTTACTTTTCTTACCCGTTCTTATTATAATCACCATGTGTCGGGGAGGGGCTTCGGTCAAGTGTAGCAAAATACGGAGCAAGCATTCTACAAACTGAACTATCCCGGCGATGTGAAAAGTGTTATTTATTATGACATTCCTCTCTCCACTGGGGAATAATGAAGCTAAAAATTTTAGGTTCCATGGTTCATTTTATAAGCGGGTATCAGGACCAGATTTCAGAGCTCAAAATTCCTAGGTTCTAACTAAGTTTGAATTCTTAACTTAAAATTTACATATGTTAAACTTGTCGCTGCAAGGCTTTATATTATTTCAAAAACGTAACACTTTATTTTAAAAAGAAGGAAGATCCGAAAAGGATAATTCCACGGGAAAAGTCACTACTATAAATACCCATTAATCCTGCATGTAGTGATTCGACATACCGATAGGACGCCAAAGAAGAAGAAACAAAACTTATCAACTTTGCAAGAGGCTGATGCATTTATCAAATATATTATAATCAAATTTATCAAATTTTCATAGTGTAAAAGCTTTTCAGTGATGTAGAAATTCTAACTGTGCGACCTTAAGGAGCGAGTTTTTCTTGTTATTAAGAGGGAAGAGTCAAAAGAGCAGGCAGATATGCCAGAGAGATTTTACTACTTCTTTAAGCAAAAGTCATCCAGTTCCATCATGTTCTGCTCATCAAGCGTTTATTGCGAATAAGAACATTAAACGTTAACTGAAACAGATTAAATGATTTTATTTGCAAATGTCCGTTCATCAAAGTTTCACTCAATAATTTCTAAATTAATTTTAAAATATCTTCACTTGTTGCACTACATATCAGTTCAGTATGTGAAGTATTTTAGGAAAACAATATCACACAGAACGTTAATTATTTATATTTCAATTAAAGATTCCAATTTTTTTGTCCTATTTGAATTTAAAATCCCAATAATCAGCAAAATTTGAGAATCCGGCCGAAGTTGTGAACGATCCTAAGAAGTGGTTTAAATACGTGGTTGTGGTGACCCCTTGCAGGTAACTCATGCTATGCCTATCAAACACGGTTTAGATGAGGATTGTTAGTAACAGATAAATATTTTAGTTGTGACATTCATTCCCTCACGTTTTTGTCGGAGATTAAATTTCTCTAAATAATATATTAATTAACATTTTGCTGCCAAAATCCTTTAGCCAAACTCAAACCTGCTTTAAAAGACTGTCATGTCAATCTAGTAAGTCCTAGTGATATAAGGGTTTATTGTTTCGATCTGTTGTCAACAGAAGATCCGGTTTCGAGTCCCAGATCGGGAAACTTTACATCTCAATAAAAGATTTATGACGGGAGTCGGCCTAATGCTTCTCAAAAGCTCCTCTAGCCTATCCCCATAGAAAAAAGAAAGAAAATTGGAGGAAAGATTAGAAAAGGAATATTTTAAAATTAGGAAAAGGATTTAATTTAATGATCTCATGGTGACCTTCAGTATGGAAGATGCCAATAATATTAGGCAATGTTCCATGTCCAAGGAGAACATTTTAAAGGAGTTGAATAGTTTCTATTCCTGTGTGCTTAATGCTTTACAAGTCTAACAATATTATCCTAAAGACTACAAAAATTGAATGCTAGCTAGTAAGGAAAACGCATTCAATAAAAAAATATTGTATTATCTAACGCCGCATCACTCCTTTCAAGCCAATCGTCAGAGAAATAAAAACTGTGAGGTTTTTTTTTAATAAAATAGAGCAGTTAGTTTTAGAAGTGGCGTAAGATAATTTTAAAAAATGATGGAGGCTAAGGAACTAAAAAAAAGTCTGGTGAAATGTATACTTGGAGACGCGAAAATAGTTATTTATATGAACAAATTATTTAAATCATTATTTTGCCAATGTCTCATTAATAAGACGTAAAAGACTTGACCTACATAAAACATTTGCAATTTTTTTTGTCCTTAAAATAGCTTTAAATCAATTTCAAACTTGTTCGAAAATTTCCAAACAATATCCTTTTGTAATTTACGACATTTTATCATTTAATAAAGCCTAAAATCGTTTAAATCAGTTACTCATGAAATACTCATATGAGCCATTTTTAGGTCATAGGATGAAGTGGTTAAATTTAGAGATGCAGAGATTTTCTCTACAAAACATAAATAAAACTTAAAGATAAATAGCATAAATGTTTAAATAATGTTTTTAGCACCCTAATAGTTATTAAATAAAAAAAGCAACTGATACCATACGCTCAATAAGTAGAATTTCACTGCGATGCTAGAGAGACAACTCTTAAAATTATGTACACTTCTACAAGATGAAATGTGTATCAAAAAATGCAATGATCTTGAATTTCTCGACTGACTTCGACTTCACAAACTTTGAAATTTTTCAAACAACTATTTAGGTTAAAAAAAAAGATTGTTTGTGCTTTTATACGTTTTAAAAAGGATCGAAAATGGGCTTGTACGAACAACTTTAGAAGAATATTTCACTCTCCTGGAATAAAATGTTTTCATGACTCATTTATCGATGATTGTACTACTCGCGAAAATGAGCAGGGTTCAGCAACTATTCTTGCGAAACAAATACCCGCTTCTAATATGCCATCTGTCTTTTGACAGCCGATAAACAATATAGTGCCTCAAAGTTTTATGCAGTTTTATGTTTAGTGACAAGTTGATATGAATTTGAAAAGTAGTCGAACTTTTAAGATAAAGATGGAACTATCAATAATAACGGTCGACTCGAAATCACTGTAGTATATATATATATATATATATATATATATATATATATATATATATATATATATATATATATATATATATATATATATATATGTATATATATATATATTGTAATGAATTCGCCGAATGGTAGCGAAAAGAAATCAGCGATACAATCTAATAATATTTAACATGAACGATTTATTTACATGATGATTGAGTCGATGAAATATTATGTACAACACTGTAGCGTATACCCTCTAATTAACGTGCAGGGAACACATTTTCAGCCGAAGAACATCGGTCAATATTATCGGCACTTGGTCTAAACACTAGAGTCTATTTCTTCTTATCAGGAAACTCAGTAGGACACGCGGCAATTACTCCAACTCAGAGTCTCTATACCGCTGATAATTTAGCGAACAGATCCGTCTGGGATCAAAAAACATAAGCTATTTCCAATAGCTATAACGGTTCCTTCTGGGAACGAGTCGAGACAATCTTGGCTTCTCACAAGGACTTAAATGCGATCGACAGGGTGTCGAAAAAGCTTTTGCCTCGCACGAGGACTTAAATTGCGATCGACAAGGTGTCGAAAAACTTCGCCTCGCCTGAGGACTTAAAAAGAATCGTAAGCTACTACCAGTGGTGTAAGCAAGGGGGGGGGGTTAATGGGGGTTATACCCCCCCCCCCCATTGGTTCTGATTACATATATTATTTAATTAGTTTTACGCTTTGCACTGATTGCTCAAAACTACTCTTTCATAGTAATAGTCCAGTCAAATTAGCTCAAAATGGCGGCGAATCATGCATTAAATGAAGGGGTTGAGATTTTATCAGGAATGTGTAGGGGATGGTCCCCTGAGCAACGCATAATAAAGTCCCCTCGATTTCAGGCACCGCGGGGGGGGGGGGGGGGGGTTATGAGGTCACTTTTTTCAGTTTTTGGCGTTTATCTCGAAAACGGTGCGTCGCAAAGAAAAATGTCATGCCCAAAAATGAAAGCTTATAAAATTAAAGCTTATAAAATTCTCTTCCAAATGGTATATCCATGTTTGTACCCAAGTGTTACCGTTTTCGAGATATGAGCCGTTGAATATGAAATTTTTTCAAAAAAAGTGGTAATGTTCTGGTATCTCGTCAAACTTCCTCTTCTAACTCTTTCACCTTACGTTTCTCAGAAAACTCGTGATAGAGAAAGTTGTAGAGCGAAAGATTTCTTTCAGAAATGTATAAAGTTATGCTAATTTATCTTCACCAGGTAAATAGTTAGAGCGTTTTGAAGTTTAGGGGTACTTTTCAACATTTTGCTAGTAAAATGTTCGTCACTCAAGTTTCGTTTCCATGGTCTGTAACTCTCTTAATCACTTTGTATGCTGTTTAATTAGATACGTATAGTATTCATAACCCATATAAATAATAAATTATGTGTAACCAGTACGCATAATGTATATCTCATAATATACAGAATAACACTTGTAGTACAAAGGAGGAAGTAAGAAAACAAACCAAAATGTATAAAAGTTATTCATGTAATCAAAAAAATGGTTATCAAAAGTAAGTTAAAAAAACAGTTACATTAAATATATTATATACAATTTATTTCATGAACTGCTTTCCTGTATATTAAAAGCCGTCAATCTGATACTTTGGAAAAAGTTTCAAACAAGTCAAAGTCTTCACTATCATTTTAGCTTCTGTAGAATGTCCGAATTTTCATGAACTGATTTCCCACAAAGGTGGCATCCCACTATAATGCCACGATCAAAGTCACTAAGCTCCTTTGACTTACTCATCGTCTCACAAACGCATAAATATGACCTGACAAACCACTACCAATACTTTTATAGCTTTCGGTTACGCATCAAATTACGTCACCTGCTAGATCCACTTCTTTAGGAGGGTGTCCGGATACTTTTGGCCGGATAGTGTATAACGTATTATTGAATATTAATGAATTATATAAATTAATAAATTTACTTAATGGGGTCAGTACGAGCAAAGAAAAATGAAAGGTACCTGTGGTGATTGAGATCATGCTCATTTGGCGGGGACTGGAACATGAGCAGGAACATTCGTTCCTCAGCTCCAGTAATGTCTCCTGGTGAAGATTTGGAGTCATAAAACACTTTGGCGATGTTTGTTGTTCCATTGGCGTACCGTTGGAAACATTGTACCATTGCTGCTTTGCTTTTACCGTAAATCGCTGACGTAGTGTCACATCCTGAGAAACTATGGATGCAGAGAATGTACTGGCTGAATGATAAGACCTGAAGATGTTGGGAAGAGTAGAGCCTGTCTTATGTGTTGCCCCGTCCGGCCTTCATGAAAAACACATTCGTGTCTCGTGGGGTGAGTGCCACAAATTAGACGAGCAGGTCTTACCTATCTACTATCACCACAGTTGAATGAGAGGTGTTTTGCCACTCATCTCTGACAATACTGCAGTCAGCATCTCCTTTTTCTGTAGTAGACTGTATACCTCTTGCACCCACGGCCTGAACTAACATAGTAATGAACTTGGTTTTGTTCCTTTCATCGGAAAGAAAGTTTTCCTGATGAACAGTAGCCACCATGTTCTTATTGAAGTCAATATCCACTGATGTTTTACTTGATGCTCTCCGATGTTGTTCGTCTCTTTCCGTGGAGTTCGTGTCTTCATAACCATCAAAAACCACAGCTGAACTGCTGCCGTAATGCTTGATTATGTACGATACATATTGATTGCAGATGGAGGCGAAGGTGGTGTTGGTGTTCCACTTTACTCTATGAAGCAGGAAGCCGCCATGGATTACCGTGAAACTGTTCTTCACATTGATCAGTTTATTGCATTTTGGGAAAGTATCAGACAGTGCTGACCTTTTGATTTTTCTCATTATCCCCTTGGCGAATAGAGACATGGGGTATGGGCAAACTCGTACGTTAGCAACTCCTCTACATCCCCTTCTTTCTTCTTGGTGATCAGAGTTCTTTGAAATTTCTTCAGAGGCTCTACCACCACTACCTCATCATTAACTTTGATCATATTGCTCATCGCAGCTAAAAGAACGACTGAGTCCTTCTTGGATTGTTTCACTTCTGAGAAATTCATTCCAACAAAAGTGCTCATTGTGCGGGTTCCAATTTTCAAGGCCTGGTAGCAATTGACGTTACTTGTTCCAATTACTCCCGTTGAAAGTGACATCAAATAATTACGTTCAACAAAAGTCGGGTGATCAGCCAACCATTGAGCAAGCTTCCTTCTGTCTAGATCATCTGTGGTTATGCGCGATGCTCGAAACTCAACATGTTGTTCTCCTCTTGCAGTATGGACGCCACAAAACATCTCAAGTGAACTACATATTGCTGTAGCTGTGCGTGCTCCCCCAACCCATTTCGCCAACACCGAATCACTAAAGCCTCGTTCAAGTGTTAATTCTCCTTCACTCTTCATGTCACACATGAGTGTCACCTCAATTGCCATGTCAGACCACACACCAGCCATTGGTGTTCCAGTTCTGTTGACAGTGAAGTATCCACGATCTATAAAATCCTGTTTAAGTTGAAGGTAACGAGTTGTTAGTCCCAGCATGTGTTGTACATATAGGTGAGTACACTTTGCATAATGAAAATGCCCGCTGGCATGGAAGTAAGGTATCATCAGTTGGGCACATGTTATATGATCTTCCCAGTTGCGCTGTGCTGCGATAAATTTTTTCATCAACACCACCATTTCAAAGTACTGGACCCAGAAAGCTGCTGTTGGCCCATAACCTTTGAGACGTGACAATTCGTTGCTCAATTTCCACTGAATGCTGGCAAGGGAGGTATTTGTGGAAATGTGTTGTGGAGTAATTTCTACTGAGGTCAGAAGTAACTGAACTAATTTTTCTTTTTCATATGGTGTGGTATCTAAATTTTCCAGAATGATCTGAGTTAAAGTGACACTTTTATACATTTTGGTTTGTTTTCTTACTTCCTCCTTTGTACTACAAGTGTTCTTCTGTATATTATGAGATATACATTATACGTACAGGTATACACAATTTATTATTTATATGGATTATGAATACTATACGTATCTAATTAAACAGCACACAAAGTGATTAAGAGAGTTACTGACCTTGGAAACGAAACTTGAGTGACGAACATTTTACCAGCAAAATGTTGAAAAGTACCCCTCAACTTCAAAACGCTCTAACTATTTACCTGGTGAAGATAAATTAGCATAACTTTATACATTTTTGAAGGAAATCTTTCGCTCTACAACTTTATCTATCACGAGTTTTCTGTAAGGGGAAAGAGTTAGAAGAGGAAGTTTGACGAGATACCAGAACCGCTATAACTTTTTTGAAAAAATTTCATATTCAACGGCTCATATCTCGAAAACAGTAACACTTGCGCTCTAAGTTACAACCTATCCTTTTTAATATTTTTATGAATGACATTCCTAACTCTCCATTCACTACACTAGCCATGTTTGCGGATGACACGGCAATACTACCTAAGAATCAAAATGTTAAATATATGCACAAGTTCCTACAGAGACATATTTGAATTCTTGAACGATGGTTCAAACGGTGGAGGCTCAAGTTAAGTCCTTCAAAATCTAAAGCTATTTTTTTCAGTTACAATAGAATTCCACCTCCTCCGGTCACAGTATGCAATCAACTGGTTCACTTTGAGAGAGAGGGCAAATACCCAGGAATTTACCTCGATAGTCGACTGACGTGGAAGAAAAATATTGAACATAACATTAGAAATTTTTTTAAGGCCGTAAGGATATCGCCCACCTCCTGTACCAGAATCAAAAGGGTTTAGATAACAAACTACTCTTGTATAAAACTGTACTGCGTCCCATCCTGTTGTACGCCGTTCCTGTTTGGGGATCAGCGGCTGACACCCATATCCAGCGATTGCAGACAATTCAAAATAAAACACTCCGCGGTATTAGGAAGGCGCCCTGGTACCTTAAAAACGTACTTATTCACAGGGATTTGAGAATCGAACCCATTCGGTAACACATTAAAGATCTCGCATCTAAGTTCTACAATAGATTATATTCAATAGACAACGAAGAAATAGCTAACATCCCGACTACGACCCAAGGAATGCTATAGGCGTCCTAAGGCAACTTTGATTATTCACCCTGGTCTCCTTCCCCTTTCTTAACTCTCCCTCCAACCTCTTCTAAATTTTAATTTACATTTGCCGTTGCATCTGGTTCTGACCTGCGTTTTTTTTTGATGGATCGACCTCAAGACTATCCTTACTAATTTTTGCTTAATCGTCTGCTACCGTAATTTTTTTTAAATAAAACCTGCCACATTATTTACTTATTTATTTTTTGCTAGTATTAGTATTATTTATTTTTATTTATTTATTATTATTATTATTATTAATATTTTTATTATTATTCTAACTTTCAAGTCAACACTTTTCTTTTAATCCTGAGAACGAAAATATAGCCACAAAAAATTATCCATACCGAGGATATGGAGCCCAATAATGTACCAATAATGTACAATAAAGTATTAAGAGAGTTACTGACCTTGGAAACGAAACTTGAGTGACGAACATTTTACCAGCAAAATGTTGAAAAGTACCCCTAAACTTCAAAACGCTCTAACTATTTACCTGGTGAAGATAAATTAGCATAACTTTATACATTTTTGAAGGAAATCTTTCGCTCTACAACTTTATCTATCACGAGTTTTCTGTAAGGGGAAAGAGTTAGAAGAGGAAGTTTGACGAGATACCAGAACCGCTATCACTTTTTTGAAAATATTTCATATTCAACGGCTCATATCTCGAAAACAGTAACACTGTCTATGTCTATGTCTACGGTAACACTTGGGTACAAACATGGATATACCATTTGGAAGGGAATTTTATAAGCTTTAATTTTTGGTTTTGACAATTTTCTGTGCTACACCCTGTTTTCGAGATAAACGCCGAAAACTGAAAAAAGTGACCTTTGGACCCCCACCCCACTCCCCGCGGCGCCTGAAATCGAGGGGACTTTATTAGGCGTTGTTCAGGGGACCAACCCACACACATTCCTGAAAAAATCTCAACCCCTTCATTTAATGCGAAATGAAAACCTAATTTTACTGGACTATAATAACCCCCTCCTTTGAAAATTTCTGCGTAAGCTACTGGCTACGACTTCAATGCCGGAGTAGCGACCTCTAGATGCAGATCTGGATGCTGACTCTAATAGCTAGAACTGTTTCTCCTCAAAACAATCGACAGGAAGTCGGAAAGAGCTTTGCCTCGCACGAGGACTTATAAAGAATCATAAGCTACGGCTCAGTGCCGGAGTAGCGGCCTCTAGATGCAGGTCTAGACGCTGACTGACTTTTTTAGTTCGTAGCGACACAACTCGTAGCTCTAGAGCTGCGATCGCTCGATATTTAAAAGCGTTTTTATTGGCGCCTTTAAAGTGACATCACTTTTCAAAAGTTCGATTGGTGCTTAGAGTCCTTCGTCAGCACATCAGCTGGTTGCTTTAGGTCACTTAATCTTCCCCGATCATCATCGAACAAGGGGTTGACCGAAACTAAAGTCTTTTGAACTTTGTGTCCAAAATCTCAGACCTACTGTCGCCTCGCCACCAAGCGTGCATTGTCTGGGACGATTGCTTCTGGCGTTGGGTTGTCCGCTGTATTGCCTCCGGATTCCAGGGGTTTCTTCTATTGGGATGTGAATTGATTGAGAGGGTTTTACTATAAACTGTGAGAATCAATGATTCCTCACAATATATATATATATATATATATATATATATATATATATATATATATATATATATATATATGTGTGTGTGTTGTTGTTGTTTCTGATGCCCCTTGACAGATAGTATCTATCAGTTCAAGTCCAATTAAGGCTATTGGGCAGAGTGGTACGGCTGCGGTTTTTAATAGCACCGCGAGGGTCGGAGTCCAAATTGGCTAAAGGGCCGGTCCAGTTATTTAGAACCGAGACAAGTGACGAGACCGATGCACTTGACCCAGCACCTCCAGAGGTAATTTGAGAACTCGGAGGACATTGCAGCCACAGCAGATTTAGATTTTATGTGCATCGCCGCCATTAGTGTACACGTCAACGGATTTGCAGTGACGGGCATCGAACCAGGGACGTTCCGATCACTCTTGACCATCATGCCCCTCACACACACACACACACACACACACACACACACACACATACATATATATTATAAATATATATATATATATATATACATATATATATATTATATATATATATATACATATATACATATATATATTATATATATATATATACATATATACATACTGTAAGGCATTCGCCGAATGGTAGCGTATAGGAAACGACGATACAATCCAGTAATATTAAATGAAATGATTTATTTACAGGGTTATGAATTCGATGAAATATGATTTACATTTTTGAGTACACACTCTAAATAACGTGCAGGAACCAAGTTCGGGGACAGGAACGTCAGTCTATATTATAGGCACTCAGAGTCTAAACACTAGAGTTCTATTTCTTTTTACACGGAAGCTCAGTAGGACGCGTAGCAATTACTTCAGCTAGAAGTCTCTTACACCGCTGATAATCTATCGAACAGACCCGTATGGGATCTAAAGAAATGAGCTATCTCCAATAGCTATAACAGTTCCTTCTGGAAACAAGTCGACAGGGAGTCGAGAAAATCTTTGCCTATCACAAGGACTTAGAATATTATTTCAATAAATTCACTTCGTCTGAAAGCGGTCGACAGGAAGTCGAAAGGCTTTGCCTAACACAAGGACTTGTGAAAAACTCTTATTCACGAGATTCGCTTCGTCTGGAAGCGGTCGACAGGATGTCGGTTAACGGTGCCTATCACAAGGACTTAGAACAACTCTTAATCACGGCTGCATGCCGGAGTAGCTGCCTTCTAGACGCAGGTCTCGGAGCTATATGACTTTTTAGTTCGTAGCGACACAACTCGTAGCTCTAGCGCTGCGATCGCTCGATATTTAAAAGCGTTTTAATTGGCGCCTTTAAAGTGACATCACTTTTCAGAAGTTCGATTGGTGCTTAGAGTCCTTCGTCAGCACATCAGCTGGTTGCTTTAGGTCACTTAATCTTTCCCGATCATCATCGATCAAGGGGTCGACCGAAACTAAAGTCTTTTGAACTTTATGTCCAAAAACTCAGACCCACTGTCGCCTCGATTCCAAGCGCGTATTGTCTGGGACGATTGCTTCTGGCGTTCGGTTCCGCTGTATTTCCTCTGGATTCTACGGTTGTCTCCTGTTGAGCCGTGAATTGATTGAGAGGGTTTTACTATATTGTGAGGATCAAATGGATTCTTCACAATACATACATACAGTGGGATAGCGGTCAATCGCTCCCCGGATCATCGTTTTCCCGTATGTGTCGTTTGTATCATCCAGTACCGATGATAATAGTTCTGTTGTTGTGTTCCCGCATCCATTTTTTCCAGCATGCATCATTCAGTGCAATCGGTCCCTTGAAAAACGATAGATCGAGATTCCACTGTATATAGTTGAAACAGAAAACCAAAACATGAAAATAAACCAAATTAAACGAAACAGGAATTTTTTTTATGATTGGAAACGTGTGGTAAATGCAAAAAGGAAAACACAACTTCTTATATTCCACAATTTCATTAAAGGGGGGAGGGGGCACATGTTTTTAACTAATTAATATTTCGTTTAACTAATTAATGGTTCATTGTAATTATCATCATAATAATGATAATAATTTCAATGAAGCAAGTTGCATGTGAGCGTCTCGCCCTATCGCGCGGAACAATAGGCAAGGTTACAGCTCAGAAGATTAACCCAGAAGATGAGTTAAAAACTATGCCTAATGTTCTGCATGATCGGGCAGGAAGTTTATATGTGACATGCTTCATCTGTCTTTTGGATTTTGGATCCAAGTTAATTTTTTAGGACTTTCCAGTGTCAGTTGTATCTATCTTGGAGAAACCGGCTATCAGAAACTGTCCTCCGTTATTGAATGATAATGTGGGCTCAGTTGAAAGAGAAATGTTGCTGTTAAACAGCTGAATTCTTGTTTTATTTGAATTGGTTTTCCTTCATGTTTTGGTTTTCTGTTTCAGCTTTTATATTTTTCTTCTTACATAGGAACATGCTGCAATCTGCACCTTACTATGCAAGTATTTATATTACACTTCAAATTTTAATTGTTTGTAACGATCAAAAAAATTATATATACTTTCCAATAATATTTATATCGTGTGTGTGTGTGTGTGCGTGTGCGTGTACGTGTGAGGCAATACCCGGGCTTACGCAAACTCGGATTTACGTGGTTTTTGATGTTACCCATTTTCCCTTTTTTAAATTTTGGAATGAAATTTCATCAAAAATCTTTGAAGGGTGTCTGGAAGAAATTTTGTCCAATATTTTTTAAAAACGAGACGGAAACAACACCTGAAACTGATCCTATTGCTCGTTTGATAGAAATTGCCGATCTTGCAAGGCAATTAGATATGGAAGTCGATGGAGATGATGTCAACGAGCTGTTGGATTCTTATCTTGAGGAGCTGACAGTCGATGATCTCATAGAGATGCGCGACCAAAGCATCACCGTAGAATCCGACACAGAATCCGACACTTCAGTCCCAAATTCACAAGAAAATCTAATGACAATTATAAACTTGACTGATGGTCTCAGCACAATTGAGAAAAAGTTAGAGTTTAGAAGAATATAGACTCTAATGAAAAGAGTGATCAAAGCAGGGAATAAAAAAATTTTTAAAATGTTAGTCTGCTATGAAGAAAATCTTTGAGAAAAAGAAGCAGCTACTTACTACGGCAGACTACTTTATTGGCTTTTTTAAAACCAACAACATAATTTTTTTAATTTCTTGTACATATGTATCATATTAATATGTAATACAATATTTTCATTTTAATACAATATTTTTCCTTTAAACTGGTGTTTTTGTAATTACTTTTGGTCCCATTTAGACAAAATTTACATGTATTTATATGCAAAGTTGTACTCCGACTTATGCGATCTTTCGTCGGTCCCACCAATCGTGTAACTTCGGGGTATTACTGTATATATGCATGTACACTGTATATACACATATATAAGACGTTACACACACACAAACATATGTTACAGCCAAAGTCTGAAGTCAGGCCAATTCGCGAAATGGCTGGCCGCATCTAGAATCGGCCAAGTTACTTGGCCAAAGCCTGAAATAATCGAGAATTGATGACTACTTTGAGCTTTGGCTGGCAATGCGCCCTATAATCAGTGGCTATTTCGGGGATTGCCCAAGAGAAATTGTCCTTTTCTCTTTGATTTTGAAGTGATTTTTTTCTACTTTGACTAAACTAAAGGGATTTCCCCTGTGGTAATAAGATGAGTTAGAATTAGTAAGATCAACTCCCGTAACTGCATGATCCATGGCCACTAATTCTTAGACAATTCGCGAACTGGTCATTGATTGCCATGCGCATCAATGGCCAGTTGGCCGAACAAAGCCCGTAGTAGTCAATTCTCGATTATTTCGGGCTTTTACCCAGTGACTCGGCCAATACTAGAAGTGACCAACCATTTCTCAAATTGGCCAGACTTCGGACTTTGGCCGTAACACATGTGTGCGTGTGTGTGTGTGTAACGTCTTCAGAACCAAAAGGAGACATTATGTTAGGCTGTCTTGTGTTGTAATCGGGCTTGAGTGGTAAGAAAACTTAAATAGTTCTGTCCACTTGAGAGGAATAATAATTTTATTTTTATTGAACGCGTTATGGACAAATTGGTTAACAAACTCATTAAAAATATAGAGATAGAAAATTATTTACGACAAATATGTACATAGAACGGAGGAGATGATGGTAACAGTTTTCTCTACCAGATTCTAGGTAAAGTCTATTTACAAAAATAAATTTATAAGTTCTTAACTCTCCTCCACACAATGAGATGTTAATGAAGAATCTATTTAAATATGGCATCCATTTAAAAATGCTCCTGTCATCTCAAGGAAATATTCTACACTCGTATCGTTCGTTGTATGACAAGGTAGTTGGTTTGAAGCTTTGCACGCTCTTTCCGTTTTATCCATTATGAAAGTTTAAAAATTCTCGTTTTAGTTGAAGCAGCTTTAGCTGTTAATATCTAAAAATAACGCCAAACTCTGCCCCAAAAAACCCACGAAAGAACTCTGATGGAGTACATATACAGTAATTTAGATAGTGCATACGGGATCTCAAACGACTGCCTAAGAATAGTCGGAGAGATCTTATTTGATGAGAAATGTAACTTTAAATACTTAAGTAAATGAAAAATCTTTTCAATCACTGACAAAAAATTAAACCGTTGAATTTAACTGCAGCTTAATATCTACTTAAATGCTATTCAAACAGAATCTCAAATGGCTTTCAGTTCTTCCACTTGGATGAATAAATGTGTAAGAAAGGCTTATACACTGCTGGCCATTAAAATTGCAACACCAGGAAAGAAAGAAAATAACAAAACCTTACTTATTTTACATATACAGCATAGCAGGAAGAAACCATGATTCAACTTGTAGGCAATTCGGGGGTATACAGAGTCCGAAATTAGTACACACAGCTGCCGCTTCTGGCAGTTAAAACGGCTCTATATTTTAGAGCCGTTTCGATATCGAGTCGAACTCGGCTTGGATGGCAGATACGGGCAAAACATTCCATACTGCTTCAAGTCTATATCACACTTCATCAATCGTAGTAGCTGGAGAACGGTGGCAGTCCAGTCTCTCAGCAACCCATGACCAGATGTTCTCAATGGGCGGAAGATCTGGAGAATGTGCTGGCCAGGGCAACAGTCGAACACCCTCTGTGTCGAGGTAGGTCAGGACACGACGGGCAACGTGCGGTCTTGCGTTATCTTGTTCAAAGATGACGTCTCCGAGGCATCGAAGATAGGGCACAGCTATCGGCCTCAAGACCTGAGAAATGCAACGCTGGCTGCTCAGATTACCGACGACGCGAACAAGAGGTGTTCGTGTCGTGTATCCAATGGCTGCCCATACCATCACACCAGGTGCAGGGCCCGTATAACGATATCATGCAAGCAGACCACGTGCGTTCTCCTCGGTGCCTCCAGAGACGGATACATCCATCAAGATGCTGCACGCAGAACCGGGACTTGTCAGAAATGACGACGGGGTGCCACTCCTGTATCCATTTTTGTCTTTGGGTGCACCAGTGTCACAGAGCGTATCTATGCTGCAGTGTCAAGGGAAGCCGCAATAACGGTAGCCGTGCAGACAGTCTGTGCTACTCCAGACGTCGTCGCAGTATCGGTGCGGATACTTGTCGTGCTGCAAACAAGCCGATTTCATGACTCAAGATCCGTGATGCGGCTGTACGATCCTTTAAGGCTGACCTGACAACATGTCTGTCCTCTCGGGCGTTAGTGGCGAGAGGCCATTGAGATCCTGCATGGCGTTCAGTATGACTCTTCAGAACCCATCGATTCAATATTCGCATGACAGTCGTTGGATTCTGACCAGTGCGAGTAGCAATATCGCGGAACGATAAACCGCCCTCTCGATAAGCCACGATTCTGCCGCTATCGAATTCCGACACGTGCTGGTAGCCGTTTCTCCTTCTTATACGAGGCATAGCATGATCTTCTCACAAACAACCAACATTCAAATGCGATTTCCGAATAAGGAACCCACTGCGTAACTATCCTTTTATACATAGTTTGAGATGCCGTTTCTCCCTCTTGCGTCGTTCGATTGCGCTTAAATGCTAATCATTTGCATATCCCAGCATCTTCTTCCTTTCATGCGAATTTGACGTTTAAATCATTCCTCCTTTATAGTGTTGCAAAATTAATGGCCAGCAGTGTATTTTTCAGATTGCAACTTCCTCATCAATAAATTCAAATTCTCAAAAACTTTTCAATACATTACTTAAAATATGAGTGGGACAACTGTGACCTGTTAATTATCTAATATACACTATCTACGAATAAGTATTTCGACACCTGTGCTAGAAAAGAAAAACAAAATTTATTCATATTCAATAGTTGGCAGAGCCTCCACGAGTGGCAATTACAGCCTTAACCCTCCGGGGCATGCTTTCCACAAGTCCTTGTATGACGGCTAGTGGCATTTTCTTCCACTCGGCTTGGAGAAGACATGTAAGTTCCTTTGCCGATTTTGGACGGTTGTTGCACCCCTCAGTTCGGTGATCCAATTTATCCCAGAGGTTCTCGATAGGGCCCAGGTCTGGGATCTCGGCAGACCAGTCCCTTCCGTTAACCCAATTGTCACCATACCAATCCATGGTGGACCTCGCAACATGACAGCTGGCATTGTCGTCCTGGAAGTAACATGGGTCCAACCCGTAAAATTGCCACAACTTAGGAAGCACACTGTCATCCAAAATAGTACAGTAGACGTAGACGTTAAGCTTACTATAAATTGGGACCAAGGGTCCCAGGACATACCAAGAAAAACACCCCCAGACCGTAGTTCCACCTCCACCGAACTTTACTCTTGGCACAATGCATTCTGGCAGGAAGTGTTTTCCAGACAGACGCCAGACCCAGACCCTGCCATCCGAACGGTAGAGGGGGAACCTTGATTTGTCGCTCCAGAGAACCCGTTTCCAGTGATCTGCGGTCCACTTTCTATGTGCTTTACACCACATTAACCGAGCAGCGTGGTTGTACTTTGTGATCAAAGGCTTATGGACGGCAGCATAACCATGAAAACCAAGCAGATGTGCCTCCTTACGGATGGTATTCATCGAAACAACCCTCCCGGTTGTCTGTTGAAACTCCTGGTGTATGTGGTCCATCGTTTGGGTGCGGTTCTTCCGAATTTCTCTGTACAGCATCCGTCGATCTCTATCTCCCAGTTTCGTGGGTCTGCCGACTCGGGGCACATTCCGACAATCACCGCTCTCCTTCCACTTCTGAGTCACCTGGGCCACTGTCAATTTTTGGGTAATTCAGCCAGTGACGTAGCGAGCATAACTAGCGCCCGGGACACGATGCGTTTTTGGCGCCCCTCCTTCCAAAAACATATAGTAATATAATATAGAGAATTAGTGAAAAGGCTCGTTTGGCGCCCCTCTGCGAGTGGCGCCGGGGGCATGATATACCCCCTTGCCCTCCCCTCGCTACGCCATTGAATTCAGCTCGCTAGATATGTCCCTTAAGGATCGTCCATTTCTGTGATACCCGACGATTACACCTTTCTCGAAATCAGATAACTCTACACTTCGTGGCATCTTACATGCGACTAATGCCAATGTTGTTTCCTACATAATATTTAACGGCGTTTGGCGTGACGTATATCAGGACCGCAGATATCGTCATGTGCATGGGTGTCCAAATACTTATTGATAGATAGTTTTTGCCGTGTTCTGAAAAAAAAATTGAGGATGTTCCAAAGATTAGAACTGCATTTTCTAGTCAGCACATATTATTGAAATGAATAGTCATAGTTTTCCAGACGATAAAAAATCAAGATAACGGGCAGGGCCTGATTATGAACGCTGGGGGCCCCGGAGCATATGCTATTTGGGGGCCCCCCTTACGGACATTTATAAAAATACATACTATTAGAAGTACTAGGTGCATACACCAAGGGGGGTTTGGGGCCCCCCTAGTATCAGGGGGCCCTGGGCAAAGTCCCGATTTGCCCATGCGATAAAAAGGCCCTGATAACGGGGATGATGTCCATCAAAATGTTGGCATACTGCACACCACAATCATGTAAATCTAAGTTCTGTTGACTTTTTGGATTACTTCGGGGATATTTTGCTAAACGAGGGGTTGACAGGCTGAGGCCTATAATTCAAAGCCGATTCCGACTGACTGAAAACATTGAAACAAAACTGTGGGACTCGAATCCTTGGACTGTGGTCCCGAATGTCCATAAAAAATTTTCGGTACGAGGAGTTGTGGTAAAATTCTGAGACGTAATCAAACTATTAACTACTCTAGAAATTTTGCCACAAACAGGGATCCATATGAGATAAGTGTTGTTCCTAATGCCCCCTGGTCAGAAAGGCAAGACTAGGTCTATATAGGCTTTGGGCTGAGTAGTGCGGCTCCTTTTTTATAATAGCATCACAAGGGTTGGAGTACGACTTGGCTAGGTGCCGACACAATTTTGACCGAGCATCCCCAGGGGCGACATCTGGGGTTTTGTGCCTTCCCCACCCACTGACCTCACAGAAGGACTTTCCGGTCTACGGATTTAACGTGCCTATATCTGGCCTAGACACAAAGGTATTTAACGGTGTTTGTCGAGATTCGATCCGAGCACCCTCAGTACCGAAAGCCGTTGCACTACCGACAGGCTACATCTGACCCGTATGAGATAAGTAACGTCACGTATGAGAAAAGCAATGGCATCACTCCCAACTCTTGTAACCATCGTTCGATTGAACAGGAACGCACAGCATCTTAATATCCACAATAAAAAAAATAAAAGGGGTAGCAACTTTATTCGAACTAATTAATGCTTCCTCATCAGGCGCACGAGAATTGGGTGTCAATATGAATAATTCACAAATGCGAGGGTTTTCAAATATTAACGTAGGATTACGTTCCTCAATAACGGTCCTTCGGAGAGAAAAAATTGTCCGGCATCACGAGTTATAATTTTGGCAGCGTGCCAAACCCAGTAGCAGTAAACAGTTAAACAGAAAAGTACCAAAATGCGTCAAACAAAAAAAATAATAATAAATAAAAGAGGTAAGCAACGATAAGTAATCCCACGTTAATAACCCGCGGTAGTTTCGTTAGAAGAGACTACCTGAAATATATTTTTGATATAAATAGAGGGGGGGGGGGACAGAAAATTGCAGATGAACGTCGAGGGAGGTAGCTGCAGAAGTGGACACAAAAAAGGGGAGATCCTTGTTTGAAGAAGCTAAGGGAAGCCATTTTATGGGTAACTATGTTAGAGACAATGGGCTTGAAAGGCGAATTTTTATTATAATGTTTTAGAGACGATGTCAAGACGAGCATATTTAGCAGTAAGGGGAATAATAGATCGCTTCGTAGAATTACCTAGGCGCAGAATTTTCACAGTATTTTTAACTTCAAAGAGATAGCCAATAATGGGTCTTCTTTCAACTTTTCCGCTCGGACCTTCACTTAAAAGTTCATTTACTCTACCAGTGTGCATGGCTTTTATCAACTAAATCAGTTTGAACAGCGTTATCGGCTCTGGTACTAATTAAGTTAGAATTAAAATTTAGCTCCTGAAGAGCAAGTTTTTGAGAGGTATCGGATGACCAGAATTAAAACACACCTACTCTGACCTCCCGGTATATCGAACTACTCAGTCTAAAGGCTTCAAATTTTGTACACATACTATTCAAGGCATAGGGAAACGGATTTCGAGAAAACAAATTAAGTTCCAAAAACACCGATAGGTGGAGCTGTACAACAGAAAATATGAAAAAAGACTAAAACAATAAATTTAGAAAAAAAACATGCGAAATATTTCCTATTTAGTTTCTATCACCCTTATAAAAAAAGAGAAAATTTTAAAAAGTAAAGAAGCTTAAACTGCAATTGGAACTGCAATTTCGTACTATAAGCACAAAAATTGGCATAAACCCATAGTTTGCAGCCATATTTTGGGTATAAAAGAGGATAAAAACTGGGGAATATCATTATCAGTGATGGCTGTTCTGCTGCTAGAACACGCTTTGCCTGTGAAGCTCTGCTATGAAAATAAAGGAAATGCTGCAGCTGCACTTCGAGAGTTTCGCCGACTTAAGAATTTGCGCAAAGGACCATTTTTTCCACAAGGTCTCAGAAGAATGATTGCTCGATTCGAGAAAAATGGACATCTTGGAGTTAAACCGGGTCCAGGACAAAAACCGATTCGTTCAGATGTAGTTGAAGATGTTGCCACCGCTATCGTTGAACAGTCAGTGGCTAATGTTTTAGGCTTTAGTAGTGCACTTGCAGTGTCAGGACACTTGGATGTTCCTAATAGCACAGTGTAGAACGTACTGAGAAAAACGATGCATTCTTTCCCGTACAAAATCAGTCATAATCAACAGTTGCTGACCATCAACAGGGAGAAGCGACTGACTCTCGCATTGACATTTCTTGCTAGCATTGAAATGGGTGTATCGTGGCCATAGCAGATTCTGTGGAGTGGCGAGGCCCATTTCCACCTCAGTGGAACAGTGAACACCCATAACTGTCGCATATGGAACACGGAAAATCCCCGTACCTTCCAAGATATTCCACTCCACTCACCGAAATTTGCAGTCTGGTGTTAATTCTTAGCCACATTCATTCTTGGAACTTTCTTTTTCTAAGAGGCTACTCGCAATGGCCCAGTAACATGCACCGTAACGGCCAATAGGTACAAAAGGAGGCTTAAAACTTTTGTTGTACCCCATTTGCAACAGCGGTAATGTCTTGATTCAATTAATTTTAAGCAAGATGGCGCGCCTCCACACATTGCACTCTGTGTACAGCAGTTTCTTCGGAAACGTTTAACTTATAACAGAATAATCAGTCGTGTGTTTCCGACAACCTAGCCATCTCGTTCTCCGGATCTTAATTCGTGTGATTTTTGGATGTGGGAACACTTAAAAAATCTTGTTTATCGAGAACGTCTAGTCACCTTGGCAGACTTGAAAGAAGGTATCATTTTGCATGCGAGAAGCATTTCAGTCGACCAGCTACGATCGGCTGTTGAACAAGCTGTCCACAGACTGCAGATTTTACATCTACAAGAAGGGAACCATATTGAGCAGAATTCCCTGCGTTGGTAAGGTGTTTGTCACGTGAATGTTTGGTACGTTCAAATAAAATGTGTTTTTGTATATTTTCAGCATATGTCCAGTTGTACAGCACCCAGTGCCCCTATCTGTGATTTCAGGAAATAAATTCTTTTTCGCGTAATCCGTTTCCCCATGTCCTGAATAGTATGTGTAAAGCCTTTACACTAGTTCGATGTACAGGGAGGGGGTTTTAATTCTGGTCACCCGGTATTTGAATTTCGCTTCATGCGGTTGTTATGAGAAGCAATTAAGGGCCTGTTCACATAGGAGTCCGTTGCGTTGCGTAAGGACCTGTTCACATAGGAGTCCGATGCGTTGCGTTAAGGAAAAGATGACGTTGAGACGAAAATAAACCAATCATATGCCTCCAAACGATTAGCAATGAAATTTTTAACGCCTATGATTGGTTTATTTTCGTCTCAACGTCATCTTTTCCTTAACGCTACGCAACGGACTCCTATGTGAACAGGCCCTAGCTCTAGGGATTTTTACTTAAAATTTTGAGAAGGCATTTTAAAAGAGCATATAAGATTTTCTGAATTGAGATACTTGAAACAAAAATGGGAGAATATTATCGATTGTCTTTTTAAGAAACCTATGAATTATGTTTCTTCTTTTTTTTCTCCCGATAGTCATATGCTGAAATAATGGGTTTCAAGACACAAAAAATCTTCCGTTATCCAATGATATTACTGATTTACAATGTGGGAAGTAAACAACTCAACTTAAACAAACAAAAGATTTGTTTTCGTGATCAACAGCGCGAGATGGATGTTGTTTCGAAAAGGGAAAATACATTTAAATGGTTTGGTTCCTAAAGATGTTCATGAAGATTTGTGTGCCCAAATGAAAATTTTATAATGAATCTTGCTGATCAAATTCAAAAAAGTTTCGGCATTCCACCAACATTCATCAAATTTTATACGGAAGATGTTGCGTTATGCATGGTTAGTTAAGTTTCCTCCCCCCTTATATATTATTACAATTATCATATACCCGTTTATACGACATGATATTGACTAAAAAATTTTGATGCAGACATGTAGTTAATTTAAGAAGTTGTTGAAATTTCTGTTGAATATTGTATTTAAGTACAATTGAAATTTTTTTCACGGTTCTAAAGAGTTTATATTGATACCCGATAGATTTGATGTGCGATTAATATTCATGCGACTCATTACCTTTAGGTTCACAAGAGATGGCTTCAGTTTTTGCGCAATGGTCAGCAGATTCCCCCCGAATTTTATGAAAAAGAATCTGTTGATGAGAACTCTCTAAATGTTTTTTTCACTTCTGAGTGGGATCAGCAGTACTCATCATGGAAACCGTTAAGTGTGCATCGGTGGAATAAAAGTGATGTAAAAGTACCAAGGTAATACTTTCAATTATCCTTAAAATGGCTGTAATGATAATTATCGTTTCTGTGAAAAAATAATAAATGTGCAAGTATATAAGTGCATTTTCCATAAGTTGTAAACATGTGATATGAACTTCACTGTGGAAAGTTCAAAGCTGTGTAGTTAATACTATAGGAAAAGCTTTTATAAAAAAAATGATACTAATAATAAAAGGGAGGATGCCACAGGGAAAATGTTTCCAAGCAACACAGCCAGTTAAGTTTTTTTCAGAATCTGTGAATAGCTGCTAGAACAGTCTATCAATGTAAAATTCAAAGAGTATCAGAGGAAATTAGCATGTGGCAAAACACATCTGTGCCTCTAACAATATTCCATTCATAATTTCATACCTATGTAATATGCTTTGATTCTGTTTATAGTGCAGTACAAATATTTTTCCTGATGTGTTTGAAATATCAAGCTAGACATGATTAATGATATTCGTTTGCCTTTCTGTCAACCCAATAAACAGTGAATTTGAAACGATAAGCAAAAAATATTAAGTTAACTCCTGTATTTTGGTAATATATATATAAATATTATTTTTATTATGACTCTGTGGGGTTTCTGTAACAATATATGTGTAGGTTAGGTTTTTGTGTTCATAGATCTGCTAGGCTGATCAAAGATCATGCTATGATCTTTAACCTTCAAATGATATGGTGGTGGTCGGATCCGACCCAAGGATGTGTTTTCCCCCTCCTGTTTCTCCCCTCTCATTGCAAGAGATCGAGTTGACAAGGATCCCTACCAGCCCGTCTTGCAACAGGTGTTGGAGCAGTTGCAGTTATACGTTTTCAGTAAAAACGAGTGTCTTTGTTAAAAAATGGTATTCATGATCACTAGTCTTTTTTTATTTTTAAATTCTTTTATTTCGATTTTGAAGGCCAAAAATGTCAGTAAATATTATTTTTTACATTTTTGTGTTCAGAAATTTGGTTTCCCTAACTTCTAAAACTTGGTACAAGACTAAATTACATATTAGACCTAATATATACAACATTCTATGTAAATGCTAGAGAGATTTTCTTTGTTTAGTAAAATTACAATTTGTTGGTCATTTTTTCTACAAAAAGGTTTTTATTTCAAGTAAATTATCAATAAATGTTGTTATACAACAAAAATGCTTATGTACCTATTTCTACCAAAACCTCATAAAAAAAAGAGATCTGGTCGGATCTGACCCAACTATGCCATCTATTTTGTCTCAACCACTATACAAAGGGTTAATGATACAAAGAGGTAGTTGTGATGCAAGTAATTTCAGTCTTACCAAGCCCATTATCATATCCTTTATTGTCTTTCAGCATCTAAGCCATCACACTGCACATTCTCTGAGTAGGGAATTTCCTTACCCTCTCTGACCATATTATACCAAGTTTTAATATCGTAAATGGAAGAGTCAGAGAGATTCCAAACTAGGACTGACCCCAAGTTAATGTGTTGCTTATTGATACAATTTCATTTCTATCTGTGTGTATTTTCATAGGTGTTTGTTAGAATATAGTCTCTTATGGGAGATGTATGAATTAAAGAGTATAATTTGTTGGACAGAGGTGACATAAAGGAATAAAATTTGAGAGATCAAGGTTTTTGGCATAACATATATATAGCTTTTCTTTATTAAACTTTGATGAAATTCACCAGTTTTTTTAAATGCTATATTTAGTTTATACAATTTTAATTCATGTAGTAGGTTACTTACAATTCATGTATACTGATTATTTCTTTCACCAGTTCTGCATTAGTAATTCAATAAATTAAAGCATTTAGAGTACAATATTTTACATAATATTGAGTGAATTCATATAAAATTCATCTCTAGCTCCATAATTATATAGTAATATTTTTATAAGCCACTGCTGATTTTCTTGTTGCTGGAAATGTTTTATGATTGAAACTAATTTTTGTATTTCCTTTCTTGTTCTGGGTTAATTAGAGGAGAGGGTACACAGGGTTTTTTAACCCTTAGACGTTTGGAGTGTGCTCAGCATGTTCATCAGAGCCTTTCCACAAGCATTGTGGACGCGTCTATCTGGATTTTCCAAATTTTTGCACATTACAAATGTGTTTAACACGTTCCAACTTGATTTTTTTTCATTCATCAATAGATGGCAACACTTAATGGCATTCAAATACAATTTCTCTTGATAAGAAGTAGATTTTTAGGTGAATATTTTGAGAATACATGCAGTATTAAATGGTGGGAGTTTTGGTTTGTGAAAGAGTAGAAATTCTTCTTTGTTGGATGAGTGGGTAAAGGCGGTGAGAGACATTTGAAGTCACACACAAAAAATTAAGGTCGTTTTCTTTTTAGCTGCTAAACTTTAATTCCTTTTTAAAGCAGCACATTACACAACATAAACAATAATCAAAAATACAACATATGCAGCTCCTCGCCTCAGCCAACATGGCCGCATCTCCTACTTCGTTTTTCTAAAACAAAACTCGAGTTGAGTTGTCTTTTCACAGTTCTTACAGAAAGGTAAAGGCTATTCCAACTGACATTTCAAGTTATTCCAAGAGTGATTATTCAGATTTATTGGATGAAAAGACTATAGTGAACTAAGTGATGAATAGACTATATGGTGTAAAGACTTTGAAGTGGATTTATGCATATCAACTTGCTTTAAAATATATCATACTATAAGAAATTTATGAACAAAAAAAAATATGTACATTATATATATGTGCATTCCTAAAAAGCTACATTTCACTTATTTTATATTTATTTTGATTTAAGTAACTTAACTGTATTGAACTCGTGTTTTCAAACTTTCCTTCAAAACGCACATCTACCGAAACGTGCTTCCAAGAACAAAAACAAAAAAAATGCTGGGTGAAGAACTGAAAGGCGAAAACTCAACCGTCTAAGGGTTAAAGTTATTTACTGGTCTCCTCTGGAGAGAAGAGACATGAGAGAGTGGTCACTCAAGAAGAGTTCTCTTTTTATGAGGGGGGGAAAGTGATAAAAGTGAATGTCAACAGGATCTCATGCCAAAGCCCAGGATATTGTAAGGAGGAAATTGTCCCCAACCATCCCCCACTTTTCATCAAATATTGGCATTTGCCCCAAGGAAGATTCGATCTGGTGTTTCTTTCTGCCAATAGCTAATGGTTTACCGGAAGAAAAGGCTGTGTTTACAAGACAGGTGGGGAGGGATACACATTTGCTGTTAACAACTGAAAGGAAATTTTTAACACTGCCTATTAGAATATAAACTGTCGTGATTGGCTCCATAATTTGAAACATTTACACATTGGTTTCTTATGTCTATTTTCAAAGTTAAAAATTTGTAAAACATCGTTCCTGCTTTTATTAAACTTTTAAATTGGAAAAAATATGGCTTAGAAAAACCACATTATAAGAGGAGATTTCACAGAGGATGAAAAGAGTTTGACAAAATTTTTCCCTATTAAAATTATGAAAAATGGGAAAGTTTTATAAAGTGTTAGGAAAATTAGTTACATGCTATTTTTCAGTAGAAGAGGTCTTTAGTGTAGTCATCATAACTCTTTAAAGGGCAGGGTCAGCCTTAAGCTGATTGGACCTATTAGATCAGAAAAATGAAAAATATGGCTAAAAGGAAATTGCCTTAACACGTGTAAAAACCATTCAGGATAATGGGGTGAGAAGCTTATCTAAATTAAAATTAATTAAAACATCTGAGATCAACAAACAATATTGCAGTAGAAACTTTATAGTCTTGTAATACTTTCTATAGAGCATGAAGAAATGAGGATAAAAAAATTTGATCAAATCATAAATGATTTTGCTGATAGTAAATCTAGAAATATTTATTTATAAATATTTTCGTTCTGTAAGTAAAATCTTTGTAGTCTAGCTATGTTTTAGCTTTTGTTTTCTTATAAATGTACATAAAAAAAAGAAATATTACTGCCTTCCTATTTTTGCCTTATGCTTCACATTATATTTTTATCATTTAATAAATATTAGTATTTTGAAGGGCCCTGCCGAAAATTCAGCAGTTGGGCCCCACAATGACTAAGGCCAGCCTTGTCAAAGGACAGTTTTACTCCAGCAATATTTGAAGGGGGATATTGGGGTAAAATATTTCTGAAGTTGCATCTTTTTTTACTATCATTTATTACATAGGGATGGATACAAAATATTATTGTCTATATTTTACATAAATTAATTGCAGTTTTGTTATTCATTATCGATTTAAGGCCATTTTTATAAAAAAAATTTAACACTTTATATTCTACTTTTGCTATAACTGGCCACACTTATTTTAGATGAACACAGAACTACTGAAAAAATCTCGTTTCCTTGCCGAAATTTTATAATAATTGCAAAAACCGAAATACCCAGAAATCTGCATCTATTATAATAAAATTTTCTAAGATCCAGTTTTTATAAAAGCAAACATTACTCTAAATTTTAGTGAGAAATTCTGAAACTCCCTCACATTAGTTCGGGAAATAGTAAGTAGTATGATGCAGGGTTAAAAGTCTTAAAATATGTTGATTACATGAAAATGGGAAAGCAAAATATGTGATGTTTTTCTCAAAACTTAAATAAATAGTTAAAACCTTCATAATTTTCTTAATGCCTAGAGAGCGATTAATACTGCTCATGGCTACTGCTGGTGAGGTGTTAATTATCCCTAACATCTCATTCCGAGAATTGATTTCCTCGAGGCAGCAATCTTAAAACTGGTCCCAGGTCTCTTCGCTCCAGAGGTGGACAATACATTTGCCAAGAAAAGAGAAGGAGCTTTAAAAGCTTTATAATATTGAAAGTACTCTCAATACAATTTAAATTAAGTAAGTTTAACATGTTTCATAGTTATTTAAATTGATAGCTTTATGGCTAAAAGTTCAGATGTTAAACAATGCACACATTTATTTACACACGCATACAAAGGGTCTTTTAAACAGACAGCTATAACCCCTGGATGACATTTTCTTTAGCTGTTAATAAAGGTAAGCAATTTTAATTTTTTCATTTATATTTCACATTATTATTAAATTGTACTATGCTAAATTTTTTATAATCAGTTATTAGCAAAAATATTTCAATATCATAAACGGGATAGTAATATTTAAATCCTGTTATTTGAGATGTCTAAAAAGTATTCAAAGAATTATAAAATGAGTTTATATTTATTTCTGTTATAAAAATTTAAAAGAAACTCCTTGAATCAGGTACAAATTAATTTATAATATGGAGTCCTTGTGTTACTTACAAACTATGGATGTTCTTTTAATACCATGATGTTTAAAGAGAAATTTTTTTATTTCTTTACTTTAGTCATAATTATATATTGTATATATATAATTGTGATATTGAATTGAGGCAAAGGATTGCCTTCAAAGTTTGTTAGTTACCTTTAAATTGTCCCTAGAGATCAGCTTTACTTTTTTAATGGTTTAGTTATATATATTCATTCTAATTTTTTTTAACTTAAAAATATTTTTTGTTACATGAATGTCTATGTACACACCTGTATAATTAATGCTTTACAAAGCTCAGTCTGATAAAGTGGGAGTCAAACTGACTCCTTAGCTCTAAAACTTAGGGTCGTATTTAAAGGAATACCTGGCAAATTTTTTAAAAAATTTGTAATTTATAGTGTAAATATGAGTCACATGCTACCTATAGGTTTGGGTACAGTAGGTTATAGTTTAATTTTGCCATTTACATAAGCTATAATTATTGTATTTTTATGGAGGTATATTCCATTGATCATTAACATTATCAACATTTGATTTTATCTGATATTAAGATCTTGGCTTTATGGAAAATACCTCTTGTTATTTCACTTAAAAATTAATGTTTTATTTCTGTGCATCAGAGGTAAACCATCGTAAGTGAATTTTCTTCATTTTTGATATTTTTATTGTGACTCCTTTTGGATGGAGCTTCTTTGAGGAAAACTGTCCAATGTGCAAAACAAGATGGTGGGTGAATATAGACTTATAAACAATCGCATATGTAAGTCCTGTTGAGAGGTAAACCATCACAAAGCTCTCCCGAAAAATGGGAAAATTCACTTATGATGGTTTAGACGTACAGATTTATAATCAAAACATAGTTGGAATAGATTTCAAGTCTTAGACAGACATTTAATATTTATAGTGAGTTATTGTGACTAAATTCCCTAAAATCTGATAAATTATGAACAATGTCAGGTATAAAATTATAGTTCTGAAGATAATTTTTTAACTTGTTAAGCATTTATTAATTACCCTTTGAAAAGTACTAAAGAATATTTGTTACAGTTTTTTATTGCTGTCTTAGCACTTTCTCTGTGAAGAGTAAAATTTAAAATCATATGATTTATGTTTGTTTGTTTTTTCGATCATCACATCACAGATTTTAAACATAGATTAAAATATTTCTACTAAGCTAATTACTTTTTTAAAAGGTGTACTGTTATTTATTGATTTCCTTTGATAAATACTCAGATCAAGTATAAACTTTACAGTCAAAAATAAAAAGAAAGTATTTTCTTTATAACTGCACTAAATAATCGAAATATCTATTTGAATAGTTTTTGTGAATATACAGCTTATTACTTGCTTGTGTAAAGTTTGTGTTTGAGACCTATTTTATTTCCTTATTTTTATGTTACAGATATGAAATGGTAGAATCCAAAAGCTGACAGTCCAAATCTACTGTTTATTTTATGTGTGAAGAAGTCATATACCATTAGCATTGAGGACTCTAGTTTTTCTCATGTTGTCATTCTTTTCTTTTGTTGCATCCCAAAAGACTTATGTCTGAGTTGTGGCATAGGCTTTGCCAGGTTTGTCGTTTGTTTTTCGGTCCTCGATTCTTGGGCCAGGGTCTGTTATGTCTTTTGTTTGCCGGGTGTTACCAGCTTGTGCAGGTCGGGGCCCACAGTGATTCAATACTTATGTGTGAAGAAAAGTCTGAACAACCTATACAACATTTAAACCTGTTGTAACTTGTAAAATATGTACAAAACTAATAAAGAAATATTATTAATCCGTGTTTTTATTCAAATGGCTCAGCAAAAGAAAAAAATACTGAAGTTTAATCCTCAGTGAGATTTTTAGAAAAAAGTCATGTGTTAAAAGGTGATAGTAATGCTGTCCCATGTTTGGTAGTTCATCACATTGATTTTTAAATTAGCAAGATAAACCACATATCGCTCACACCTTTCAACAATGTCATATCTCAAAAATTGGCAATTTTTAGTTATGCTTGTTTTCAGAATGTCCTGAAAGAGTAGTATATCCCTGCAAGATTGTCATATCTCACTGCTTAATATTTAGCCACTAAAGAACAGATTTAAAATTTATTTTCAATGCATTTTAATGTACTTTTAAACTTTCAAATCACTCTCCTGAAAAATCTTATTTTTTTAGCTATGATGTTGTTGAAAGGAGTGAGCGATGTGTAGATAAATGGTATACTAAAAATTCTACAATGTCAGTATTGACATTGTAGAATTGTCAGTATTGACATTGCATAATGGTCTAAGGGTTAAAAGTAGCTTTAACCCTTAGACCATTATGAATGCGCTCAGCGCGTTCATCAGTCTTTCCCCCAGCGTTACAAACGCGCTGGATGCGTCCAAGTGGATTTTCGAATGTTTTGCATGTTACAAACATGTTTAACACGATCTAAATTGATTTTTTCATACAACAATAAATGGCAGAACTTAATTAGGCAATAAGGCATTCAAATACAATCTCTTCTGATAAGAAGTAGATTTGTAGGTGATATTTTGAGAATGCATACAGTATAAAATAGGTTGAATTTTGGGTTTTCGAAAGCTTAAGGCTATTCTAACTGACATTTTAAGTGATTTTTCAGATTTATTGGATGACAAAAGTGATGAAAAGACTATAGTGGACTAAGTGATGAATAAACTATATATTGTAAAGACTGTGAAGTGGGTTTATGCATACTACCTTGCTTTAAAATATATCATAAAATAAGGAATTTATAAAAAAAAAATCTGTGCATTATACAAATATACATGTGTATTCTTAAAAGTTTTATGTTTCACTTATTTTGTACTATTTATTTTGATTCAAACAACTTAACTGCATTGAACTCGCGTTTTTAAACATTCCTTCAAAACGCACATCCTCCGAAACGTGTTTCCAAAAAATAACCCAACGCTGGGGGAAGAACCCGAAGGCAAAAACTCAACGGTCTAAGGGTTAAAATAGATTATAATTTTCATTTGATTGAAAATATATTTAAATCTGAATAATTTAAACAAAAAATTTAAATGTCTTAAAAGTTTTCTAATGAATTGTGCAATGTTTATTGATACTCAAATATTCATTTGTACACATCCATAATAACTTCAAAAACTCAGAAAGTTAATATAATCTATTCATTATCATTCACAACTTTTACTCATTTGTTAATTTTTTAATGTAACAAAGCAAAAATTGTACAATAAAATTATAGTACTTGTTTCATTGTCTTTTCTTAGTTTAATTGATAGCATGCTTGGGGAAATAGTAATTATTTTTTTTTTCTCTCATCAACTAAAAAATGGGGACTGATTTATTTTATATGTTTGTGTGTAATATGAAAAAGAATCCAAGGGAAATCTCACCAAATCTACTGACTTTAAGAGAGATATCTTTTGAGAAATGGCGCTTTTTAGGAAAGGGTTTTTAGTAACGGTGCTTTTTAGGAAGAAAATAAAATTAAATATTAGCTCTTATGATTTAAATATCACTAATATCACATTTAACAAAATAAACTACAGTTGATTCCAGTTAATCAGGACACAATCATTTTGGTCCTAATAACCAGCTGGTCCGATTAACCGGTGGTCCTATTAACTGGATTCAACTGTATTTCTTAAAATCTTGTAGTATTGATCTCTGTATAAGGTTGCTTCACATATCTTTTTAGTTCAATAATAAAAAAATTAATCTTTGGGACTTACAGCATCTTAATAAAGACATCAGTGAAATCTTCCAATAAGTCTCATGTATATATAAGCAAATATATATATATATATGAGTGTGCAAGTGTAAATATGGTTTATATGTATGTTATGCCAAAACCTCTTAATCTTTTATCTATTTTTTATAACACACCTGATGTACGAGTTGCACTTTTAGTTAATATCTTTCTCCTTAACCTTGTTTTTTTTTTATGTAAGAAAATTATTGTTTTGGGAAAATGTATTCATCCACGACATAGAGGCTGCAGCACAATAACTTTGGGTCAGTCCATCTCTAAATGTATTGCAATCTTCCCATTAATTGACGTGTGATCAGTAAGATAGTAAGGTGATCTTGTTTAAGTGATATGTTATTGGAGATTACAGTGTTCAATGAAATGGGGAATGTGTGAAAGAGGAAAAATTATTGTAAATATACATAAATGACTTGAATTTATTTTATTTCATTGACTGCTATGAAGTTCTGTAAGCATAGCAGGACAGTGATTAAAATTATGACCATACAGTGTAGTACATAAAGCATACTGATTTCAGTATTCAGAATTAAATGAGAGCAGACTTTAAATTTTGGAATTGATTTCAGTTATGGTTTGCTTGGGTGAAGAAAATCATGATATATAGTTTCATAATACTTTTTACATGTTTTATCAAAAGTATGAAAAGCTAAACTTTACATTGAAGTAATTTCAGATTCAAAAATACAGTCGAACCTCCATATATCGAAGTAGCAAATTGCGCGAAAAAAATTCGATATATAGAATTGAGCTTAGCCTTATCATAATTCTCCGGGAAAAAAAAAAAAACTAATTTTCGTACACAAAACTCCATTTCTAATTTATATGCGAATCCCATTAAATGAAAGTTAATAACTAAAAAATTAATTAATATGAAAGATTTATTGATTACTACATATCTTTAAAAAAACAATAATGCAGACAGTGGTTACAATGATTGCAGTTACATTCTTTTAAAAAAAAAAACTAGGAATATCTTACTGAACAGTTAGTTTTGCGGAAAGTTCAAAGAAATGTTCGAATTTATTCAGTCCACTAAAAACTTCATCGAGGCATTTTCTGCGAACTGAAGTCCACGACGTATTGTTACAAATGCGAAAAATTGTGAGATTTTATTCTAAAATGGAATAAAATCTCCCAATTTATCTTGAAAAAAATTTTGATATATAGAAAACATTTTTGTATGTAATGAACATGGAGATTTGCTAAGAGTTCGATATATAGAAAATTTCGATATAGAGAAGTTCGATATATGGAGGTTCGACTGTATTTTTTTCCTACGTTTGATAATCTTGGATAGATTTGTGCCATTTTTTGGTGAAAAAGAACTTTGAAATGCAAAGAATCTCATGAGTTTGAATTGATGTTTGAAATTTCATATCATATATTGTTTGTATTTGCAGAAAAAATGACAAAATGAAAAATTCTATTGCAGGTATTGAAATGAAAATGTTAAGTCATTGTCATTGGGTTATATCGTATAATACAACATGATTGGAAATAAATTTTGGGAATCCTCATTTACAACTACTATAAGTAAAAAAAAAGAAAATATTACCTTTTTACCAGACTATATCTTGATCAAACAAACCTAGAAATATATAATTTCTTTAAAAGGAACTTTAAAATTTTAAGGTTTTTTTTTTTTTCTTTTTTTGAGATGTTAAAGAACTAGGTTAAATTATGTTGCTGCTAAAGCCCTTGATATACAAATAAAATGAAATTCAGTGCATTTAATAAGTATTATTTAATACAACTCAACCTAACAGTTATATAAGATTTATAAAAAGCAGAAAATTTGCATTGCTTAATGTAATTCACAGGTGTATGAAGAGGGAATTTAGTCAATGTAAAATTCTTGGATACAATGTTTATATTGATGTAATAAACAAATCACTTACCCCTGTTGTCATTGTACATCAAGGGGTATAAAAGAAATATTCTACTTCATGAATTTTTAATTTGGGCATGTTTGTTTTTTCCTTTGTGCAATATAAAAAAATAAGTTATATAAAAACACTAAGAACAGTTTTTATTAAAAATAAAGAGTTGTGTTTTAGATATGAATTAAGTCGAGTTAATAGTGACGCTTATGCAAAAATGTAAAACTATCTCTAAAATACAAATACGTAGATCCCTTACATTATATTACTAAACTTACATTACTTCTATACAAACATAAAAGAGCAACTGAAGAGGAGGAGGATTTACATGATCTCTAAAATTTTAATCTCATATTGTTCCTAATTTATAAATTAATCTATGAATTAAATTATTTATATATATATATATATATATATATATATATATATATATATACAGGTGGTTATCAAAATAATGGAAACACCTATCAATATTAGTGGTGTATATGAATGTGTTTCGTATTCCTTAAAAAACAAGTCTGGCGACCGGTATTTTTTTATATAATATCATGTAGGTATTATTCTACTATCAGGTAGCAGTAATGAAGCTAAGGGCATCGTGCTTTTGGGAGGAACAGCATAAAATGTCAAACCTTGCAGATCTTGCGAAAAGGGCAAATTGTTTGAGCGTGTTAAATTGGAGTATCTGTTACTGCAACTCCCAGGCTAATGGGTGTTTTTCAAGCTATGGTATCGAAAATCATGATAGCATACAGAGTGGATGGAAAAACATCCTTTGCCAAACAGAATAGTAGACAAAAGGGAGTGTTGAGTGAAAGAGACGGACGAGGTATTGAAGCGGATTGTCACATGAAGAAAGAAAACAATTGCAACCAAAATCACCGAAGAGCTCAATCGGCATCTGCATGATCTGGTATCAACCATTAGAGGTAGAAGGGAACTTTATGGAAGAGTATCTTTTCCCAGGCCACTTATAATAGATGCCAATACAAAATATCATCCACAATGGCACCACGAGTGCAAATCCTGGTTAAGTAATATGTTGAAAAACAGCATTTGGTCCGACGAGTCATTGTTCACATTGTTCCTTGCAACAGGACGTGTATAAGTCTGGAAAACACCTACAAGCTTAAGATTCTGGCTGTCTCATCTCAACTGTCTGTCATGGAGGTAGATCTATCAGGGTTTGGGATGGCATCTAATGTTTTTCTTAAGGCCCTATTGTAACCCTAAAAGGAAAATTGAATGGGAAGGACTATGTCGAAATTTTAGCTCACTAGTCCATCCTATGGTGCAATCATTGTTTCTTGCAGGAGATGGCGTTCTCCAGTATGATAATCCCCCTATACATAAAGCTAAATCTATCAAGTATTGGTTTGAAGAGCATGAAAAAGAAGTTAAATATCTTATCTTGCCCTATATAATCCCCCTGACTATATATCATCCAATGACTGTGATCTGTATAAGCGGATAGAGCTAGGTATCGATATCCACCACAGCATCTCTACAGGAACTTTCATGATTTTCCCCTGAAGAATGGTATAATATATTCTTAACCACTATTCATGACTTGTATAATCCATTTCCAAGGTGAATCAGGGGGTATTGCATTACAAAAGTGATCCTGTGCCATATTAATAAAGGTTTTCATGACGTTTCTTAGTGTTTCCATTATTTTGATAACCACCTGTATATACAAGGTGCACCCATAAAGTAACCGGACAATTTTTTATATACAAGAAAAATATTACCCACCTTCAAATAAATTTATCTCCTTCAAAATAAGTGCCAAAGGAATCTATAAAATTTTTCCGACGTTTCTTCAAGTCATTGAAACACTATTTATAGGCATTGGAACTAACCGTTCGCAAAATGCGCGTAACATTTGATTTGATATCTGAGACGTTTTCAAATCTCTGTCCTTTCATGGCCATCTTAAGCTTCGGAAAAAGGAAAAAATCAGCTGACGATAAGTCGGGAGAATATGGTGGGGGATTTATCATTGAAATTGAATGCTTAACAAGATATTGTTGTACAGAAATTGCTTATGGGGACTTAGCATTATGGTGTAAAAGAAACCATTGCCCAGAAGTTGAAGGGCGTCCTGTCTTTGGTTCATCTTCAATGCTTTCTCGCCCGCATTTAGAGCGGTTGTACCACTCATACACTTGTGTTCTTGATAACGATGCATCACTATATACTGTTCGAATCATCTCTAAAGTTTCGGTAGTAGATTTAAGTAATTTGTAACAAAATTTAATGTTACAACATTGTTCCATTCCGAAGCAAATTTTTTTGTACAATGCCTTTTCAGTAAATGAAAATTACTATGCTGTTTTCATATGCAAACGACTAAATAACCAGTTTAAACTGGCGTTAACAAGAGTTGAGATATCACTCTTTCTAGTCAGGTGATTATTCTTTCACTTTTTTATTTTATTGTTTGATCTTTTAATTTGTCCGGTTACTTTATGGGTGTACCTTGTATATAGTTAGTTTTAAGATTTTTCAAATATAGCACTCAGTGTGCTAATTTTTAAGTATTTGTTAACAATATTTATTTGAAGTATCAAAAATTCGAGCAGTTTCAGATTGTTTTTCATTTGCCAGATTTTATGAAAATAAAGTATATATAGACTGTATGAAAGTATATGTGACCTGTATATATTTTTAAAACCAACAGTTAAAATTATTGTTGTAGGTACTGAATAATTTATGTTTAATTTCTTAGAAACATGCCGGCAGATGGCCAAATGGCTAAGGTGCTGGCTTTCGGTACCAGAGTCTATGGGTTCGAATCCCATTGTTGGCATGAACATTTATAGCCATTTGGAATCGGCTTAATGCAGTAGGTCCCAGTCTAATTAACCCTTGTGTAGCAAAAAATTACTGTAGTGCTCTAAGCCAAACTAAACCAAACTTAGAAACATAATGAACTCTGTAACAGAAAAATTTCAGAGCAACTAAAATCATAAAATCAAGGCATAGATGAGTTTTACTGTTGAAGCTTGTGGCTTTGTTGAGCAATTTTGGGAATCTATTCGAGTATTACAGATTTTTGTAGTGAACTTCATTGTCGTAGAGTAAATGAACACTTCTGAAATCCTGGAGAGAGATATTTTGTTATTTAAAACTTTGGACTATGTAAGAATTTTGTACAAATTGTTTATAGTATCTCATGACATGGCATCGAGCAATTATTTTTTTCTAGCAGTAATATTAAGAGAACAAAAGGGTTTGATCTACTATTGAATGTCTGCAAGGAAATAAAGTAGTCTAAAAACTGAGGTTTTCAGAACTTAATTCATAAATGTGTCAACTACTGTTAAAATTTAAGTATATATATTGCGCTTTCCTCACTTGCATCTGCAGGGGTTTTTGATAAAAACTTGTCCAATGAGTTCTTTTTTTCCCCTTTCAGAATGTTTTTGAATTGAGAGGTTGGATGCTGTTTGGTTTCGGAGGGCAACTTAAGTATGTGCAGAGCAAGCTGCTCCATGTGATAATTGTTGAGAGTTAATCCCTCAGTTTAAGACTGGAAAGTAGTCTTAGAATAATATGTATATAATTGTATAATAATTGTACATAAAAGTAGTAAATATTATAAGTTTCTTATGTGCCCATTTGACAAGAATGGTACATGGCATTCGCTCTGCAAACTAGTGTTGGGGTATCTGAAGCTGGCTCGTAACCCGAATTTGAGCTCGCAACTCAAGGCAAAAAATTGGCCAAGAGACTGCTTGTATCTGAAAAAACTCGTTAGTCGAGGTACCATTGTACATTTATAATCAATTTAAGATTTTATGCTTTTATCAGATACTTTTTTTTAATTATGTAATATAAACTTAATTGTATATATAGCTGCAAATATAGTTTTATTTTTAATACATTTATATAAACTACCTAAATGAAGTTCATTTCTGTAAGCATTATTAACTATAGCTTAATAAAGAATGGATTTGAGGATACAAGGTTCAGAAAAATTCTTGAACCTTTCACATATTCTCAAAAAATTGTCTAAAAACTCTTTGAATCATTTAACTTTGTTTTATACTATCTATTTAGATTTCCTTAAACCTGGAAAGCCCCTTTTTTAATTTTCATTTTCCATCTCCAGGTGTTCTAAGCCTTGCAAAGAATCATCAACATTTGCTGTAAATTTGAGTTATTCCCAACTAATCCATTATATTACTAAAGCTAATTAATATACACTGCTGGCCACTGTAAATGCAACACCCTGAAGGAAACATGCAAATAACATGAAATTTACAACATGCATTAGCGGAGGTGAGATATGCAAATGATTAGAATTTCAGCGCAGACGCACATCACGCGCGCCTGTGGCGCCACTTCAAAGCGCTATTTAAGGCTTGGAGATTTCGACGATTTCAAATTCGGCAATTGTGTTTTCCTTGTGGTTTTTCAAAAAAACGATCAATTATGCCTCGTCGAAAACAGCGATCATCTTTTGATCAAGTATCCGAGTTCGACAGAGGAAGGATAGTGGCCTACCGAGATTGTGGATTATCTTTCAGGGAAATCGGTAGTCGTGTTGGACGAAACCAAACATCTGTAATGCGGATATGTGATCGTTGGATGCAGGAGGGTACGACGGACCGGCGTGTTCGATCGCATCCACCTCAGCGCACCACTTCATGTGATGACAGGCAAATTGTGCGCATGGCAGTGACGGATCGCTCAGTCACATCTCGAACCATAGCACAGCACATGCAGTCTGTAATGCATCATCCAGTGTCTGCGCGTACCATTCGACGCCGTTTGCAGCAGAGTGGTCTGTCCGCAAGACGTCCATTGCTTTGTCTACCCTTGACGCAGAACCATAGACGTCTCCGCCGCCAATGGTGCGATGACAGAAGGATGTGGACGGCAGAATGGAATGAAATTGTCTTTACTGACGAGTCACGCTTCTGTCTGCACCACCACGATGGTCGCATTCGAGTCTGGAGACACCGTGAAGAGAGGATGCTGAACAGCTGCGTTATGCACCGCCACACTGGTCCTGCACCGGGTATTATGGTATGGGGCGGTATTGGATATCACTCTCGCACACCTCTAGTACGCATTGCCGGTACTTTAAACAGCCAGCGCTACATCTCCGAGGTGTTGGAGCCAGTTGTCCTTCCTTACCTTCAGGGCTTGCCCACAGCCATATTTCAACAGGATAATGCTCGACCACACGTGGCACGCATTGTCCAACGGTTCTTCGTCAATCGCCAGATGGAATTGCTTCCCTGGCCGCCTCGCTCTCCAGATCTTTCGCCAATAGAAAACATGTGGTCCATGGTTGCTCGACGATTGACCCAGATTCCATCCGCAGCTGCCACAGCAGATCAACTTTGACAATGTGTGGAAGCTGCTTGATCTGCTGTATCCCAAGAACTCATCCAAAGTCTCTTTGAATCAATGCCGAGGCGTGTGGCAGCGGTGATCTCCAACAATGGCGGCTACTCTGGCTACTGATTTTGGCAGGAACCACACTTCACAGAAGTCCATAAATTTAATCATTTGATACTTGGTGAACATGTTATCTTCAAAATAAATTTTGTTGTGATATCTCTTGTCTTTCTTGGTGTTGCAATTTGGGTGGCCAGCAGTGTACTTAATAATTACGCATTATTAACTATAGCTTAATAAAAAATGAATTTGAGGACAAAGTTCAGAAAAATTCTTGAACATTTAATATAATCTTGAAAAACTGTCTATAAACTCTTTGCATCATTTAACTTTCATTTTATATTTTCTATTTAGATTGCCTTAAAGCAGGAAAGCCACTTTTTAAATATTTTTTTTCTACCTCCAGGTTTTCTAAGCCTCACAAAGAATCCTCAACAGTAGCTGTAAATTTGAGTTATTCCCAACTAATCCATTATATAACTAAAGCTAATTACAAAAACCTATGGGAACAAGCATGGAGGAAATATCATACTACTGATTACCCCAAAAGATCCAGGCACAAACAGGTAAGGTCAAAATGTTTGGATGGTAGGGATTCTTAGATTATTCTTTAATTATTATTAATCCACCTGAAAATTGCCAAATATTTTAACTATCTTTTATTTTCTATTTTTACCTTTTAAATACTTTTTCAAAATTATGTAACTTCATCCCAGTTTCCTATGTTTTGATTTTCTAGTCTCGAATCTTGGTAAGTTTTCTTATTTCTGGAGAAAATATGGTAGAAATTTCCTTGTGTTTCTGTTCCATAGGTACTCAAACTGTGGCCCAGCAAGCTTTTATGTGCGGCTTGAAACTCTCATACTCATTATCAGGCAGGTGTTTTTGTAAACATAGTTTTGGAAATTAACTAACTCATGACATAACAGTCCGAATTGCTTTTCAGCACTGTGGACCAAAGCCTGCGGTACCCATCTCTGCTTTCATGACCGTGGGCTTGGGATGCCATACAACATACGTCTCAATCAGGTGGATAACCTAACACGAAACCCCTAAAGTTAGTTCCCAAGCATGCTTGGTCCTCATTTTGTGGACCCACTCAAGGGATGAAAAGGCATGACTCGACCTTGCCCAGTTGCAGGGTCAAACCCTGGACCTGTGGCGTGGCAGCTTGATGCTTTTAACCACTTAGCCACCAGTTGTCAATTTTGGAAATTAATGCCTGAAAAATACAAAACTGTACACAAAAGTGCCACTTGCTGCTCACATTGTTTGCTTCATCATATCTTCATGAATCATCCAATTCCAAAGTGAAATATGCGAAGAATGTGTATAGAATTTAGCTGACTGATTCTTACCTTGATGAAGTATTTTCAGGAGCATGTAGCAAGTATAATAATTTGTCTAAAATAGTCAAAAGATTGTATCAGCATAAAAAAAAACCACACTCATTTTTAAATAAATGTTTTAATCCACTTAGGTTTTGAGCTTTATTTTTTACATTATTATGGCCCATGTAATGCAGCAAACATATGCATGTGGCACCGAGAAAAAATAGGTTGAGTATGGCTGTTCTATTTCATACATGTTATTCATCGTTATTCATGTCTACAAATGCCATTTATTGAAATATTGGATATTTACATTGTGTTATAGAAATTCTTTAAATTTATCTTTGAGCTAAAAATATGATTTATAGTATACAATTTTTAAACTTTGCAGTAATTTTAATTTATGTTAATTTTACCAGGAGTATGATGATGCACTCAGAGAAATTTTAAAGCGTTTATTCAAAGCTCAGAATGCTGTAAGGGAGGATGGACTAATTATTTTCAAAAAGAATAGTGAAGATGCTGAAAAGAAAGGTTAAAAGTTGCCCTTTATTTCTTTTTTCGCGTAATTAATTTATCTAATGTACTATTTAATTTTATTGCACTCATTTGTTCACGTGTCAACTCAACGTCAAGAGTTATAAAATCAAGTTCATAATAATTCAGGAAAATTCTAAATATGTTTCGAAAACCATAAACTGGATGGTTATATGCGTTATTTACTATATTTTAGTGTAATAATTATTTGAATTTTAGAGAAATTTTTATTTCCCAGTTTGTCTATTACTGACATTTTTATTTATTTTGCTGGGTGTTTTTTTCAAAATTTATGAACAATATTTTTAAGTACTTACTAAGGTTAGTTGATAATAAACTTTTTATAATACACTTTCCATTCATGGTTAAATAGTGTCATTTCCCTATTGTCTTCTAGATAACTGTAAAAAGGGCTCTTTATTCTCTCAAATTCTTCTTTCATGTTCAGGGATCTGATATTAACAAATTTTGTATCTTCCTGATTATTTTCACTGATTTCAATGCTGTGCTAGCTCAGAGTAACACTTATAACTTTTTTAAATCCTCCAGAACGTCTCAAAATTTTTAAAAAACTCAGAGAACTTTTGAGGACATTCTAAAATTTTGAGAACTTCATCTTTCAAGATGAAGTTCTCATTTTTCAAGATGTGTCTAGAACTTTCCAGTGGCATAATAGATTAAAACCGTCAAGCTGTTCAGATGTTTTATCAGAACTGAGAGTCTCAAATAATTTTTTTATCAACTTACTCTCTGTAATCTTAGATCTCCTGATGCTACAGTTTCTGGGACTTTTCTAAGGTTGATCATAATGCCAATAAACCAACCAACCTAAAAAAACTTGATGCCTATTCAGTTGTCAGCTGAAGAGCATAAAGGGCTTTATCTATCACTTGATCAAAGAATCTATGGGCTCGAGTCCCACCCTTGGCATGGCTGTTTGTAGCCGTTCAGAATTGGCTTTAAGCAGTAGGTCCCAGTTTAATTTGCCCTAGTGTAGCAAAAAATTGACTGTAGTTTATTGAATTCAAGCTTGCTGAAATTGTTTCCCATATGATTTCAAATAAAAACCAAAAAAGAAAAAAGAAAATTGGCACCTTGAATTTTAATAATATTCCATTATTTAAATTGCATTTTATGTTTTCTGGAAACAAGGCAAAACTTAGTTACAATTTATTGATTTTTAAAAAAATTTTATTTATTTATTTATTTTTCAGAAGTGATTTAACTAAATGAAATAATAGGACTTACAGGATTAGATAGATTAAAGGTCACACCTTCAATTAAAAAAGTTTATGTATTATTTTATCAAAAAGTTTATATATTCCTGTGATTTTAAGTGATAGGTTTGCAGTTATAAGTTTTTCCTTAGTGATCTAAAATCAAACAAGTCTCTTTTTAATTTGTTCATGTACGATTTTGTGTTAGTAACTTTTGTTTCTTGTTTCTTTTTTATTTCATCAAATAGTTGCTGTATTTCCCTAATTTTTAAGTAAATTTAGAGAACTGTCTATAATTTTACATTACAATATCAAACAATACAATGTCTTTTGTCATCCCAACTTTTATAAAGCTGTGTTCCAACATACACATAAACTAATGTCTAGAAAAGTAAATGCTTCATTCGTTAATAGGAAAAAAACTGTATAATGTATTTGGCAAGAAAATATTTGCATATGTTTCTCCATCTTTTAAAACTTTTGTTGGACATAGTGTCTGTGTTATTTAGTTACTAGGACAATTATAGTACAAAAATTCACTATTACATTCTCAACCTGAGAATAATTGAGTTTGTCAACTGGTGATGCTTTTAAATCATTTTTTTAAAGCTTTATAAATTTACAAGTAGTCTCTTTCATCGTTTAAAATATTAGTTAGGCAATCACAGTGACAAATGTGTTGAACTTCTATTAATATCTTGTTATAACATTGCATCTTCCTTTGCTTAATGATAATTAAGCTTTAAAATTTATTGTTACTTGCTTACTTTCATTATAAATTTAGTAAATTCAAGCAATGTGATAATTTTCTGTAACTGAATTTTGAATTACAGATTCTTATGCTATAATATTGTTATTTTTATTATAGCATCAGCATCTATTCACCCTAATTTGTTGGATGTTCTGTGTGCTGTAGAAGATGAACAGTCCTTTCTTCTTCTTTGCAGTAAGAGCTCTTGTACTTTACAAGATTGCTTGATGTTTAGCCCTTTCATTTTAAATGGGTCTACTATTCGACCATTATTTGTGATTTATCAGTTACTTCAAGCAATACGTAGTGTTCATAACCAAGGTTTATTTATTGGTCCTATTACTTTATCTGATATTTGGGTAAATGAAAATCTGTGGATACAAATCGATCCTTGTCCATGGAAAACTTTATCTCAGAAAAATTGTAAATCATGCCTAGAAAGTAAGGAGATGGTTCATAAACCAATTAAAAGTACTGAAAACAATTTCACCGAATCAGTACATATCGATGAAGAAGAAACAGATGTCTTTCCAAACTTAAATTCTCAAAAAGAAAAAACTAAAACAGATAATTTTAGGATCCTGTCTTCTTTAGTCCAAGGATGGGTTGATGGAAATATCAGTAATTATGATTATTTGATGGAATTAAATAAAGTAAGTGATAACTAATCTTTTATGACTATTACTTTATCAGAACATTGTTTAATTATTTAGATTTAAATATCCATCTTAGCTTGCAGGAAGGAAAATGGACAATCCTCATTGCCATTATGTAATGCCATGGATAATGGATTTCTCTGTACCTGAAGGAGGGTGGCGAGATTTGACCAAATCGAAATTTAGATTAAATAAAGGAGATAAACAACTAGATTTGATTTATGAATCATCTGTAGATGCAGCTAATACAAATACATCACATAATTTGTCAAGTATTCTTCAAGTATCTGCTGTTATGGTAAAAAAATTTAATAAAATGTGAATGATTTTTTTTTTCTTTACTTTAACAAGTGATATAAATTTAATACATTTACACTAATGTATTTAAGGTTCCTCATCATACTTCCGAAGTACTTGCTGATATAACATATTATGTTTATAAAGCTAGACGAATGCCAAAAGCATTTTTATGTCAATATGTTCGTCAGAAGTGGGTGCCTGCTGAATATCCCTCTACTATTGAAAGACTTCAAGTAAGTTTTAAGTCTTTATTCGAGTTATGTGTCTTTTCATTTGAGTTATGTCTCTTGTCATGATTCATGCTGTATGCCATTTATACTGGAAGTTTAAACAGCTTCTCTGTAAAAATCTCACTAAAATTTCTTATCCCTGATATTTTGCCATCCTACAGTTAAAATGTTTCTAATTTTCTCTATAGGAATGGACTCCTGATGAATGCATTCCTGAGTTTTTTTCGGATCCTGAAATATTTTATTCAATTCATTCAGACCTAAGTGATCTTGGTGTTCCATGGTGGTGTGATGGACCTGAAGATTTTATCAAAAAGCATAGGGAGGCTTTAGAAGGTTATCATGTTTCTGAACGGCTCCACCATTGGATTGATCTTGTTTTTGGTTATAAAGTAAGCTTTCAATGTCTAAATTTAAATAAAGTATATTCTTTTTTCTTTTTTTAATCTAGCAGTTAAAATGCCTTGTGCTTGCATTATTTTATTATTCCCTGTTTCCTTTCAAAAATGGAAAAATATATTTTAAATATATTTATTCTGTCTATTGAATTATGGTGAACTTATTTTATCTATTTTTTTACCTAAAGGTGTATGTGTTTGTTTGCAGGTATTTTAACTTTAAAATTATACACTTAAAAAGTTTCTAGTAGTACATAATTCTGAGTGTTTTTTTCCCATAAAACTGCCAAACCTTATTTTTAAAATTAATTATTACTTTGTCCAATCAAAAATATACTCATTAATTAAACTATATTGAAAATTAAAGATGCTGTCTGGGATATGATTTGATTGCATGACATTTTGACCTGTTAAATTAAATTGTTGACATGAACTTTGCAAGGCAGTGACTTTTATAATTTTTTATTATGTAATGCAATGGTAAAAGTTGTGTACTAAAAATAAAAGAATTTTTCCCCAACCATAAAAGAATTGCATTATTTTAAAGATCATAAAATCATGCCATTTGCATAAGATTTTTTACTAACCATCAAGCTTTTATGGATGTCATAAAAGTAGGAGAGTAAAGAGCTTCTTGGGAATATCTTGATAACACTTAAGGCAGTATCACTTGCAGATTTTTCCACTATAAGAGTCCTGACAAAATACAACCCATTGAAGAAGGACTCAATGACAAGTGATCAAGTACAGGAATGGTATAAAGTACTTTTTATAGATTTGTTTTTATTCTCAGATTTCATTCTTCTATACCAAATTTTACTTTTCTTTAGTATTTTTTTCAATCTTTACTTTTGAAAGCACAGCCAAATTATGAAAAAATATTAATTCTCTATTTCTAAATAGTATAAATAGACACACACAGAGAATAAATATGCAATGAATAACTTAAACTTTATGTCCAGTTCTCTCATGAGATTCTCGTAACATCTGAGTTTAGCTCCTGTTATTAACCATTTTATCAACCATATTCTTCGTTCTTTTTCTTTTTAATTTCCATCAGTGCAGTTGAGAATGTCATGATAATCTGTAAAAGGCATATAGTTATCTGCATGTTGTTAATTGGATAGGGAACTTTTTTTCTATCTGTAAGGTGGAAAGAAAAGATTGAATGAACTGACAACAACAACAAAAAAATGCTTTCAGTTTATGCTAGAAAAAAAAGAAAGAATCCTTGCAATACACTGCAACTCTGATAACTAGCACTCACAGGCAATCAGCTGATTGTTCGGTTTAGCAATGATACTGCATCTCCTGTGAAACAGTCTGCAAGTGTGATACTGCCTTTAGATTCTTAGCTGAAACTAAAGGTGACCTGAATATGTTACCACATATTTTCTTTTCTTCATTTATAGATGCATTCATGTAGGGTTATCTAAACAAAAGCAGAAACTTGTATAATTTGATCATAACCACCATGAAGGATTTCTGGTTGCCCTAATGACTATGCAGTAACAGTAAAATCTTCACTGATTTGCTAAAATATAAATGCCTAAATTTATATACCTTTTATTATTATATAAACAAGCATTCAACTATATTTGGTAAACAGCTAACGTTTATTCCTAAAAAATATAGTTAAAAGGATATTTGATAATTCAAGATCTCTCAGTTTTTTTTTTTTATTTATTATATATATATATATATATATATATATATATAGAGAGAGAGAGAGAGAGATAGATAGATAGATAGATAGATAGATAGATAAAAGGCATATTAATTTGAATAATGTATTTGTCTGAATGCAGTATTGAGTTTTCATATGAATGACTGTCTGAATTTCTAATTAGTTAAACCTTTGAAATATTTTGATGTATAAAATGACAAAGAATTATATCTAACATGTTTTTGAAGATATAAATATGAAATTACTTCAGATAAATTCCCTCATTATTTTTTACTAGTAGGTCATTTTCTAAATATTTTCATTTTTAACTGATTGAAATAATATAAGAAAGCTTCCTTAACTCAAATTTGAAAAATAATGGAGATTGCTAGTTTTGATCCTACACCACTCATTTGTAAAAACACCTCTGCAATTTTATGAGTTCTTTAATGAAGCTATCGGAGGGAAATTTTAATATTTTTAAAAAGTAATATCATGTACAGAACTTTGATATTTCGATATAAACTACAAACATAAGAAGGGAAGAAACATTTTATGCATTCTCATAACTGCAACACAACACATTTTTTATACATTATAAATTTTTAAACAGTTTAGGTAATAACCACTCATAAAAATATGTCTGTTATCAAGTTTAGAACATTTATTTCAAATCATTTTTCATATAAAGGTCTAAACCAAGCTAACATGCACTTCAGAGAAATACTGCAATTTATTCTGATGTTCATGGAAAAGATGCTGAAATTTAGAATTAGGTCAAATATTTTATATGGTTTGTGGAAAATTTAAGATTTTTTTCTCTTGATTTATTAATTCAACTGTTATAATACCTATTTTTTCAATCATTATGTATTATGAGTTTAAATTTTAAAACTCATAATATATGTTGAAGATATATATTTCACCTCTTAAATATATGTTAACTTGGTTTAATACTCAGATTTTGTTAGACTTGTGTAAAGATGTTAACAATTTGTAACAGATGTTTCTTGTTTTATATTTTTATTAGAGACTAACCGGTAGAAATTTTTTAACTCTAGCTCACTGGTACATCTGCTTTGAAATCCAAGAATATTTGTTTACCTTTAGTTGATGATCACACCTCAGTTCACAATTATGGGATGGTTCAATTATTTGCTCATCCTCATCCCTATAAATTGAGTAGGTCACTATTTTCTAGAAGTTTAGCACCTAAGACATTTCGAAGTGTTTTATTAAAGGTAAGCAGAAGAAGAATATATACATATCTGTGCATCAGCAGTAAAAAGCACTAAGTCACACTTATTTAATTTAAACAGAGAGATATATGTATTCCACTTAGTGCTCTTTATCTCAATACGATAATGGGATATAGTGCCTTTTCCAACTTGCTAAATTGCTCCTACACTAGCATATGAATTTGAACTTTGCACCACTAAAAAGAACTTAAAAAATATGTGAGAATAATGTCAAACAGTCTACTTGTAAAATATAGAATTAGTGCCTTTTACCTCTGGTTGACATATATATATATATATATATATATATATATATATATATATATATATATATATATATATATATATATATATATATATATATATATACATACATACATATATACAGTGGAATCTCGATCCATCATTTTCGGATCCATCGTTTTTCCGCATGTGTCGTTCATTCTATCCAGTTCCAACGATCATATTGCTTTATTATATTTTTCTGCATCTATCGTTTTCCCGCATTTATCGTTCATTTCAGTCGGTCCCTTGAAAGACGATCGATCGAGATTCCACTGTATATATATATATATACACACACTCAAGAGCCAAAACATTATGACCACCCCTACATTTTGCAATGAATTCGCCTGGACGATGTGGAAGGCACGTGATCAGGTGGAAGTGGTATTTAACTGCCGCTGGAGAGTCTGAAGAATCATTCTTTCACTTACTTCTGTGTGTGATGGGAAAGGCTGTGGATCTAAGCGACTTTGATAGAGGGCAGATTGTAATGGCTCGAAGGCTCGGAACAAGTATTTCCGAAACTGCACGACTCGTGGGTTGTTCGCGACCTACAGTTGTTAGTACTTATGCGAAGTGGATGAATGACGGTGAAACCAGCAGTAGACGACATAGTGTTGGACGTCCACACGCTATCAAAGAAAAAGGTCGTCGGAGACTGTTTCGCATGGTGAAGCAAAACCGGAGCCAGACAGTGGCTCAGCTGACAGCCCAATACAATGCAGGACCAAGTAGAATAGTATCGCAGCACACTGTTCAGCGGACACTGTTAGATATGGGGCTACGCAGCGAACGTCCCACTCGTGTGCCTTTGCTGACCAAGCGTCATCGCCAACTGCGCCTGCGCTGGGCCAAGAAACATCGCGACTGGTCCATGGATCAGTGGGAGAGAGTTGCCTGGTCAGATGAATCACGGTTTGTCATTCATCACGCCGATGGCCGTGTCAGGATACGCCGTCTTCCAGGCGAACTGTTCCTCCCTTAATGTACAGTAGGTCATACACAGGCCGGTGGTGGCGGTATTATGCTTTGGGGGACGTTCTCTTGGGCGTCTCTGGGACCCGTGGTTGTGGTAGAGCAGACCATGAATGCTACAGGGTATCTGAACATCATTGCGGACCAGTTGCACCCTTACATGGCCTCTGTTTTTCCAGCTGGAAATGGAATGTTCCAACAGGACAATGCCCCGTGTCACAAGGCTAAAATTGTGTTGGAGTGGTTCCAGGAACATGATGCTGAATTCCAGTTAATGTCCTGGCTGCCTAACTCACCGGATCTCAATCCGATAGAACACATTTGGGATGTCATGGGACGGCAGCTCAGAGTTCAAAGACCACCAATTCGCAATATCTCGGATTTGCGTGACCGTTGCTTAAACATCTGGTACATTCTGTCTCCGGCCATCTACCAAGGACTTGTGGCATCCATGCCAAGGCGGGTTGAAGCTGTGTTGCGCCCCAAAGGTGGGCCAACTCGTTATTGACAGGTGGTCATAATGTTTTGGCTCTTGAGTGTATATATATAGATAGATAGATATAGATATATATATATATACATACACACATATATGTATGTATGTGTATATGCATATGTATATCTAAGTATGTATGCATATTATGAGTATATATAGCTATATAGAAATCATTGTCTTTTGCATGTATTTTTTTCACTTTGTGAGCAAGTAAAGCTTCTTTCTTTTTGTTACTTTTGTATATTTATTTACCATATGACTTTTTTCTGTACTAATTTCCTGCAGTTCTCCAAATTTATACCCCTTTCGCTAGAGATGATCTTTCATACATGAAAAGTAAATGTACTTAACATCTTCTTTACAATTCCTTACAATTTCCTTAATATCTATCATAACTGAGGTCTTATAATTGATTTGAAAAGATTATTTTTCATTGTGGCACAATGTAAAACATACAGCCAATATTCTCTGAGATTCTTTGATTTTCTCATTGTTATTATTTATTGTAGCATTGGGAAAACATTAATCTATAGCAAAATAACTGCAGTTTCTATATTTTGTTTCACTATTAAAAATGTATAATATATCAAAATTTATTATTTACTGCAAAAATTAGATTTATCTATCTAATTTATAGAATTTGAAACTATCATTTCTATTTTGCCTGAATGAATTTATATCCATGTGTAAAATATATTCTTTTAATATTTCTTTTCATTCTTCCTGAGGATGATAAATTCTTTAATTTCATTTCAAGAAATATTTTCAGTTTCTCTACTACCCATTAAAAATAACCTTGGAATACTGGAGAAAATTATTATTTCTTTATTTTGAACCTTTTGAGACTCAATTTTAAACCTGCATCTTCTAGTAATCAAGTTTGTGGAACCTTTGGAAGGTAGCATTTCTTAAATATATTAAGTTTTCTCTTATGTTTAATTTCAGGCTTGTCCATATTAAGCTGTGCAGCATAAAAATATTCTTTGTAAAATGAACGTCCTTATAATAAAGTAATAAATTTACTAAACTGTTAACCAAAAAATTTACTATAATGAAATACAATGATATTTGCTCAAATTTATGCGAACCCTAGATGACTTATGTGCTCATACTGTGTGTACACAGTTCATAGTTTAATGGTACTTTCACATCCAAGAAAAATGAGTAAAACCTGATTTTGAATGCTCCCTGGACATAACTGTCTCAAACAGCATTTAGGTAAAACTAGTATTGTGAGTTCTCCAATTTGTCCACTTTATGGGTGCGAAGCTATGAATGGATAGCACCTGCCTACTTGTCCAGGACTGCAGGACATTGACCGTATTCGTCTTTTCACCCACAGTTGTATTGCAGGTTAAACTGCACAGCAAGACACATGCATGGATGATCAGCCAATGGTGGGCATAATATAAAAAGCAATTCTTGGTTTTCATCTAATTCTATTTGTAAGTATGTGAAATATTAGGTACTTTCATCAAATATGTCAGATACAGTCCGTGTATCTACTTATTCTCGATTTTTGGTCATATATTCTTGTACATTAGCTAGGTATATATAACAGACTTCTGTAAATGGTAGTAACTCAGAACAGTATAAAAATAACATACTATGTGATGCATGGAATTATCAGAATATTATGTTAAAAACATGGATCTGTTTCTTATTTAATGTCCAATTTTTTTTTTCTGTAGCCTCTTAGTATTAATATTGTTTGAATATTATTTTAAAATCTGAATAATCAAAATTATAGGTTCCTGAAGCAAAAGATAGTGGAGATGATGATACTTCTTCAGAAAGTCTAGGAAAGCCAGGTTTTTTGAAAGGTTTACGGTATGACATTTGCTGCTGCTTTATTATCTTTAGTTTTATTAAGAAAACATGAATTCCATAGGTATTTATGTTTCCCTTCTAATTTTACTCTTTATTTTTGGCCTCTCTTTCATAAAACTCTCTTCTTTTTTCATCCTAATAATAGTTATTATAACCTATTTACTTCAAACCATACCAGAAACATTCATCCGCTGACCCATTTCATATGTTGAATGCAGCTTTAAAACTTTAATATGATTTCAAAATTATTTCCTTTAAGATTATAGTAAGCATAGATAAATAGAAGTAATCTTTACCCTCAGCAATATTATTAGCATAATAGTAACTAAGCTTTGTACTCTGCTGTTGCTAGAAATAAATGTATTCAGCTGTTTTACTGTTAGCTTATTGAAAAATTTTAACATTACAGTAGACTAGATAGTTTCTGTGGCTATTATAAACTACTTCATTGTCATTTTCATGTGAGTTCATATTACTAATTGATACCCATCAAAACATGATGGCTGGATAGTAGATAAATGTACTAATACACAAATTGCACTCAACACATCATTGCCAAATGTTGAATATCATAATATTAACAAATTAATGTGGATATGTGGCCTCGTGCTTAGTAAGTATCTAAAGCCATATTTAAACATGCCACTGAGCATGCTCAGAAAGCAATTTTTAATTGTAAATTTTCACTAATTAATAGAAATTGCTGTTATAAAAACCAAGTTTGACAAATCTATAGATTAAAATCTTTCGTTTAAGACCAAAATCAAGTAATCTGATGCAGTAGTTTTCTCTCACGACTTAAATATATAGATTGTTTGCTCAAATCGTTGTTCAGGTGTTAATTTTTAAATTATTTTTTCAATTTTAAGAATATAAAGTATTTTTGAATTTGAAGCAGTAGCATAGAAAAGTATATCTGAACACAAACTTAAGATGCATATTTTATTTTGAAAATCTGATTGAAAAAAGTATTTTTGTAACATTTTGTACATATTCATATAGCTTTTTGTGAATTTACTTCAGTGGGGTCTTCAGTTGTTTCATCTAACTTATGTTTAAATTTTTAAAAAATATTTTGGCTGTATCAATTCTATTTCAAATATTTAATTTTCTCTTTATTTATATATATATTTTAAATTGTGACAATTTAGTTTTAGAGCATATTTTATTATTTTCTGTTAAATAAAAGAATAAACAATACTGAGAGTTAATAATTTTACCTGCAGTTATATCCAAAATTAAAATACATTTTTTCTCATTCAGATGCTAAAATAAGTAGATAAAGCTAAATTTTTCAGGTCAAAACCATCAATTTCAACCCAAGATTCATCCCGATGGGAATCTAGACCAGAAAATCAAACCATTGTGTTGCCAAAAGATTTTAATCCTTTAGCTGCTCTAACACATTTTGAATCACTCTACTCTTTTTTATCATGGGCTGGTGGAGAAGGATTTGATCAAACCGAAATTACTGTGAGTTTCTATTATATTATGAAGTTTTAGTTTGAGAATAGTGTATAAGTCCTAAATTTTGATTGTTTAGTCTGTGGTGAAAGGCTTGATGCATGAGTATTTTCTACTTGATTTCATTATAACTTACCTTTTATTTTGGACTAAAGGTATTTATCTTCCTTTCATTTAATATATTATATTTTAATTCACATTTTATTGATATGTTGAAATATTGTGCCATTGTAGATGGTTGTTTGAAAATTTAGTGATAGTACATTCTTCTAATGAACTATATTTTTTTTATCAAAATGTTTCATATCACAAAAATATTGTCTTTTAAGTAGGTTACATGACACAGCATCTTAAAGTCTATATAAGTGATAAGGGATTTTTGGTGGTGGGGTAATATTATAAGATTTATTAGTATAGTGTCTTAATTGTGTTTGTAGATTTGTACAGTCATCATCAAATTAATTTTTTTTTTGTCCTAATTTTAGCATACCTCTGAATTTTGTGATCTTTTGACTTACCATGTTCAAGATTTGTTAGTTCTTGGATGTTTAATAAGTGAAATTGCTGTATTTAATCAATCTAAGAATCTGCCACAAAATGCTTCTCTGGAAAATAGATATGAAAGCTGCATGAAACTTTTAAGAATGCATAAACAAGAAGTTCCTCGGTATAAATTTTATTAATTTTTTTTTTGTAATATTCATGCAATTTTCTTATTTATTATTTAAAAAATTAATTACTTTTTACTTATATATAAATTGCTTTAGATATCTCTTATGTAAATATGCTTTTTATACTAAAGAAGGTATGAAGGTTAAGAGATTGTACTATAAAATTTTTAAGAATTTGCATTATTCTTCCACGTACTTTGTTATTTGCAAATACATTTATGTTCTTGTCTTCTGTCAGGTTATTTTTCTTTTTGTAAAATATGCACCTAGATACACAGAACATATACTCATTGTAGAATAATGGTACTTAATGATATAATGATACTCCATAATTCTTCCAATAGATGGCGATACCAGCCAGATTGATGTAAAAGTATATTTTTGTTTTTCTTTCCTCTTTGTAAGTTCAGAAGCCACTGGACCACCAGAAATAAAGGATGTAGTTTTGTATCTTGAGTAGTTATTTCAGTTTTCTTGTTTATGGTGCACGGGCAGCCGGAAAAAGTATTGCCTGTGTTACGATTTTTAAGTATAGTTTGAGTGAGTACTACTTCCAAGTGAGTGAGTTTAGTTTAGTTTGTGAGTGAGTTTATTTTTTAGTTTGTTCTCATCACTTTCGATTTTGATTGTATGATCTTGTTGTTTATCTATGAAATAATATAAGCAAATGGATGGAAATAAAAGTGACGCGGAACAGAGCCCTGTTTTGTTGTTAAAAAAGAAACGAGCCACTTTCAGAACGGCTACATCTAGATTAATTACTAAAATACAAAATACTTTCGCTACAGAATTAAATGATGATCAGTACACATTAGAGAACTAATGTGAGGATTTATTGAGCTGTTCTGATCAGTTAAAAGAAAAGAATAATTCATTGAAAGAAATTGACGACCAGATTTTTGGTCTTTTAGACTTAGAAGAAGTTGAAAATGACGCTTTGGCCAGCAAAGATTATTTTGAGAAAATAGTTACGTTTTGTGGTAAAATAGAGAGATATGTTAAAAGATGGTCACTGATAGAAATTCAAAACAGGGTTCCACTCCCGTTACTGAAATGAGGCCAGAAAATGTCAATGTAGGGTATGGTTCACAGAATCAACCTATAAATCCTAAAGTAAACTCTAATGATTTGATTGGCAATAGTGACGTCAGTGTTAAAAATCAGCAGCAATTATTTAAATTACCAACATTAGTAATTTCTAAATTTTACGCTATGCCATTAATTGGCTTGATTTCTACAACCAGTATGATAATACAATTCATAGTAATGATTCTTTAAGTAAAATCGAGAAATAATGCTCTTATAAAAAAGTTACTTGGCATGCAAAGTATTAAAGATGCCCGTGATGTTAAAAGTTTACGTAAGTTTTATGACACGTGTGAAATACATATTCGCAGTTTAAGCTCTTTAAATGTTACAGCGGGGTCTTATGGTACTTTATTGTGTCCCATTATTTTAGAGAAAATACCAGATGAAATGAGCTTAGAATACAATCGTAAAAGATAAGAAGTTCTAGGGACGAGTTTAACATCAATGTGCTTGTTGAGTATATACGAAATGAAGTGGAATGTCGAGAATCAGCGATCACGCTGACTGGTCAAAGCACTAATTATCCAAGGGGGAGAGGCAGGCTTGATCAACACAACCCACACAGTCAACCGTAAGTTTAACTTTCAGTCATCAGCTGCTGCATTTAATACTGTTGTTCCTAATTGCTTGTTTTGTAATAAGTCACATGATAAATATAAATGTGATGTTACGCTAGATGAAAAACTAGCAAAGTTAAAAAAAGAAATTAGATGTCTAAAATGTTTCAATAAAAATCATGTTTGGCGTTTCTGCAGAAACAAAACTAATTGTAAATGTGGATCTAGGTCACACGAGTCAATTTGTAACAATGTATCAAAACAAAATGAAAGCGAAACTCAATCGTCCAGCTCGATTTCCCAGTGTCATAACAACATCGTCGGGTCGAGAAGGGTCATTTTACAAACATGCACAGCAATTGCAAAATCAGAAAGAGAAACTAAATATATACGCATTCTTCTCAATCAAGGGTCGCACCGAACCTTTATCAGTGAATCCTTAGCAAAAAAATTTGCGTTTAAAACCAATTAAACATGAAAATCTTTCAGTTTTTTCATTTGGTGCCAAAACTGCAAAGCAAAGGGCATATCCGGTTGTTCGCGTTGAGCTGCAAAATAAAAAACAAAGTTGGACAAAGATAGTTCAGTGTTTGGTAACTGAAACTATAAGTTCGGCTCCTATCCTCCCACCGTCGGAGAAAATAATAAACAAAATGAAAGAACTTGGAATGGATTTTGCAGATGTTAGTGCTTGTGAAGGGGAGACGTGTGATTGCGAAATACTGTTAGGCGCCGATGTATTCTGGGAAATTGTGCGGAACATGAGAGTTGAAATCACTCCACACCTAATGACAATAAATTCCCATTTTGGTTGGCTCGTGGTGGGATGTGAGTTTGAAAATGAGGTTGTGTGTTCACAGGTATCTGTTAGTAATGCAGTTGTTAGGAATATTTAAAAAAAAAAATTAATTTCCTCACCTGTTCACCCACGTTCTTAAAGCTTTCCGGCGCCGCGCCATACTGTAAACAATTCTTATCGGTTAAACGCCTATGTGAATCGTTGTCACGATTCATTCACCCTTTCATTTTCCTTTACAATCTTATTATTTTAACTTTAAAAATATTTGCCTTCCATAACGGAATTTAACATGTAACGCGTCATACAAATCGTATGAGATTAAAATTGTATCGCATTGCATCAGTATTTAAATTTTATGTAAAATGTAAATGTACGCAAATATCGTACATGCAAATATCGTAAGTACATGCGTACTTCGCCCGATCTGTTATTGGACGTTCGCGCCAGCCGCCGTGAATATAAGGAAGCTTTTACAAGACTTTCATCAATCTGATTCCGCCTGTCGCTCCTGTTCAAGTGCCGTTCCCTGCCGATGCCCTAACTCGCCGCCAATGGAGGAATGAAGATGCCGCGCCTGTCCCGACCGAGGAAACGCCAACCGTATTTCTAATCCTGCGATGTTCTATTCTAAGCAGGACTCACGTAACTGTTTTATATTTTGCTACTTTGTTATTTTTATGAACGGATAATTAAACCGTTTCAAGTTTAACAATGTTTCAGTGACTTTTTTTTTACCTCACCTCCACGCACATACCTTAGTATTCTTCACGTATTTCTAGTTAAATTAAGTAGTTTTTATAAATATTTTTGGCTTCATTTCTATAGAGCGCTCCTGCGCAATTTCACTCTTTTTAAATTTTTCAATGGAATCTTTTGCCGGATTCCCGACAAGGGTTATGGGCCGTCAGGAAAAAAATTAATCTCTATAAAAATTTAAGAAGCCAATTCCCAATTTGTTTAAATCCCAATTTAGTGTGAAAAATTTTATTGTGTGTATTTAAAAATTTCATTGTATGTGCTGGAGTTTGAGTATGTTTTAGTGGGGGGCCAAGAAAATATTTAACTTTCCTATATTTGTCTTTGTATGTAATATTGTATAAATTCATGATGTGTGACTATGATCAAAGAGTAATGATTGAACCTTTAACCAGAGACAACTATGTCTCATGGTCAGAAGATTTAAAAGCTATACTGCTTGACCGTGATGCATGGTCAATTGTTAAAGGGATAGAAGAGCCACCCGCAGCTACCGCTTCTGCGAAGGAACAGAAAGATTTTAGAGTTCGCGTACAACGCGGTTATTCTACAATTTATCTGAATACTAGTAAAGAATTAAGAAATTTAATATCTGAAACTGAAGATCCTCGCGTAGCCTGGGAAACTTTAAGAGATTTCTTTCAACCAAAATCTAGGGCTCGGTTAATTGGTCTTTTAGACACGTTTTTTAATACCCGGCCAGACGGTGAGTCTGTAGGCATGTATGCTGCTAGATTGAGGAAAATCATCATACAAGTGAAAGATGCAGGTTACGACCTCGATGAGGTGTTCCAATCTTTTCAACTTATTCGGTTTTTACCTGTTGAATTTGCTGGAATCATACAAACTATCTATCGATGGGAAGATAAGGACTTTAAATACGACGATGTTTTAAAAGAATTACTGTGCGAAGAATCGAGAATTAAGCAGAGTTGCTCTGATCTCGAAACGCAAAATTCTAGTATTTATAGTGTAAAGTTTAATAAAAAACAAAATTCTAAAAAGAATAAAGCTAAAGTTGAAAAATGCACAAAATGCGGGAAAGGAAATCACAATGCCACAGTGTGTAGAAGTAAAATTAAAAGTAAAGATAAAGATTTTGCGGCGAATGTTGAGATGAGTTTAGGAATAGAAACAAATCTAAATACCGTAGCGGATCCAAATGCTTGGATTTTTGACACAGCTGCTACAGCTCACTTTTCAGGTGACAAGTCACTTTTTAATACTTTTAAACCAGTTCACAATAAGGAAATGAGCGTGGCTGTGGGTGACGCTACTTACCCCATTGAAGGAGTTGGCAATGTCAAATTAACTTTTCATGATGATCCTGATCAGTCTCAAGAGGTGACATTACTTAATGTTATGTATTCACCCAGTATAAACAGAAACTTAATCGCGGGATCTAAATTTGATGACGCTAAGGCAAAGTTTGTTGGTGGTAAAAGTAAGATAAATGTCTACTCTCAATCGGGTGAACGATTGTTTGTTGCTAAGAAATTAAATGGTTTATATAAATGCTTTCCGAAAGTGAAGCGCATAAAATCCGAAATTTCAGCCAACGCAAACGATGTGAATCTAACAAATTTTAAAGTTTGGCATCGAAAATTTTGCCATATTAATTCTAAATTTCTAATCAACACTAGCAGAAACAAATCGCTAAGAGGTCTGCCGTATTTTAAACATTTCAAATTTAATTGCGACAAGTGTCAAATCGCTAAAGCTAAACGCCAACCTCATAAAAGTATAGGCGGTCCAAGGTCTCAGTTTCCTTTACAGCTGATTCATTCTGATTTATGCGGCCCTTTTCCAGTTAAATCCTTTCACGGACATCGTTATTTCTTAACTTTTGTGGATGACCACTCTAAGAAGACAACAGTTTACCCTCTAAAAGATAAAACCCAAGTGTTTGAATATTTTACTAAATTCCAAAAACGGGCGGAACGATTTTTAAATAGGAAAATTATTAATGTCCGAACGGACAACGGCTTAGAGTTTGTGCATGAAAAATTTAAAAACTTTTTAGAAAATCAGGGCATTCGAGCAGAACGCAGCAACGTTTACACGCCTCAGCAAAATGGTGTGGCGGAACGATTCAATCTAACGGCGGTAGATGCTATAAAGGTCATGCTAGAGGACAGTTCACTAAATGATAGTTTCTGGTCAGAAGCCGTTCTATGTTTTACATATGTTTGGAACCGTGTGTGCCATTCTCACCAAGAGAAAACCCCTTTTGAGCTTTACGGGGGCCAAACGCCATCAGTCAAACATTTACAAATTTTTGGTTCTAATGCTTTTGTTGTTGTACCCAAGCAGCTCCGTACCAAACTAGATATGCGAGCAAAGAAAGGGATAATGGTAGGATATGCCATGTTAACACGTGGTTATAGAGTGTGGATTCCTGCCGAGAATAAAATAGTGGAAACCAGTGATGTTAGGTTCGGCGAACCAACTAAAAGCTTTACTAAATCTGGAAGCGAACTGGACCCTTCCCACGTTTTTACTTACCGCAATGACCAAAATTTAAGCTCAGATGACGAATCAATTGAGGAACATCAAACAGAACCTGTTGAAAAAGAACCTACCCAAACCGTCGCGATACAACCAAGTACAAGCGGCGATATGACTTGGAATAGACGCGCTGTTTTACGTAAAGACCGATCGAGGGTAGACGTTTATTATGATCTTCAGGGATCAGACGTTACACTTAACTCATCTGTAAAAGCTAAAGAATTTTGTGAATCTAAGAATCTTAAATTTGATCCTATATTCTTTGATTTTAGTGGTAAAAATACTTATACAGGTGTTGTACCAGGCAATTTAGAAACCTCAAATATAAATGTTGTAGGTAACGATGTTAAAGACTTTTGACAATTACAGACTTTGAATGTACCTAATTCTTATGAGGAAGCTATTTTTTCACCTCAAAGTGAACATTGGCTAAGAGCTATTAAAGACGAACTCTCTATTATTAATGAACGAAAAGTATGGGATCTTGTCCCAAAACCTAATAATGTTAATGTAATCGGTAGCCGTTGGGTTTTTACCCTAAAAGCTAACGAAAACTCTGATGTCGTAAGGTTTAAAGCCAGACTTGTTGCTCAAGGTTATAAGCAACGTAAAGGCGAAACTTACGATGAAGTTTTCAGCCCGGTAGTTAATTTTTCGATTTTACGGTTTTTCTTTTCTGTTCTTGTTCAAACTTGTAAATGGCTCAATTGTCAACTTGACGTGAAAAATGCTTACCTTTATGCAGGTTTGAGTTATGATATTTATATGAAACCTCTCGAGGGAGTAGATATTAAACCAAACATTGTTTGTAAGCTTAAGAAAGCACTTTATGGCTTACACCAATCAGGCCGAGAATGGTTCTTTGAAATTAATAAAACTCTTTTAGAATTGAACTTTGTTAAATTCGAATGGTGTAACTGCCTTTATGTATTTTCAAATAGTATTCTTTTGATATTGTATGTTGATGATATGGTACTTTTTGGAAAATCCAGTGCGGATATAGATAATGGTATAAAATTGCTAAAATCTAAATTTGATATTAAAATCCTAGGAAAAACCAAAAGGTTATTAGGTATAAATTTTATACAGGAAAAAGACCACCTATCTATCAACCAAACTGACTACATTGAAAAGGTTTATGACACGTTTAAACATTTTAAAATTCCTCACAGCTCCTTACCAATCTCAAAGGGAACGATACTCTCACGCAATCAACGACCTACCACTGAACAGGAAATCGACGAAATGCGTAAATGTCCATATCGGAGCCTAATAGGATGCCTCTCTTATATTGCTTTGAAGACACGTCCGGATATCGCCTATGCCGTGAATAATTTTTCACAATTTCAAGAAAATCCTGGACAATATCACTGGCACTTACTACTAAGGTTATTAGGTTACGTTTACGACACACGACATCTCAAGCTGAACTTATCAAGAGTGGAAACACCGGACATTCACTGCTTCAGTGACTCGGACTTTGCCTCGAATCGAGACGACCGGGTGTCGGTAGGTGGAATACTCCTTTTAGTTGATGAATCACCACTATTTTGGCGAACCTTCAAGCATAAAAGCGTCACTCTTTCAACGATGGAAGCTGAGTACGTGACGTTGACTGAAGCTGCAAAGGAGCTGGTATGGTTTAAAAACATTTTATTCGAGTTTAATAAATTTAATTTAATTGATACTAAGTTCGAAAATTTTACATTATATTGCGACTATGAAGCCGCAATAAACTTTTCGAAGTCAGCGATCGAAAATGTCCGGACTAAGTACATTGATGTAAAGTTTCATTTTTTAAGAAACTTGGTCTTGGATAAAACCTTTGAAATTAAATATATAAAAACTAAGGCAAATCCTGCTGACAATTTTACTAAACCTCAAGTTTTAGAGAGGGTTAACTTATTTAATAAGAAATTTTTTATTTAACCATTATTTAATTTAAAATTTAAAATCCAGGTCTTAAGATATTAAGCCATGGTAACCAGCTATTCCAATAGGGAAAATTTAATTTATATCTCCCTTATCTATATGGTTATCTGGATTCTTCAAAATTTTCAAATTGTGAAATTTAAATACTTGTGTATATTGTATTGTTAGACTAAATGTCTTGTATAATTTATGTTAACCTTTTACTCTACTTTAAACCCAGTGGTTGAAGGGGGCCACTTGTTAGGAATATTTAAAAAAAAAAATTAATTTCCTCACCTGTTCACCCACGTTCTTAAAGCTTTCCGGCGCCGCGCCATACTGTAAACAATTCTTATCGGTTAAACGCCTATGTGAATCGTTGTCACGATTCATTCACCCTTTCATTTTCCTTTACAATCTTATTATTTTAACTTTAAAAATATTTGCCTTCCATAACGGAATTTAACATGTAACGCGTCATACAAATCGTATGAGATTAAAATTGTATCGCATTGCATCAGTATTTAAATTTTATGTAAAATGTAAATGTACGCAAATATCGTACATGCAAATATCGTAAGTACATGCGTACTTCGCCCGATCTGTTATTGGACGTTCGCGCCAGCCGCCGTGAATATAAGGAAGCTTTTACAAGACTTTCATCAATCTGATTCCGCCTGTCGCTCCTGTTCAAGTGCCGTTCCCTGCCGATGCCCTAACTCGCCGCCAATGGAGGAATGAAGATGCCGCGCCTGTCCCGACCGAGGAAACGCCAACCGTATTTCTAATCCTGCGATGTTCTATTCTAAGCAGGACTCACGTAACTGTTTTATATTTTGCTACTTTGTTATTTTTATGAACGGATAATTAAACCGTTTCAAGTTTAACAATGTTTCAGTGACTTTTTTTTTACCTCACCTCCACGCACATACCTTAGTATTCTTCACGTATTTCTAGTTAAATTAAGTAGTTTTTATAAATATTTTTGGCTTCATTTCTATAGAGCGCTCCTGCGCAATTTCACTCTTTTTAAATTTTTCAATGGAATCTTTTGCCGGATTCCCGACAGCAGTGGTATTAAAAGATTTGTCGAGATTTCATGATTTGGAGAGTTTAAGGATAATTGATAAAAGTGACTCTTTGTGTGAACACAAACAACTAGAACAATTTAAGTCTAATCTTAAATTTGATGGTAATAGATACACAGTAAATCTTTTGTGGAAAGATGGTGCCAAGGACATGCTAAAAAGCAATTTTGAAGTGGCGTCAGAAAGATTTCGTAGATTGCGTCTGCATTTTTTAAACGATTTGGATCTTTTTAATGAGTATAAAGACGTGATTCAGGGTTATGAACGCGAAGGTATAATAGAGAGGGTTCAAAAAGAAAGCGAAAAAAAGGGGGTTGAATTTTATTTACCGCACAGAGCGGTTATCAGGAACGATAAAATGACGAGTCGGTTGAGGATTGTATTTGATGCGTCCAGTCACGCAAAAAATGAGCTATCATTAAATGACTGTCTACATGTTGGACCCAATCTATACCCTGATATTTTGGATTTGTTGCTTAAATTTAGAGAAAATCCCATTGCAATTACCGCAGACATACGCCAAGCTTTTCTGCAACTACAGCTTGATCCAATTGATAGAGATGTATCTAGATTTTTTTGGATTAACGAACTTGACCAAGAGAACCCTATTATTTACAGATTTTACTGTGTGTTGTTCGGTATAAATTGTTCTCCATTTTTGTTAGCTGCCACAGTAAAGGAACATATTGAAAAATATTTTGAGAACTTACCTTCAACTTTCCAAACTCTAAATGAAAATCTGTATGTTGACGACCTAATTAGTGGTCGGCAGACTGTAGAAGATGCGTTTCAAACTAGCCTTGAATGTATGCAGATATTTAAGGACGCAGGTATGGAGTTACGGAAATGGCAGAGTAATAGTAAACAACTTCGTGAACTGTGGGAAAAATCAAATATTCAAGTAGAAAACAGAAACAGTGCGAATAAATATTTGGGTCATGGTAATTTCCCTCTTAAAGTTTTGGGATTAGGTTGGAATCCTGAAAAAGATAGGCTTTATTTTGATACAAAGAATTTGATCACTGTTATTTCAATGCCGGTTTTGACGAAACGTCATCTTTTAAGAGTTGTGGGTATGATATTTGACCCCATAGGTTTTCTTGGACCTTTCACAATTCGAATTAAAATGTTGATCCAAGCGTTGTGGAAAGCAAATGTAGATTGGGAAGAAACACTATCTTCAGATATTGGGTCAATGTGGCGACAGTTGTGCGACGATATCAGAGAATTAGATTTGTTAGAAATTCCACGTTACTATTTTTTTTTAGACAGGAAATAAGGTAATAGATCGCATTGAACTTCACATGTTTTCTGATGCCAGTTTAAAGGCTTATGGCACAGTATCATAACTCGCGATGAGAGAATAGTAATCTCATTCATCTCTGCAAAAGGAAGAGTGTCACCCGTAAAGACAACAACTCATGAACTCCAACAAACTTTGCCTCATTTAGAACTCATGGGAGCAGTTCTGTCAGCAAGGTTAAGTAAGACAGTGTTAAAGTCCTTCAGTGAAACAATTTGTGTGGACAAAATATGCTTTTGGACGGACTCGTTAATTGTGCTCTACTGGGTGAAATCTTCCCCTCTTAAGTTAAAACAGTTCGTATCTAACAGAGTTAAGGAAATACAGGAGTTGACTTCAGAAGCCAAATGGCTACATGTGCCTGGTAAAGATAACCCAGCAGATTTCATCTCTCGTGGTATACCCATGTCTGTGCTGCGAGAGTCACGTCTTTGGTTTCATGGTCCCGACTGGTTGTCACAAGTTGAAGCAGATTGGCCTTCACAAGAACTTCAAGAGGTTGATTGCCACTTACTTGAGATGAAGAAGGAGGTGACCGATCACGAATGCGTAGTAGAGTCAAATAAGAGACTACTTGACATGTCTAGATATAGTTCGTATCTGAAAATTCTACGAATCGTGGCATGGATGAAAAGATTTGTTTCAAGAGCAAGGGGAGGAACATGTCTGGAAGAAAATCTGACGGCCCAAGAGCTTGAAGAGGCAGAAAGCTCACGGGAAGTTCAAGCAGAGTTCAACCCGTCAGAGTTGAAGAGTCTCCAACAGGGAAGATCGGTTGGCCGGGACTCCTCTCTCTTCACTCTGTCTCCGTTCCTTGATGCAGATGGCATCATAAGAGTGTCAAGCCGTTTAGATGAAAGTGATTACTTGACGTATGAAGAAAAGAAACCAGCGCTTCTCCCGAACACAGCAACTTTGACGAGTCTCATAATTCGCAGAGAACATGAACGAGCCTTTCACTCTGGCATAGACTGCACTCTGACCAGAGTAAGAAGAAAGTTTTGGATTCCTAAGGGGAGGCAACGCATTAAACAAGTCATTCATCGTTGCCTCATCTGCCAAAGATCAGCTGTAAAACCAGCAACACAGTTGACTGCACCCATCCCAAGAGACAGATTAGCCATGACGCCACCCTTTAGCGTCGTAGGAGTGGATTTCATAGGACCGGTCTTCGTCAGATAAGGAGAAGAGAAACAGAAAGCTTTTTTAAGCCTTTCACTTGTGCAGTAACTAGGGGAGTACACTTGGAGCTCGTGTCCAGCATGTCAACAGAAAAGTTTCTCTTAGCATTTCGTTGATTTCTTGCCCGTAGAGGAAACTGTAGAATCATTTATTCAGACAACGCCAAGTCCTTCAAGAGTGCCCAAAAGGAGTTATCCTCCTTTAACAAGATAATCAGGGATTCTACAATACAAAATTTCGTCTCTTCAGAAGGAATAACGTGGAAGTTCATCATGGAACTCTCGCCATGGTGGGGAGGATTTTATGAACGCCTAATGAAGACTATTAAAGATCCTCTTAAGAAAATACTTGGGAGAGCGCTGCTTAATTTTGAAGAGATGACCACAGTCCTTTCAGAAGTCGAAATTGTGGTGAATCATCGTCCACTGAGTTACGTGTACAGCGAAGCTGGAGAACCTGAAGCCCTGTCCCCAGCTCATTTTCTGTATCCAGACAGAAACAGTCTTGAGTATCCAGCGCACTTCGTAGAACTAATGAACAACGTGTCATCTAAAGAGAGTCTGACCAGGAGAAAGAAGTACCAAACTGTGTTGTTGAACAGAATTTGGCAGAAATGGAAAGATAACTATCTTCTGAACTTGAAAACTGCGCACAATTTAACGACTCCCGTTCCAAAAGCTGAACTCAAGGTGAAGGACGTTGTGCTCTTGGAAGGACAATCTAAATCCAAATTTCTTTGGGACCTCGGAGTGATCGAAGAGACATTCAAAGGTAGAGATGGACTAGTAAGGTCTTGCCTCATACGAACCCCTAAAGGGTCGTACAAACGATCAGTGCAATTATTATATCCCTTGGAAATCACCTAGGACTATAAATAACCCTGTGTCTATACATACTCACTCAGTACTCACTCACAACTCATAAACTGAACTAAATTTAGGACATTTTTGTTTGTTCATTAAGTAAAAAACAGTAGTGTTAACTCTAATTTTCTAAATACTTTTAGTTTAAGAATTTTTGTCTTTAGTGTTTGAATGTGCTAGTAATTGAACTCTGTAAGCAGAGTTTGGTGGGGAGTGTAGAATAATGGTACTTAATGTTATAATGATACTTCATAATTCTTCCAATAGATGGTGATACCAGCCAGATTGATGTAAAAGTATATTTTTGTTTTTCTTTCCTCTTTGTAAGTTCAGAAGCCACTGGACCACCGGAAATAAAGGATGTAGTTTTGTATCTTGAGTAGTTATTTTGGTTTTCTTGTTTACTCATAGACCAAAAATGAGTATTTTTTTAAATTTTTTAACTCTAGAAAAATAGATTATCATTGTTATTATTGAATCTATGTAAATGGAAGACAAATATATAAGAGATTGCTCATGCATATAAAAAATATGTATTAATAAATGTCTTTGTGTCAACCTTATGCTGTATTTTTTTACTGTATCAAAATTTTCCTAGTTTGTATAATGTTTTTACTTAAATTTGTTATTTTATTATTATTCCTCACCAAGTAAGTAAATTAATTCTTGCTCATTTAGATGTCTGCAAAGTGGAATTCAGTTACTCCTCCAGCTTACACCATCTTGCAATAAGCAACCAAATGGTACATGTCATGTTCCAAACCATTATCCACCTGTGACTAATTGGGGTCTTCCTTTTCCATCTCCACATCAATTACTGATACCTTCACTTCCAATTATCCCTTTTCCATCATATTTTCCTGAATTATATTCTTTCCTGTTTGAGCTTAATAATTTTTCTCAAGAAATTTCTTTACTTTCCGAGGAACATGAAGATGATACTGATCACTATTCAAAGATAGAATGCATTGCTGAAAAAAAAGTAATGTGGTCTTTTTTTGTACTATTAAATTATTTTGTTTTAGCCATTTTTTTTATTACTAATTCTTTAATTTTATTAAACCTTAAAGGTTTGCTTCGCAGCTGAACAACTACTGAATCTCTTGCCAATCTTAAATTCAGAAGCCGTTGAACTTCTTATACCTTACATTCAAGAAATGTTTCAAAACCATCATACAGCATTACTTGCAACATGGCATCTTTTTGCAATAGTGGCTCAAGCTTTAGGACCCCAGCAAACCTGCAGACATTTACTGAAACATTTGACTAAGGTTTTTGATACAGATAGTCCCTCACCAAAGCATCTGAAGCTCTTTCATCGTACATTTCTTTTGCAACTCATTGTGGGCCTTGGATTGCATAATTTTTTGATACATTTTACAACAATTTTAATAGAAGCTATTGGAGGATGTAAGGATTATTCTGTACAAGGCACAAAAAAGTGAGATTTTGTTTCATATTTTCTCTGTTTTTATGTAGTTATTTTTGTTTTGCCTGATTTATCTGTTTGTTGATTAAATAATTTTAAAAAATTATCATTTACTATCTCAAAGATAAATACTGTGAAATTTGTTGAATATTTTTAAAATTCTGTTTTATATATATTTAGATAACATAAATTTATAACTGATCTAAAACATTGAGCAGGCATTAGCGAAAATACGAGGATACTAAAGAAAAATTGACATTAAATCTTAGTGCATATTAAATGAGCTGGCCACTTAAGATGTAGGTTTACCTCCTTTCTCCTTGTAAAAGATAATAGGAAGAGGTCCTCCATATGGTTGACTTTTATTCAAGTTTTAAGTTTTTATGACCTGTGGTATGTAACTTGATTCAACATAAATTACTGATGGATATTTCTGCAGGAGGTTGTTTGAACTATATTACTATTTTGATCATCCAAAAACTGAAACTATTCATGCTAAATATGTGTTTTCCTACACATAATAAATCTAACTTTATATTCTACTATTAGCAGGTAACCAATAGTAGTTTCAGGAAAAAATTAGTTAAAGCTATTTTCTAATATTTTTATGCCTTTTTTGTAGTTTAATCACTTAGAAAACTCAAATGAGTCTAATAATTTTTTAAATTGTGCAATTAAGTATTTTGAACTTTTAAATGATTCTATAAAATTGAATGGAATTTCATTGTCCCAGCTATGTATTATTGGATGTTAAAATTAACATGAGATGGGAACTAACTTCAATGATAGATTGTTCAGAAATCATTATGGTGTTAGGGGCATTTCCAGTCCAGAGATTTGGGGGGGGGGGGGCAACGTTAGCTCTTAGGGTTATATATGCACACACACACACACACACATATATATATATATATATACACAGGGTGTCTCAGTTAAATGTTTCAGAACTTCTACGAGGGGTAGGGTGCATCCTGACGTCTTGAAATCATGTAGCAATGTGGGGTCAGGAATGCTTTCCTGAAGCGGTGATGTACACAGAAACACCCTAAAGAAAGAGACCGTAAGTGAAGAATCGTTTTAATAATAAATGTACAAAAACAAAAGGTACATGGGTCAAAGTAAGTGTTCGAAGTTTTTTCCACCGACTGCAATGCAGACCTCACATCTCCGGTGCATAGAATTCCAAACATTCTGGAATAATCCAGGCTCATCTCTAATTTCTCCGGCAGCTACTGCGATTCTTGCAACCAGCTCCTCAGCAATGTCAACTGGGGTGTCATAAACCCGTTTTCATATGCCCCCATAAATAAAAATTAAGACATGATAGGTCTGGTGACCGAGCAGGCCAACGCATGAAACCACCAAGTCCGATCCACTGTTTGACAAATCTGACGTCTAGGTAGTTACAGAGGCTGTCCCACTACAATCTACAGCCCCGTACACCATATGCATGTCGGCTAACTCTGCGTTCGTATAATTAGCCATCCTACTAACTCTGAGTCCTTGTGCGAAATGACTATTCCCTGCACGAATGCTCGGAACTTTCGGGCAACGCCATCTACCGCGTCAGAAAAGCATTTCAAACCCCGCATTGCTATATGATTTCGAGTCATCAGATACACCCTACCCCTTGTAGAAGTTCTGAAATGTTTAACTGAGACACCCTGTATATATATATATATATATATATATATTATATAAGAAATAAACAATTAAATATGAATTAAATCCTTTCATTTTAAATTTAAGCTCATTTAGTATCATTTAGTGTACAATTATATAATTTTAGGCTATGGAAAAAAGTTTGTCGGCATTTTTTGGGGGGGGAATTGCCCCTACTGCCCCCCCCCCCTCCCCGCCTGAAGCCACCGTTGTATGGGTTCTTACATTTTATAATTTAATGTATGATACCAAGAGCCTATATGAAAACTAGATTTTTTCCCTAATTTAAAATTTCTATATATACTCTTATTATTAAAACAAATATATTGTATAAGAGGAGTAAGTTACTCAGAAATTTTAAATGTATTTATCATTAGGATATTTACGCAGTTAAAAGAAAATTCATGTTTCCAATTTGTTGTTTTAAATACTATTACACATATTGTAGAACATTATTTCATTTTCTCTAGTACAAAATTTTTTAGGACAGAATTTTTATAATTTTTTATATATCATTTAAATTAAATTAAAAAAATTTATTAGTGCTGTTGGTAAATGTATGAACTATGTTTTGATTTATTTTAGATGTCAGTGTTTTTTGTTTTATATATATACAATTTCACATTCTTTATTTTTCTCTTTTAACAGTGATGAAATTTACTTGCAAAAGCCTTTTACATCTGATACGCATAAACTAAATTGTATGTCAGAAGATATAGATGAATGTTTAACTGATGAAGGGCCTTATGATGATTCCTTCTTAAGATCAAAGGCTTTATCTCAGGAAGGTGTACATTTACAAACGGAAATAAGTAATGAAGAAGATAATGAAATATTTGATTTAGATGTAAATGAGGAGGTAAATTGTGACATTAGTATAAACAAATTTTTTTACCCATATCCAATGATGATTATTTGTATGATGTTGTTGATATGTAGAAACTTATTTATAAGTAAAATTCAGTAAAGCTCATTCCCAATGTCATGCATTTAATTGGTCACTCTGAAATAGGCATGTGTATATATGTGTGAGAGAAAATTTTCTGTATGTCTTCATGCAAACTGGATAAAGGAATTTATGTTGAAAATTATGTATTCACTCACATAAAAATCAGAGGATTTAATAAATATATCTTTATCTAGCATACTTGAATGCCATAAGTGGCTATGAGTCTCAAGCTGTGTTTGATCTTTTGTGTATGAAAAAAAAATTTCCTCTTCAAAGATTAGGCACATAGTAGGCGCATTTAATATTTGAGATACTCTATTTTGTCTTTATTAGTAGCATTCTATATAAAGTAATTTATATTATTTATATTATTAATGAGTTAAAACAGTTATTAGGAAACTCTAAATGAGTATCATATTTACAACAGCATTGAAAAATGTTATTTTATGTCCTTAGAAAGAAAAATAATGAAAAAAAAAATATATGCCATTAAAAATTAGAATTTATGTCAATAAACTGTATTTTAAATTCAGCTTAGAGAAAAAGGACTCAAAATTTTATAAAAGAAAAAATTTAGATTGACAAGAAAAAAATATTAAAAACACTAGTTGAATGTTGATAAATTAAATTATTCAAGAGTATGTCTGATTTCTGTAGATCAGCCGTATTCAACTTTTTTTCTCTTGGATCACATGCATATGTTTGCTACGTTACGCGGGCTGTAACATAGTACACTATACCTCATGATATAATAATGTAAAAAATAAACTCAAAACCTAAATGTATTCAAGCATTTATTTAAAAATGTATGTGATTTTTAATGTTGAGACAAACTTTTGACTTTTAAACAAATCAGGTTTATACTTGCCACATGCTGCTCTCAATGCATTATCAAGGTAAGAATCTGTTTACCCATTTCTATATATGTTCTTCGCATATTTTGGAATAGGATGATTCACAAAGATACATTGACACAAAGAACGTGAGCAGCAGGTAGCATGTTTTTGTATAGTTTTGTATTTTTAAGGCCCAAATTTCCAAATTTATGTTTATAAATTCATCTGACTTATAATGAGTCTGAGTATTTTGGGCCATTTGTAAAATCTTGGTGACCACAGTTTGAGTTCCCCTTGTATACATCCTCATTAGGGTCAATTTATACAGGCACGTAAAGGGGCCGAGCCCGAGCGCTGGATGCATGTGTTTATACAGAGACGAGAGTAGAAAGTGGTGGGAACGTATTTCATTAGTTGTGAAAGATTTGTAACGTCATGGCGCGGTTTCATTTTTTAGTTAAAGATTTAGCCATTATCACACTTTTGTTAGAGGAGGAGGAAGAGGAGAGCCAGAGCCGTGCTTAGGGGTGGGCGAACTGGGCAACCTCCCAGGGCCGCCATTTTTATTTCTCATAGCAACACTTTTTTAAATGTTACGGGTTTTTAAAGAAATCCCTCATTTTTCGTGGTTTCTATAATTCAACTTATAAAAATATATATGTTTCGATTTTTTTCTAAAGAATTGCAGAAAGAATCTTAATTGACAAACTACCCTTTTGGTTCGAAAAATTTCTCGGTTAAAAAAACATGATTTATCTTCAATTCAGTTATAGTAAACCCTTGATTATCAATCCTTTTTTTCAATATCAATTTCTACTATCTGTCAGTCTCTACATACAGTCATTTGAAGAATTATAAACCGTTTTGTCGGACTTTGTTCGTTTTCACGGAATAGTTGCAAACTGAGAAAAACGTGAACATATCCTTGTGAACAAATACTGATACCATTTGGTCCAGTGTTTGGTCTATTCAAAGCAAACAATAGACAAGACTTTCTCCAGCGAGTGTAAGACAAATAAGTAAATGCGCTCCAAACCTGTTGGGAAGAAAGGGGTCTGAAGGCTGAAGGAGTGAGGTAAACAAAAAATGGCTTTTACTTGTTCTCTCTATCATTATAATGGATTTTATTTCCCACTTTTCCCAGAAGAATTGAAAATATTACAAAGCAGGTACAATCAGAATGCTTTGAATACAGATTGTATGCCTGTCCTCCTTGGCACTTATTTCTAATGAAAATGATCTCTCATCATCTTTGGACTTTTCACTTTTAATATACAATTTTGCTGCTCAGAAAGCAAGAAAAATTGCTTTATAACCAATAAATCCATACATGTAAGTATTTGTTTTTAACAATTTACACTTTCTAAATCGTGTAAATAATTTTTCCATTGTTTCATTATTCATAGAAATTGATGAATTTTATATTTTAGTGGACCAATTGTAATTTCAAGTATAATTTTCTCCTATTGCCTTCCAAATTGTCATTTTGAACTTTGAATCAATGTATTTTGATGGGCCAAATCGTACAAAACCTCTCACCAGCTCAGTGAGTTTTTCATCATCCATATCAAATATTAAACATAAATAACAGTATGTAAATTATATCTTGAATAGCCACTTTTTACTTTCTGTGATGAACGAGAGACAGCCGAGCAGTGAACGACTTCCTGCTCCGAATCGTTGGCGCCGATTCTCGGCCGAGAATCGGACGTGTCATGGTGCAGTATAAACAGTTCCATTGAAAAACAGGGAGGAAATGATTACGATGACTCGTCACACGCTCGGATCATTCCCTTTACGTTCCCTTCATGTGCCTATATAAATCAACCTTTATGAGTAATCTTTGAGTGGTGAATTTGCAGGGAATTGTGACTCATTTGAAACATTATTCTCTATTCAAAAATAATCCTTATAGAGAAGATTAGTGGAAAATGGTAAGCTAACTTTAGTAAAAAAAAAGTATATTAAGTTTACTTTTTAAGATAGAAGAATAGTAGACAGAAAATAAAATTTTGCTATCTTCACATAATGTATCATAAGCATATTACATTATTATTAAGACTTCCCAAAGAAGTAATCTTTATGCTTGATAGTGTCATGCATAATAGACTTAGAAATAATGCATTTCATTTAAACTCTAATAAAATTAACCATAAATTATCACCCTTTTTTCAATTTGATTAAAAAATTATTTCATATTTTTTTTCATTATACTTTACACATATCAGTGAGCTTATATTTATTTTATAACCATTTTTTAAGTGTGTATTATTTAAGTGATTTTACTATAGGTTACTTAATGTTTCTGAAATTCATGTATTGCATGAATTTTCTTTGGTTGTAATGTGCTTCATTATATTCATTGAGCTTCCTAAAATGTGCTAACATTATAGGTAATATTTTGTGTCTTTAGATATTGAAAGAAACTGATGTGAAAGAAGTTTCTAATCATTCAGTTAGTGAGAAAGAAAAAAAAATTGATGAAGATAATGAAGGGAATAACAGTTTCTCTTGTTTTTCTGGTGAGGGTGACGATGGCAGTGAACTTGACAATAGTAATCTATTAAGTGCTGACCCTTGGAACACATTTCAAGACTCTGCATACTCACAATCTGCACCTGCATCAACATCACATCTAACTGAATGGAATGTCTTATCGAGTGAGGTTCCTGAGAAGAAAGACAGCACTGACACAGAAATAAAATCTGCAGTTGATGGTGGTCTAGAGGAATTGACTGTAAGTCCAACCCAAACTGAACTAGGTCAGGATTATAATGTGTCTGATGTTTCAGCTGAAAGTATGCTATGGTTAGCTCATAGATTGGGACCTGTGTTAACTGCTCGATACCTTACAAGGAATTTGTTACGCATGTTGACTTTATGTTATGACAGCCCAGAAAAGAGAGAATTAGTTATACCTCCTCTTGGAAATAAAGGTATACACTGACTTTTATTCATTAAGGTTTCACATGTTATTGTATTATATAGAGAAGTATAGATGGTAATCATAATAATAATTTGTATGCTGTTTATTGTAATTTATGAGTAATGTAAAATTACTTGGTATTTATGTAACCACACTTGTATAAGAAATCTTTCTTAACCTGAATACTTTCAAGTATAGTATTATATAGGCATATCTAAATTGTGAGAAGACAAAGAATAGATACCTTTGTGTGAAGGAATTTCTTTTAATGTAAATGAAATCTGAAAAACCTACCTTTTGGAAGTAACTGATTTTTTAGTTTTATAAATTTAGTAATCTTTAACAACTAAGTAATGATTAAGATCAAGAAGAAATTTAAATTTTAGTTAAGGTGTGACCATAAAATCCTCCATCTGTGTTGAAACCTTTGTATCAACAAACTATTCTATTTAAAGTCTTCAAATCTATATGAAATTCATTATACAACAAAACTTCAAAACATATTCTTATTGCCTGGGTTCTTGTAAAATAATTTTATCAAACTAGATGTGTCTGCACAGACACATATGTTTTCAATAGTAGTTTGAATTATTTGTGTTTGTAAGTAAGGGAGAGAGGGAAATTTTCAGATACAAATAAGTTCTATAGTAATTTTCCTTGTTAATTACCCTATGATTATTTGTTAGAATCTTATTTAACTTTTATTACATTATAATTATTAAAATAATCCTTTAATATTCCTCTTTATATAATACATTTAAAATTATATAACTTTTTGTTCCTTTAGTTATTAGGTAATAAAAATGGCTTTACCATTGCCTTAAGTTTTTTTATTTCCGTATGTCATTTTTATAACCCTTTAATTATTCTAAATTCTGATGTTTAGCTCAAATAATTATTGCTTTACATAACGCTGTGTGAGGGAAGTTAATGAAAATAACATTTTCTCACATCATGAGGCTTCTTCAATTGGTAGAATACTGGCCTAATGAGATTTGAACCCTGGTCCTGACAGACAGTTGTTAAAGTGGCACAGAATCATTGTAAAAAATCATTTATATCTGTAAAGCATATAACAGATATTTGTTGTAGATGAAATTTCACCCTTGAATAAGTAATGCCTGTGTCCTGTGTCAGTATGAGAGTAGGGAGAATATGTGAGGATAAATGTTGATAATAATACTTCCTCACATAGCTAAAATTAATCAGTAATAAAATATTAGCCTCAAGGTTTGGCAAAATCAGTCTGAAGCTCTTGTCTCCAAAACTGGCAGAAGGTTTTTGTATCTGTGTATTACATTTTTTTCTGGCTTTCTCCTCTATTAATATAAATATGGATATTTTCACTATTCTGTTATGGAAAGTGTTGAATCTAAATTTGGTAATGGTTGTCAATCTTATTTCATTGTTAAAGAATGTGTTTTTTAAAACTAATGTTTATGCTATGTATGAGAATCAGTGTAATGAGAACAACTTTATATAACTGAAATTTACTTATAACTCATTTAATTTTTTCATTGTACTTTTTGCATAATCTTAAATATAAATAGTCACATAAATTATGTTACATTAATATAACTGTGTATATGTTGTAGAAAATATGCTCAGCATAAGCTGCAAATGGCTAAAAGGTGACTTGAATGCAATCAAAGTTCTGGATTGCCTGTCTCGTATAGCTTCACTGTATGGAGAGCAGTTTATCATGCTTCAGTACATAAAGCATATAGCTGACTTGGTATGTAACTTAAGTATTTGAAGATTTTAGTATTTTTAGTGCTATATATGCATCATTTTCTGTAGTGCATATTATTGGACTAATACAGCTATACACAACCTGTTTTTCTCTTGGGCCACATGCATATGTTTGCTATGTTATGTGTGCAACAACATAGTACATTATATTTCATAATATGTTGTAAAAATATATAACTCTAAACCTAAATGTATTCAAACATTTATTTAAATATGAGAGTGATATTTGATGTTGAGACAAACTTTTGACTATTTTAAACAAATCAGGTTTATACTAACTACATGCTACTGTCAATACGTCATCAAGGTAAGAATCAGTAAGCTGATTTCTAAATGTATTAATCGTATATTTCATTTTGAAATTGGGTGATTCATAAAGATACATTTTTTCTCATTTTTTCTGAAACTTCATTCTTTTTCTTTTTTATTCTTACAAACATGAATATGCCATTTTTAAGAGTATTAAAACAAACATCTTCCTGAAATTATGATGGCCACCAAAAAAAAAAAAGAAAGAAAAGATTATCAAATAGCTGAAAAATACTATACAGCTGAAGTTACAGGTCAAATTTCTGTAGATAATTTGAATTCTTCAAAATTATTTTTGAGGTTTAGTTAGAAATACATAACATAATTAATTCTTCCTATTATATTTTACAATAATATGTATGTATACCATGTTTTTTTACTTATAATTACTTACTTTTTAGCTGAATTTATGCAAAAAAAGAATTCCTGCTTCGCTTGAATCAGGTTTGCATGGAGCCATGGCTTTATTTCATCATATAATTCCTTATATGTCTGATTCTGTGCTCATGGATTATTTACAGGTAAAATATATATTTCAGCTTGAATATTCCTTAACTGAAATACTTAAGACAGGAAGAATTTTGGAATTTAAAAATTTGCTAATTTGTAATAAGATACTTTGCAGAGGAGACCTAAGTTTAGCCTCAGAATCTATTTTTGTTTTATGTACTTTTTGTACACATACTGCAATTTCTGCTATTCAAAAAGTAATTTTGTGCATTTAACCAAGTTTGTGTGTTCTGAACCACAGAGAAGTAAGGTTTAGTAACCTTAACTGCTCATGTGGAGAACTTGAAGTTATTTAGCATAATAATCATTCATGACTAAATTTTTTATACTATTGCTATTTTTGTTGCACAAATTTGCACATAAAATCAATAAATTTCAAATATTAGACATAACATCCATACAATGATTATGTAATGTTTTTTATTGTTTGCTCAAAGCATTTCAGATTTTTGAGCATTTTGAATATATTTTCAGATAAGATATGTGCATCCTGTATTGTGTTTCTTTTTTATAACATACTAATCAGTTTTTATATGGGTAACATTTGTGTTGAGTAAGGATCAGAGTATTTCTTAAAATTGTAAAGTGTTAACAAGTCTTGTTCATTATTTCATTATTAACTTGCTCTCTGATTGGGCAGGTTAAAAGAACAATTAGTTGTATATTTTTACTGCAAGGTTTTAGTTATAAAAATATGTGCTTCTGAAATTTCTAACTTATTGATATTTTTGTTTAAGAATTTAAGAATAAAATGTTGAATAAGTAAAGAAAGTTCTGTTTGAACATGATTTTAAAGAATTAAATATCACTTAATAAATTTCTTTAAATTTGCTCATTTAAAATATGTTATCTGAAAATTTTCTGAATAATTTACTTTTAAAGGTATAGAATTTCACTGTACTACTTGAATACTTTATTTTTATGTAAGATTTGATAGTTTTCTATTATTATTTTGTCCCATTTAGTTCATTTCTTTTCATTCTTGCAATTAAGTATTATCACTGTAAAAAAATGAGCAAGTTTGTTGAAAAATGTGAGATTTGTTTAGTATGTGTTTTCTTTTATTTTAATTTATAAGAAATTAAACTAGACAAAAGGATTTTTAAGGCAATTATACTGTAAAAAAATCTTGTGTCACTTTTCTGCTCATTCAATAGCATATCAGCTTTTCTCTGTATTAATATATTAGTTCAACACCATGTTATGACTTCTTATTGTAATTTTTTTTTCATTTTTATTTCAAAAACAAATTAACTACTAAACTATAAGCCTTTTTATCTGATTTTAGATAGGACAATGCTTTTGTTATGTCAGTTTTGTTTTTATTTTTATAATAGGATATCCTAATTAAAGATATTCTCCTCCTGGTCTTGCGCCTGATATCTTCCTTACGAATTGTATATCCAAGTGGTGGGAAATCTCGTACTATGATTGCTTTGAGAATGCTAGATGTGATTTATACCATTGGATTGCGAATTGGGTTTGAAATGACTCGTAAACATCTTTCCCTCGTGCTACAGAAATTTTTTTCATGCTTTGACAAAGTATATAATGAGAGATGTGAGTATAAAGAACTGGATGATATTCTTGGGGCTACAACTACAAGTAAGCATCATTAGTGTTTAGATTGATTTTTTAATTTTATTCCATTTTTTCTAAAATTTAATCAAAACTGTCTAAATATCTGAGGACCTTTGCATTTGTATTCATTTATTCCATTTAAGTACATTCATTATTATTTTTTAAAGCTTTTTATACATACATGCAAATACTTTTTGAACTAGAAATGTATAATCCTGTTCTGAATTTTTTATGCTTTTTTATTTCCTAAAATTTTTTGTAAACTTTTTTCAACAAAATAATATATTTATATATATACTAAACCAGAGAGGAGGTTTATTATTTCACATTGTAGATTCACACATTTATTTTTCTTTTTATTAAAAGAAGAGAACCTTTAAAACCAAATATACTACCTGTATCATAAATTTAAAGTAATTTGTATGGATTGTTCTCAAATTGTTTATTGCTAAGTTATAAAAAATTCTGCTATTATGTATTAGAAAAACAGCTGAATGAGATATGCATTGATGGCTTGTGCCCCCCCCCCCCTTGTATTCATTTACTTGTAAATGACATACACTTCTCATGACATTTGTTCATATACATCCATGGGACTTGTTTGCTACTCCAGTTTGAGAGCATTCAGTGGGTAAACTAACATTACTCACAATGGGAGAACAAAAAGTCCATGCCTAGACTATTATACGAATCTAGACTGTATGGTAAATGATTGCATTGCTAATTATCATACATGAGCAGCTGACTCCCTTTTATAGCATATGTATTATAATCGAATAAACATGTTGCAGTTTAAGTTGAATAAATGAAACACCTTAAATGAAAAGTCATGAGACATAGTATATCACTATAACTAAAAATTAATATTACATATGATGATGGAAGCAAAAGTAATTTGTTGTCATGGTTAAAAAAAATGGTGTATCATTTATTTGTACATAAACTTCATTTAGCTGTAATGTACATTTATATGATCAAATCAAAATTAGTCAGGTCAGACTTGTCAGTAACTTAACTCTTTTTTTTTCTCATCAGAAATCATGGTCAAGGTGACTGCCTACGTTCGAAGCTAATTTTTTTTAAATAATTTTTTAAAGGACTTTTTTGTCTTTTATGGTAAAACAGCACTTAAAAATCAAAAAAGGAACAAAAACTTACCTGTAAATACCATACTTTTTTATTAATTGGTCAATTCGAAGTAATTTTTAATGAAATTTAGCTAAAATGCCTATCCCGCTGCACAAAATTCTAATGCTACTATTTTAATTTCCATCTCAAACATGATACATATGACAGTTATCTTCAAAATGACCTACAGTCTAAGAGAAATTTTAAAGTGCAAAAATAATACACAAAATTTTATGTTCCAATGTGAAAATTTTCCGTGATTCGTCATTCCTTTCCTTATAAAAACACCCCCAAATAAAAACTATTTATTATATATCAATTATTGTGTGTCATTCCGTTAACATTAACATCTAATATATTTCCTGAAAATTTTATCAAATTATATACATTATTATAAGAGATATGATAACGGTAAAGATTTGTGCTAAAAAGCATAATTATGAGAAAAACACATTTAAAGTTGTTTGTCCCTTCAATTTTGAAGCAAATGATGTTGTTTTAAATAGCTATAACTCTGTTTCTAATTGATGTAGAATGAAAATCAAAACAGTTTTGAAAAGAGAAAAGATTGAATTACATGATTCTTGCAAAACATGAAATTGACCAAAATAGTCAAAAAATGACATTTTCAACATAGGCAGTCACCTTAATAGACAACACTGCTAAGACTGGCAAATTTTCATTCTAAATGGTACATCTTAACAAGCTTTTATATATTTTTATTGCTGAAAAACCATTTTCTGACTGCTTTCATTATAGGAAGGTATTAATGTGTCAGTCTTTAAAGGTACAAAAGCCCTGTAGTTTCTGAAGTAGCCTGTTCCAAAAATATTCAGTTTAAACAGTCCAGATTTAATCCAAAATTTGCTTGTCCCGAAAATAGGTATACAAGACTTCAGACCCAATACTTTAGTTATTTCTTTTCCTGTAAAAACAACCCCTCAGGGGGTTTACCTTCTTTAGGTAAACACGGGTGTCGCAATCCCGAGGTACCCCAGCGAACTTTCCCTCCTTTCCCTTTTCTTCTGCTCTCGTCCTTCTACTTTTACCTTTTTTTCTCCCTCGTTGCGGTTACCTCTTCGGAGGTGAGGGCTCCTCATCAGAAGCTGTAGCCATTCTGTGCTTCTAGCTTCTAATGGCGATTAACTGCCCACGTGTTTGCCGTGCGTGGAGACCCGTGTCCCAGGAAATGGGGATCCTGGTAGTTGAGGGGTTTTATTCTTCGCCATAATGTGGGCTTTAGTAAGATAACGCTCCAACACACTACTTTGGCCCTTGCTTCAGGTAAACGGGAGGTGCACATTGGTCCCGTGTGTACCAATCGGCTGGTCGGTTAGACATTGTTCACTGGCTCAGGGCTAAGCAACCGGTCATTGGCCGCGCGCGTATAGTTCCCGGTTAGCACTGGCGCAGTAACCGGCGTCCCCTTGTTGGGCTCCATGGTGGGTGGTGCCGCCGGGGACCGAACATACGGCCCATTTTTATGGATATTTCAAGCAAAGCTAAGCAAGCATCATCTGTCTCATCATCTGTCTCATCGAATAAAAGTCTAACATCTCGCTTTTTCATTATTAAGCGTACCGAAGGCAACTTCACAACTGTATCACCTTTCTTGATACAAAAATGTATAACTTCTGTAATAGGCGATGTTAATTCAATAAAGAAACTCCGTTCTGGTGACCTCCTTGTGGAAGTATTGACTGCAGTACAAGCTGCGCAGTTGTCTAAAATAAGTATGTTTGGAAATATTGCTGTGTCCGTGGCTCCTCATGGATATTTGAACTCTTCGAGAGGAGTAATATCGGAGGCCGATCTCCTCCATACCCCCGAAGAGGAAATCCTGGAGCATCTACACGACCAACATGTGTCTGGTGTTCGTCGTATTAATATCCGTCGAGATGGGAAAGTGCTTCCAACGAAGCATCTCATCTTGACTTTCGACACACCGAAATTACCATCATTCCTTATTGCTGGGTACCTTCGGTGTCCCATCAGGCCCTACGTTCAGAACCCTCTCCGTTGCTTTCAGTGTCAACGTTTCGGACACTCGAAAGCATCGTGTCGTGGTTCCGTAGTCTGTGCCCAATGTGCCCAGCCTGACCATACATCTGATACCTGCACAAAGCCAGCTAAATGCGTCAACTGCCAAGGAGAGCACACATCTTACTCACGCTCCTGTCCAAAATGGATAGCTGAGAAAGAAATCCAGACTGTTAGAGCTAAGAACAATATTTCATATTTAGAAGCGCGCAAACAGGTCGAGGCTAGAAGCCCTAGAGTTGGTGTTTCATACGCCTCTGTTGCCGCTTCCAAGAGAGTTATGTGTAACTCATCAACCCAAACGGAGCCTATTATTACAACCAATAGACCAAACAATAGTAAAACTCAAACAACCCCACCTTCAAAATCTAACTCACAACCTAATAAAACATCCCGTTCTTCCATCTCAAAACCTTCTACACCTAAACCAGCTATACATAAAAAATTAAAAAGTGCTGAAGTTGCAAAGCGAGTGAGTCATTCACGTAAGGTGAAAGACCCTCGCAATGTGGCGCGTATGGAGGAGGATTCCCTCCAAATTTGCGCGTCCAATTCGGATCTTTCTGATCCTGATGCTGGGGTGTCTATGGACACCTCAACTCCTCCCGCTCGTGCTCCTTCTCCCTCTTCCTCCTGATGGCGACTTTAATTTCCTGGAACTGTCGCGGTTTCCGTAATAAAGTTTCAGATCTGAAGTCTTTGATCACAGATTACCATCCGGCCTGTGTCGCACTTCAGGAAACTTTCCTGAAGTCAGCGGACACGGCCAAATTACGTCGTTATAGTATTATTCGGAAGGACAATGTTTCGGGTGTGCGAGCGTCTGGAGGTGTTGCTCTCCTGACCTCTCACAGCTATCCCTACTCTGTCCTATCGTTAAATACTCCACTTCAAGCGGTTGCAGTGCGTGTGCAGATGCGGATATTAATTTCCGTGTGTGTAATATATCTGCCACCTAACGACGTTGTTGATCAAAGAACTCTCGACAACTTGGTGACTCAGCTTCCGGAACCTTTTGTTATACTTGGAGACTTTAATGCTCATAATGTTTTGTGGGGGAGTAGCTGTAACACCGCTCGAGGAAGGCAAGTGGAGCAGTTAATAACTGACCACAATCTTTGCCTCCTCAATAATGGTGATCCTACTCACTTTCACGAGCCATCTCGGACCTTTCACATCATTGATCTTGCCATCTGTTCACCGTCAATCTTTCCATCTTGCAACTTTTGGGTCGGGACAGATCTTCGCGGAAGTGACCATTTTCCTCTGTTTGTGTCACTGTCCGGCACTGGATCCGTAGTCTGTCGCCCTGCGCGATTCAAATATGAGTCTGCGAACTGGTCGCGATTTACAGACATTGCAACCATTACCCAGGCTATGGTCGACGGTGATATCGATGATGCGGTTCGTCTTGTCTCCAACGTCATAATAGAAGCTGCCGATGCAGCCATTCCTAAGAGCTCACCTAATGGTCGAAGAAACTGGAAACCGTGGTGGAACCTTGAGTGTTCTGCAGCATTGAAAGTACAACGTAAAATGTGGGGGATATTTCGCCGATATCCCACCACTCTAAATTTCGTTGCTTTCAAGAAAGCAAGAGCTAACGCTCGTAGAGTGCGTCGACGTTGCCAGAGAGAGTCGTGGAAAAAGTACGTTTCGGAATTGACACCATCCACCCCCAGTAAACAGCTTTGGACGAAAGTAAAGAAATGCATAGGATTATATCCAGACCAGCCAATACCGTGCATTGTTCAAAATGGCGTTACACTTTCTACCTTAGAGAAAATAAGTAACGCCATTGGCAGCGCCTTCAGTTCTGTGTCGAGTGCGTCGTCGTATCCGACCACTTTCATGCGACACAAACTGCGTGCCGAGTCAAGACCTTTGCGTTTCGATACTCAGTCCGATCTGGCCTACAACTGCCCCTTTACGGAGAACGAGTTGGAGAATTGCCTTCGGCAGACTCGGATGACTTCCCCGGGTCCCGATGGCATTAGTTATGCTATGTTACAGCATCTCTCTCGCAGCTCGCTCCGTAATTTGCTGTATCTATTTAATAGAATCTGGGAAGAACATGCTTTTCCATCCTCTTGGCGTAGGGCAATAGTGATTCCTATTCCCAAACCGGGAAAGGATGCTTCTAGCCCTAACAACTACCGTCCAATTGCACTCACCAGCTGTTTATGCAAGCTGCTGGAACGAATGGTTAACAATCGGTTAGTGTATCAGTTAGAATCCCAGCTTTGTCTGTCACCTCTACAAAGCGGATTTCGGCGTGGCCGGTCCACGATGGATAATATCATAGCCTTAGAATCCGAAGCTCGCAATGCCTTTGTCAGAAGAAACCACTTAGTGTCTGTTTTCTTCGACATTGAAAAGGCTTATGACCGGACGTGGCGATATGGTATCCTTCGTGACCTTTATAATAACACCTTTCGTGGTCACTTGCCGATTTTCATTGCGAACTTCTTGTCACTACGAGAATTTCAAGTTCGCATTGGTACGACGCTTTCCGATGTTTACATTCAAGAAGAGGGAGTTCCTCAGGGCAGTGTATTGAGTGTTACACTGTTTTCCCTGAAAATTAATGGCATTTTACAGTGTTTGCCACCATCTGTTCGTGGCAATCTGTATGTCGACGACTTGCAGATCTCGTGTCAAGGTAAGGATATGCGTTACATCGAACGACAATTGCAAGCTTCAATATCTCGCATGATGACATGGTGTTCGGAGAACGGTTTTACGTTTTCGGCCGAAAAAACCTCTTGCGTGCATTTTTGTAAGCGCAGAGGTTTGCATCCTGACCCGCAAATATTCCTAGGTGAGTCCCTGATAGCCGTAGAGAACGTGGTTCGTTTCTTGGGCGTGTTGTTCGATAGTAAGTTAACTTTCCTTCCGCACGTATTGTATCTACGGCGGAAGTCTGAGCAGGCTCTAAACTTGCTGAAAGTTCTATCCAACACGTCATGGGGAGCTGAGCGATCTACTATGCTCCGGGTTTATCGCGCGGTCATTCGATCGAAAATGGATTATGGATGCGCCGTGTACGGTTCCGCACGCTTTTCCGTGCTACGGAAACTGGACACGATTCATCATTCCGCCCTTCGAATCTGTTCTGGTGCTTTCAGAACATCTCCCGTAAAGAGTTTAAATGCCATCTGCGGCGAGCCTTCTTTACCATCTATTCGCAAGCAATTGTCGCTTCAGTTGTACTTCCGTATCCTCTCGCAACCCAATCACCCACTCCATTCTGCTCTACTTGACAGTCAGTTTGACCGACTTTTTGAAAATCGGCCATCTTGCATTCCACCTTTTGGACTTCGCATGAGGACGTTACTTACTTCGTCTCCGCTCTGTGATGTGGATGTCATGCTGCAACCGACTTTGCATTTTCCACCTTGGCGAAACCACAAGATTTCGTACTTGCGCCCCTTCCAGGGTTTTGCAAAATCGAGTACGGATCCTGTCATTTTTCGCCAGCTTTTTGCGTCGCACCTCGCTAGTTACCCTAACTATGTTGATGTTTATACCGACGGCTCGAAAACAGAAGATCATGTTGGATGTGCCTACGTCTGTGGCAGAGACGTTAGGAGCTATTCACTTCCCGACTGTTTTTCTGTCTTTTCAGCAGAGTTTGTGGCTGTACATGAAGCTCTGAAGTATATCTTCCGGCAGAGAGATAGGTGTTTTATTGTGTATACAGATTCATCAGCGTTTTAGAGACTTTGGAGAATGGTGAAGTGTTACACTCCCATTCCCTTGTATCTCCGGTGTTGGATCTGCATCGTCGCCTCTGTCGTCGTGGCTTCAGTGTCCTTTTCTGCTGGGTGCCTGGTCATGTCGGCATATCGGGTAACGAGCAGGCAGATGCTGCGGCTAAAGGTGCTGTGCATCGGCTGAATCAGAATGTGCCTATCAGTGATGTGAAGTCCGCTGTGAAAAAGTTAATTAGGAACGAATGGCAAGTTGATTGGGATCTGCAGGTTACTAATAAGCTGCGACAGGTTAAACCATGTATTGGTGCTTGGCCATCAGCTCAGCTGCGTCGTGCAGACGTCATACTCACACGGTTGAGAATCGGGCATTCCCTTTTGACGCATCGACATTTGTTGATGGGTGAGGATGCCCCTCTCTGTCAACATTGTAAGGCTCCACTTTCAATTGGACATATTTTGACGTCTTGCCCCTCGCTTCAAGCCCAGTATAATAGGTTTTTTGGCTCCAGTTCACCTATCTTAATTGAACTGCTGGGGGAGCCCCCCCCATCCTGCTCTGTTTGCCTTCTTATTTTTTACTGGTTTTATACGCAGTCTGTGCTTTAGCAATTGATTTTATCGTTAAACTTTTATTGCGTTTTACAAATCTCTTTTTTTATAATCTTTTTATCAATTTTATGTATCATCGTTTTTACCACCTTATATATCACCGTTTTTTATGACTTTTACATATCATCTTTCTATATTACCTTGTATATATCATTCTAACATGTTTATACATAATTTTTATCATCCCTTTTATTCAGTTTTTTACGGTTACTCGTTTTTATATTTATTAGTGTTGGTTAGAAATCTGTTTTTTCACCGTTGGTTCGAGCGTGGCGACTGTTATGTAATCTGTTTTTGCTCTAGTCTTGTGTTTGGCGCTTTATGTCCTATTTTGGATCTTGCGCCATAAAACCCCAACCAACCAACCAACCAACCAACCTGTAAAAACAAGCATTCTTAATCTGCTCGAGAACTTGTCTAATAAGAATCTTTATTGAACTTTATGAAAAATTTATAAATCATAAATTTCATTTCTTTTTTAAATACTGTTTTCTATGTGCTTTAAGAGGTTGTTTGTGAAATTTCTGTTGTAAATGCTAATCTGGTTATTGTTAGTATATTATGTCAAAAACGGGACATTAAACTTTTTTACTGAATTATGTTTAAAAATCAATTTCTATATGAACAGATTTGTATTTATTATAATTTTTCTTCACTTTTGATTTTTTTAACTACTTTTTTCCTGTGAGTTCATATTTTTTTCAAATTAAAAAAAAAGTCAAGAAATATTTGTCATTACTCCATTTAAATCAAAAATGAGATTTTTCAGAACATTAATCCACTTCATTTCCGAGACTAAAAACAATATTAAAAGCATCCAAATATCTCTTTTGAAAATGGACATAATATGTCATACATATGAAGAAAAAGCTTTAAAAATACACTGTTATCTAAAACGTCATAGCAGCCTTAGTTTATTGGTTTATAATACGACCACTTCAAAGTGAAGTATAATTATATATACATATCTTAGTAATCATGATATTTGCTAACTTACCTCAAAATTAAGGGTAATAATCTCTCGTTACTATTGTATTTGTAGGTACCAGTAGTCCTTTGAAGCAGCAAGCACTTGAGGAAATGCGACAAACTTTTACTCCTGAAGTAGCTTTTCTGACTTACATTCCATTTTGCAAACTGACAGGAGGGTAATATATTAAAATAGTGTGGCAGTGTGTCAATTGATTTATGATTGTTATTAACTTATTAAGCAAAGCATTCTATTCTTTATGATTTAACCTTTAGTGATTGGTCTGCTTTTATTATTAATCCCTTTTTTTATTGTCAAAGGAAGTAAGGCTTACAGCTTTGTCAATAAGGTATTAAACAATGCTTAAGAAAGTAACAACATTATTCTATGGCTGTCTCCTTCTTCATTCTGTAATTTTATTTTAATGATTATTTTGAAAGGTAGAAACATTTATTGATTGTTTTAACTTGTCACCATCGGCTCATTTAAGAGTAATCATCATAGCGTAAAGAAGATTTTCATATCATCATTTTTTATATCTAGTTATTATTTAGCTGAAATTCTTTTTCTAAGTTATTTTCACAATTAATGGTACTTAAATTTTTAAACAAATTAAGTGAAAAAAATCTATTTATAGGAAACCTGCTTTATCATCTTATGAATTATATATTCATCATGTCTTCAATATTAAGTGAGGTTATATTTGATTGATATCCAAGTTTTCCACAAATAGTTTGTTTTATTAGCTGCTCAACCCTCAAACATGATGGCTAAACAGTTTGTTCTTTTTTTAAAAAGATCCCAGTACAGAACACTTCAACAACTATCTTTACATCCATACATCTGTCATTTTAGAAAATATGTTGAAAGGATGGAACTTAGAAAGAGGTTGTTAATCATATCCAATCAATTTTACATCAAAAGACTTAACGTCTTTGTAGGAAAACACCTGAATGATTTAAAATACATGATATGTGAAATATAAACATCAGCTTGTTTATGCTTATCTGCATTCAAAGGGCAAAGGATACTCCTATCATGTATCTTTCTTGTGACTGAGAGGATAAAATAATGATTGTCACTCATTTTACCTCACAACAATTTTGGTTTTTTATACTCTGTGTATTTTTCTAAATTTTCACTAAACAGTTTTTTTTTTTTCATGAAACGGCCATTTTGAAAATAACAGGGCTGATCTAAAACTAATTTGGACACTAACACTTTATCGCATGGAATTTATAACTGAGAGTACTTTCACATAGTTAAATTTCCTTGCATCTCATTGTCATGTATATAACTATTTTATTGCTGATCATGCTGCCTCCTGCATTTACTAATACTGGACTTTATGCTGTCCCACACCAGTGTTTGATTTTTACCATGCAAAATATATAAATAGTAAAATGAGGAAGAGGCTTGAAAAATTTTGAACTCAGTATGACCTAAGTGAGTTTTCAGTGCCTTATGAAATATATCATTTTCTTTTCATCTCTTGACTGTGCATGCTTAAAATCTCAGTAAAAAAAATTCATATATCAAAATCATTGTCTTTAAAGACCTAAAAATCATTCAGAAAATTTAGGTAATACTTTAGATTTCAACTATATGTCATACATTATCATACTTACTGTAAGATTTGAACTGCAGAGGAACATTGTTCAAAAGTCTAATGTTGGAAGAATTCATTTGAATAAACAGCTCTTTCGGAAAGAGATGAAAAAAGTATCAAAAAAATAATTTAAAGGGCTCAAACTTTCTCCTCTCACAGAGAAGAGCAAACTATGCTATACATTACACTATGCTATACATTGGTGATTTGCTCTAAGAGACAATTGTATCTATTGCTTCAAAGTTATTCCAGTTATGAACAGTTGATAAGTTGCTACACCTGTTAGCCCAAAACTAGTTGCCACTCCTATATATTATTGGATTGAAGAAGCTTTTACCTTCAATGTGGTGGTTGATTTGTTGTATTTGATTTTATGCTGTGCTAATTAGAAATATTTTTTCCATGTATATTATTGAAATTTTAAGTTAAATATCTAAAATGAAATAAACTAATCATTAGAAGAAAACAAAGGAAATTTAGTATTCACTTGAACTAAAATTAGAATTTAAGTTTGTTACTCTCACTCTGAAAGACGCATATTCCTTAAAGTCCACACTAATAATGACATGATTATTGCCCAAAATATCACACCATTTGAAGTTGTCAAAAAAGTAAATTTACTGTCATCTGCTGTGTAAGAATGAAGTCCCAGTAATAGTATGCTAGGATTTTCAAGTTCTTTTCTAGTTTATTTAGACATTTTTCTTAGAAAAAAAAGGGAAAGTATAGAATATTATATTAATAGGTCTATCCAGGTAATAAGTGTTACTGTTCTTTTTGTATCTTTCTATTGTAAATGCATTTTTTCTCTTAAATCTGATATTTTATGTTGCATAGAATTCACATGGAAAAATTACTAAAAAATGATGACCTCATTCAGAATCTCTGCTTGATACATGATAAAAACATGCAGTTATCTTCTGAGCATCCTCTTACTGATGGTAACAGAACTGCCACTACTCATATGACTCATCACCGAGACCATTCCCTTGGTTAGTGTTTTCTTTTATTTTTTCATTAACTTAGCTATGTTTTCTAAAATACAGTCGAACCTCCATATATCGAACTTCACTATATCAAAATTTTCTATTTATCAAACTCTTAGCAAATCTTCATGTTCATTACATAGAAAAACTGTTTTTATATATCGAAAAAATATCTATTTATCGAAAAAAATTTCACGACATATTGGGAGATTTTTTTCCACTTTAGAATAAAATCTCCTAATTTTTGGTGTTTGAAACAATACTTCATGGACTTCAATTCATGGAAAACATCCCTGATGAAGTTTTTAATGGACTGAATAAATGTGAGCATTTCTTTGATGAACTTTCCGCAAAACTGGCTGTTCAGCAAGATATTCGTAGTTTTTTTAAAAGAATGTAACTGTGATCACTATAACCACTAACTGGATTATTGTTTTTTTTTTTAAGGTATATAGTACTCAATAAATCTTTCACATTATATATTTTTTAGTTATTAACTTTCATTTAATGTGATTCGCATATAAATTGGAAATGGAGTTTCGTATATGAAAATTAGCTTTAATTTTAATGTTTTAGGAGAATTATGATAAAACTAAGATCAATTCTACATATCGAAATTTCTATATATTGAATTTTTTTCCTGTATTTTGCTACTTCGATATATGGAGGTTCGACTGTATATCATATACATCAAGAATACTCTTGTCCAGATATGTATATTTTCTGTCGTTAGTCATAATTAAAAATATATCCTTCACTTATTAAGATTTAAACCATTGAGAGTTTACGTAGTATGGTGAAGAAGTATGATAAAAGTTTTTACTTAAAGATAAAGTTATAAAGTATTTATGCCTTCATGTGTTGGTGTCATATAAAGGTTATATATCCGTGTTTGCTGTGTAAAGGGTGTTAAGTCCAAAATGGGCTAAAATGCATTATCAAATCAGCATGTTTGAAAAATCAAGGGCTACTACAGGGTACAGAAAGCTTAGTCCAATTCCACTCCTAAATATTTTTACTCATCAATGAAAATTCAGGGTATATGAAACAAAACACAAACATGTTAGTTTTCTATCCCATTTTTCTTAAAACTACGATTTTGAACTTGACACTCTTTACACAGCAAACACAGATATGTAATACCTTGGTTTCCTTTTTATACTTTTCTACATCTAGGAAAATTAATACATTCAGTCTTTGCAGATACCCTTTGGAAGTTATGTAATTAAGTTTTTAATTGCTTTAGTCTTTTGGATCTAGAGCAATTAGATTTTAATTACAAAACCAGCATCTTATGTAGAGTGACTTATTTGAATTATAGAAATCTGCAGATGCCACTTTCTCAGATATTTTAAATATATGTTTGTTAAACATCTTTCATGCTATTGTCTACAAATTTCTTCATTAAAATTACATTATATAGCCTTTGGGAGAATTTATATAAGAATAAATTTTTTGAAATATCCTATTGCCTATAGAAAATGTGAAACATATATAAAATATTAATCATTTTGATGTCACTTGTAGAATACCATTAACAAATGTTAGAAATCACCTTGTAAATTAGTCATCTCCTGAAATACAAGCTAAAAGATATCCTCTGGAAAAAATTTATAATTTTTTCCCTAGTACTCTGGAAATTTAATTAATTCAAGTATTTATAGTTAATTATTATTACACCATCCTGTGTATTAAAATTTTCAGTTGATAGCTATCATGCCTTTGATTGTGATCACAGATTATAGAGGCAAGTAATGATCATCTATAAGTAAAATGTATTGGTTAATGTAACTATACTCCAAAACTTAAATTTGATAATTGAAATTTGAAAATTGATAATTTTTTTCATCCTTATGTGCCAGTTTTCATACACAAAGTATTTGACAATTTAATACTGTTTCCATTTTTAAATGGAAAATTTTTAAATGTACCTTTCCTTGTGCTTCTGTATTGATTAACAAAACAGTACTGTGGAGTACCTGTGTTTGTAAATAACAGTTATTAATCATTTCATTCTACATTTTTATGGTATCAGAGGCTATTCAGGCTTTTCAGGTATGAAATTTGTCTAAATTAATTAAATTTCTAACAAATGATGCTTTACTGTGTGTGTATGCATGTTTGTTTCTAACCTCTCATTTTTACCATTATTTTTCATAAATATATATCATGCCTATACTTTATTCTTCATAAATTTTAGTAAAAGTTTGTCTATGTATTTATTTTTTGTTTGTTAGAAATCGATATCTCTCACAGTATCAGCTTTTGTGTTTCCTGGTTTAAAATAGAAATAAAATAAATCGCATATTATTTTTGTAGGTCAAGATGATTCATTTGTTAGTGGAATTTTTGGAAAGAATGTTAATGTTATAGGGAACAGACTGGATGTCCATCTTGGTGATGAAAGTCATTTAGTTATGGGAACTGGAGAACCTGTTCCTGCTTCAAATGCAAATAGTTCATCCAAATTGCCTGATGTTCCTAAGTATGACATAAGTTTGATTAAGAGGTATATATTCTGTGGTATATTTTCATTGTTTTAATTTTTCAAGTATGGAATGAGGATGAAATTAATCTGTTTTGTGAAGAGATCTTTTTTCTTTGTTTGTTTATGTATGCTTATCTTTTTTTAATTGTTTTGTAAAAAACAAAGTTTTTGTAAAATATTAATTTATGTAGAATGAGTTTTGTGACAGATGTTGCTACCTAAAGTGTTTAAAATTTTGAATTTAAAAAATAGACCTTTTATTTTTAAGTTTTAGTTGGTAAATGTATAGCATATCGGAGCCTATTGCTAAATGCTAAATGTTTAGGATATCTGTGTCTGTCATGAGGCAATAAAATAATTTTAAAATAATAATTTGTTTCATGCTTCTCCTCATTTCAGACTATAAAGTAGTTTGCACTTATACGATTCAGTTTAGTAGAATTTTTGCAACTTTATCCTATGATAACTTCATAGCTATAAAATTATGACTTGACATGAATAGTAAGTAATTTTGCTCAAATCTTGAATCTATAGACTTGTTTTACAAAGCCATATTATTATCTGATATAAATTGTACCATCTTATCCGCAGTTTGTTATTTTCTTGTTATGAAGTTTATTCTGCATTATTTTCTAATAAGAATTTTTATAATTGTAGAAAAATGGACAATTCTTATAGACATTTAAAGGGTAATTGGCTTGCTTACTGGGAACACGAGACTGGAAGGAGTGAAAAGGATTGTCATTTTGATTTCAAGCAAATAAAATTGCAAACTTTTGTTGGTAATTATTTATGTTTGTCATTATGTATTTATTGGTAATATTTTATCATTAACATGTGTATCATAGTGTATAGTTAAGTGTTTTCCAACCTTTTTTGAGTTAAGACCCCCTTCAGTGGTTTCAAGACATCCAAGCCCCTTGCTACCCTGCATATTTTCATTTAAAAGGTATTCTAAAACATAAAGAAAAAACTAGTAGTAATGCTAATATGAAGGATAAGGAAGAGTTTGAAGGATAGTTAACAGTTCGAATGAATTGGAAGTTTTAATGTAGGGGTTATGTAAATAAAGAAGTTCTGGAATTACTAGAAATAAAAATACAAAAGCAAAAAAAAAACTGTATTCTGTTTTCTCTGAGGTAGCATTGGGGTTTCTTTTTCTTTGTTGTACCATTTTTCTTATTGCATCTAGTTACAGCTTCAGATGTAGTCATCTCTACCATTTTATCTATTCTTTTGAAATCTATCCTTTTTAACAAGGGAGTAAATAAAGATCCGCCAGCCTAATTTACATCCCTCTACCACTCATATTTAAAATGATAACGAATGATTGACTGTACAAGAAACTCACATGATAGTATTAGCTTCTTGCAAGTATTCATTTAAACATATAATCAGATGTTTTAAAGATGAATAAATTATAATCAGTATATTTTTATAGGAGTAAAAATATGTTTAGCTTACAGAAATCATTCATAAAACATTTATTCTAATACTGTATTAATAGAAATAACTTCAAGATCAGATTTTCTCTCAAAAATAGTTTAACAACTTTTAAGTAAATTACAGTTAATAAACGGTTGAGAATACCTTATGAAATATTAAAGACCATTGCACACATCATTAGCTTTTCAAGGTGATGAAACTTAAATCTCATTTTTCATGTACTGTAATAAATACATTTTCCTTCAATTGCATGAGTTCATTTAGTGTATATTGTACTTTTGCAATTCAAAACAGCGTATCTATGTATGTTCTCTAATTGAACATTAAAACATTTACTGAAATCTTGTCATATGGGGTATTTTGTCATGTTTATTAATTTATTTTATTTATTTGATAACAAGATATCATCTTGGATTTTAGGGCATAGTGGGACTGTTCGAACTATCCAGGTTTTAGATAATGAAAACTCTTTTTTAACAAGTAGTAAAGATAAAACTGTTAAACTTTGGTCATTAAGAAGTTGTGGTGATGGCTCTGCTCAGATACCTTGTCAGTGGACTTATACCCAACATCGCAAGTCAGTGTTTGCTGTATCTTTGCTAGACTCACTCAGATTGGTTGGATCTTGTGACAGCACAATTCATGTAAGCATATATTTCTCAAATTTATAGTATTAAATGGTTATTTCTTTATTTTTAATCTTTTTGTGTGCCAAATAAATTGTATTGTGAAAAGAACAAAAATTTCGTGAAGTAAACTTTCAATGTATTATTTTGTTTTTAATTAATATTCAAAAAAATTTTTTATCTCCAAACACAGTGAAGTTTTATTCCATGTTTTATGCACACACGCACACACACTTATTTATATATATATATATATATATATATATATATATATATATATATTAGAGTTTCTCTCCTGGGATTTCTCGTTCTCGACTCCCGGGAAATTCACTAAAATATCTATTCCCGATTTCCTGGGTAAAATTAATAGATTCCCGGGATTATTTTAGGTACAGATGTAGTATATGCAACGGATGCCAAGGGGCGATTTTTCGCCAAATCTGGTAGTTGTGGATGGTAACTCTAAGACCAAAAAATTTCATTTCATTGGTGAAGTACCTAAATAATTCAAATGTATTATATTCTAAACCAGATGATAATTTTTTAAAATGTCGTCAAAATCCGAAATGATTAAATTATCTAAAGAATTGTTACACCGCCTATTTCCAGTAAATATTATTGAAGAAAATTTTAAGTTTGAAAATAAAGATAGTGTATTAATTTCCAATACGGAAAACAATATAGAATTAGAAATGCCGCCAAATATTTTGAAACGAAAGCTTGAAAATGCTATAAATATGAGCACAATAAAACAAAATATCGGAGATAATGAATTTAAGACTTTATTGACAGAATGTAATTTATTTGAAGACAGTGGAAAATTAACAAAAAATTTTATGATGCTCTTCTTTCTATTAAACCAACTTCAGTGGAAAGTGAAAGAGTATTTTCGACTGCTGGACTTTTTGTCACCAAAATTAGGACACGACTCAATGATAATTCAATTAATGTACTAGTTTGTCTCAGAACGTATTTTAAGAACTCTTCTAATAAATAACTTGCCTTTGTTCTATTAGTAATTATGTCTTTTGTTTTATTTAAAAATGAAATGATTTTTTTGTTTTTTTAAATTTAACAAGTTTTTTAAATAATAAATATTAGAAACCCGAGTTTTCCGGTTATCCCGGGAATCTCTTTAAAATGTTCTCGCTTCCCGGGATCCATTATTTGCCGTGAAATGAGAAACTCTAATATATATGTGTGTGTGTGTGTATGTAAGTACTAACAATAAGATCCCACCATTATTACTTGTTGTGCATTCTAAATTCTCCTCGATAAAGCACAGCCCCTATTCCAAATTGTGACCTAGGAATAAATGAATTAACCAACTATTCTATTCCCTTCACTGCACGTGTGAAACATCAAACTTATCTTTAGCCTCCTACCCACTAGCATGTGCGTGGCAGATGATTCAGGGGCATGAGATTTTCAATCATACCTTCACATGGTCAATCACATGTCCGATTCTAACTAATTATAGAATTCTAAACATCTAGCACACCATGATATAAAATGTCGAGCAACAATTTCCCACCCTTCCTTGCTAGCTTTCCTGTCTCTTCTGTCTTCGCTCTATTGTCTCTTCTTTTCATTCTGATCGCCTGATGCCGCTACTGTCCAAGTATCGTGTTGTCTAGTTTACTCAAGCTCTGGCCGGTTCCAGTGCCATTTCTGTCTTGTCGTCAATTTGTGCCACTTCATCATCCTTTGATGTCCACTTTTAATACCATAAGGGAATCATGTGAAATAATCCTTCAAAGGAGAGTGACTGTTGGTTTCCTTAGTGTTCCTCCTGCAAACCTTATATCATCCTTTTGTGCTGTGTATCTTCTTCAATGTGTGCTGAATTAATGTCCTTACTCTACTTCAACATTAATAAAGGATAATTAATGTGTTTCCCAACCTCGTGTGTTTTTTCCACCACTACCTACATTATGTGGCACCTATATTGCATATATATATGCATATTAGGGTATGTGATTGTTCTAGTTGTGAAGGCTGGGAAAAATAATATATCTTAATGATGTTGGATCCCTTAAGAAAGTTGCATGATCATTCTTGGATTTTAAACTTTTGAATCAAGTCTAGTATCAAGCACTTTTAGTGTATGAAATGTAGTTTATCTTTCTCAAACACTTGTTTGCTATAACCCTATTATAAAGGATACTATCTTTAACTATGGAGGAAATTTAATCTTACGCTTGAACTTCTAAATTTTATGCATTACAGTAAGTTTAATATTCTATCAATGTAAGAAAATTTGAATTTAGTCTCTTTTGAGTATCCATGCAATACTTATTTTATCACAGAGAAAATCCCATCAAAATTTCTATAGTAGCAAAAATTTTATTTTTAGGAGTTTAAATACAAAAGAAACGCATGCACATTTTCTTATTGCTATTCACAATATTGTGTATGTTATGTTGATACACAATACTGTTTCTTTAGTAGCAAAATTTTATTTTTCTGTTTGTTTTATTCATTAAAAATTTAACAAAATTTTATTTTTATAAGTTCTGGCATTTATTTCACATATGGAAATCATATAATTGAAATGTTACCAATTAGGTGCATGTTGTGATCCATATTAATAAGAATTCTGAAATATTGCCAAAATAGCTTACTACAGTATTTATTGCAGCCCACAAGTAATAACACACTATTGAAAAAGGCTTCCTCGTCATGCTTTTAATATTCCAAGGCTCAGTTTAATCAGATGTTTTTTGTGCTTAAATAATCTATATATATAAAACAGTTCTGTAACTGACTGACTGACTGATTGATTGACTGACAGATAATGCACAGAAAAACCGCTGGTCCTAAAGGGCTGAAATTTTGCATGGTGATTCTTCTCATAGTGTACGGGTGCACTAAGAAAGCTTTTTGAAAAATTCTTAGATTTTTTTAAATTAAATTTTCAAGCTATTTTTGTAACATTCTTTAAAGTTTGCATTTAAAATAATAATCTGGGGGTTATAAAATTTATATCATGAGAAAGATCATAAAAATTCCTTTAAAATGAAATCTTTTTTGAATCTTTACCTTCATTTTCTGATTTTTGGTGAAATTTTAAAGATTAATTTTTAGAATTTAATTTATTAAATGCTGATCACATGATTTCTTTTCTTATTGTGATACTTTAAACTAATTTTGCATCACGTGCATAACAACAAAATAAATTGACAAAAAAAATTTTTGTTTTTCTTTCTAATGTGGTAAGCGATTAGCTATTATCGTAGTATATTCTTTAGTATGTTCTATTAGATTTAATTTGAATATTTTCTTCTACATTATTTTGTCTATAAAAATATCTGTTATAATTTTTTTATAAATATATTTTTTTGGCATTAATTTCATACTTTGACCATTGTATTTATTATAAATATTTTTTGTTTTTTTGGCATTAATTGCATACATTAGTCGTTGTATTTAATATGAATGCACTCCGTAGCGAATTATGGGTATTCAACTAGTTTAAACTTTAACTGCTATTCTGTGTTACCTTTTTTTTCGTAGATTTGGGATCCTTTTTTGGGTTCTTGCATTAAACAACTAGAACCTTCAAAGGGAAGTCCTATCACTGTCCTTACTGCTATGCCTGCACCAAGTATGACATTTTTGGCAGCAACTACTAATTCTACCATTAAGTAAGATAAGTTTTGTGAAGTATTTTCATTATTTTTTGTATAGCATATATCCCTTCTTAGTTGTCATAAATCTATTATAAATATGCATATATTTAACTTGAAATTCAGTTGAATTTCAAATGTTACTCTTAATTATCTTGTGTAGCACATGTAATTCAATGAAATTGTCAGTTTTACTTAAATTTTGCTTTTCACTTCACAGTCATATACTTTACTGAAATATATATGCAATGATCAAATTTTAATGCATTTTATTTTGACACTAGCACTTTACCTTGTTCTTATGAATTTTTCTCTACTGAAAATTAACTTGTTTTTAGTTGATATTTTATGTTTGTTGTTTTTGTCATTCAATGAAGGACTTAAAAGAGCTTCCTGTTAATATGTGCATAGTTCAGCATAAATAATAGCTTTTTATTCTTACTTTTTCTCGTAACCCCTTAACTGTCTACGAAATCTTACGCAATGCACTCCCCAGTGCCACCGTTTTTCTCACAGGCACTTAGCAACACGGTGCGATTGAAGAGAAACAGAGGCATAGTTTTCAATCTACATAATATATATTGTTAAAATGAAAAATACAAAATTTAAATTATAGATTATAGTAAAAATTAAGAGTTAGTACTTAGAAACATCTTGAAACATGGTTGAATACATAAACCAACATCACATTCAACACAATGATAGCAGAATTCATGGTGAACTTTCCTTTTTGAGTAGTCATCTAATTCACTGCCAGAATATCCTTAAAAGATATTGAAAATAACTCGCATCATACAACACTACACGAAAACAGAGCAAAAGAGAGAAAAAATCACACAACCTATTCAAGCATGCTCTCACATGAACTACCACTTTCAAATTTCACCCTCACATGCTCCCTACACATTTGTAAAAAATGAGCATGACCCTGTCAAACAATAATTCGATGTGTCAAGGTCAATATATCACATTCCAAAGCAGTGGGCATAGTTATACGTCTATAAACAAATTACAGTATCAAGTATTCTGGGAGGGCGTACATATATGCCAGTGGCAGTTAATGCATTGACTCTGCAAAGTGTATATATACACCCACGGCAGTTAAGGGGTTAAAGTTCTGGTTATTATAGCAAAGAAAGTTTTCCTTAAAGTTCACAGTCAGATTGAATGAAAAGAAAATGAGTCTGCATTCTAACTGTCAGATTGACTTGAAAGAGAATTTTACAAACAATTAATTGAAATAGTTTGTTTTTTTTCAAAATTATATTGTATAAAAGTAGATTTAATGTTTGCTTTGATTTAATGTTTTTTTTACATTTCATTTTTGAATGATTTTAATGTTTTGTTATTTTTCAGGTTTTTGGATGCCAGAACATGTCGTTATATGCATGAGTTTAAAGTGAGTGTTGGAACTACAGGATTAATCAGATGCTTAGCTGTTAGTCCCAGTGGGAATTGGTTAGCTGTAGGTCATTCTACAGGGATGTTATCTGTTCTTGATATTAGAACTGGATTGTTGATTGGCACATGGTTAGGTCATGAAGGAGAAGTTTTACAAGTTTGTAGTTGAAATCTTTTTTACTGTGTATTTATCCAGTTGTCATATTATGTGCAAATATTCATTCTTTTTTTTCTTTCTTTAGCTTAAAGCATTTAACAATTCCTTTTTTGTGTCATCATCTCTCGATCATAGCTTAACAGTTTGGAAATATGAAGACACACAAGCAAAATGTCACTTGAAAGGTACAATCTTGTACTCTTAATATCAATAGTATTAGCTTCATTATAAGGCTTATTTTTTTTAATATATGCCTGCAGTTAGTGTTTAAGAATATTCTACTTTTATAGTCATATAGTTTACTTTCTATGTTCTTTCAATATTATTAAGTATATTGGATCAAGACCTCTTAGTATTTTAAAATATTAATGCTGCCCATTTGATATGGAATGCTTTTACACCAGAAATTTGAGTGAAATATGATTCAACATAGTGCTTTATTCATAATTTTTATATTCTCATTGATTTCTGTATTTCATGATGCTTTTTCTCACTAAGTATACATTTATGACATAACTTAAAAAATGCATTTTGTGTTTGTATATTTAGTTAATATGTATTATGTATGGAATGTAATTATACAATTACTAGAAGGAAAATAACTGTTGTCTTAGATTATGTTATATGCAGATATTGCACATTCTGAGTGATATAATTTAAGTACTTTTAAAGAACAGTTATATTTATTATATAGTATATTACTTATATTTATGTAGTTTTGAGCTAAAAATTTCTACATACCTTAGTGAAATGATTCCTTTAATTCTGATATTTTTTTATGAATGTATTGAGTATGAATAATTTCAAACATTAGCACTGCTGTGTAGAAAATATTGCCTCCCTCACTCTTAGAAGCCAAATGAATATATATATATATATATATATATATATATATACAGTGGAATTTCAATCGATCGCTATTGGAATCATCATTTTCCCGTATGTGTCGTTTATTTCACTCAGTCCCGACGATCATATTCCTTTGTTATGTTCCCGGATTTATCGTTCAGTTCAGTCGTTCCCTTGAAAAACGATAGATCAAGATTCCACTGTATATATATAGGGCTTTTTTTCTGTGGATATGCTGAAATACGGCATATCCCCACTTTTTTTTTTTTTTTTTTTTTAAGTCGTCTTATTTTGGCTTAACTGAAATTTTAAGAAACTTATGAATCAATTGTTAATATAAACCAAAATGTAAATATATTTTAAATTATGAGTTTTTTGTTTTCCTGTGACGTGACATGTATGACTAAATATATGCACCTTTATTTGAGAAAACACTGTATACCCACCAATTTTTTTAGAAAAAAAAGCTCTGTATATATATATATATATATGTGTGTGTGTGTGTGCACACACACAAGCTAGAACCTTGAGGTATAGATGACTTTTATCATGATACTATAATATTCATTATTTTCCTTATTCGAAGGCCCTATGGAACCAGTCACTAGTCTGTGCTTTTATGGAAATGAAGTGATATCTGGAACAACTGGCAACAGAGTGGGCCTTCATTCATCTATTGACAAAAAAGTATATAATTTTAGTCTTATTTATATTCAATATTTTTCTCCAGTTTGTTCATTGTAGTATGTGTAGTACTGTGTGTAAATTCACAAATATAATAAAGCTATTATAAGTTTATCAGAAGCTCCTAATTTTTCTTAATTATAATTTGTGGATTTTTTTAATACAATGGTTTGTATTGTACTTTCAGATACTGAGATATCAAAAACATGTATGGCATCCATTAATCCAACACTTAATTTTATGTAGTGTTTTATATGATGTGTTAATAAGCTTGTCACATTTTTTTTCCTTGGTGTGTGTGTGTGTGTGTACTTTGCAATATCAAACCCAAATTCTCAGTACTCTACAATTTTATTACTATTATTATTAGTAAACCATACTACTTCACTGCTTCCAGTTTCTTCATTGATTTCATAATGAGATTATGTGTATTGAATTGCCTTTTGTCCTTGATTAATTTCTCTCTCTTTTGACATTAATTTTCATAGAATGATATCGTTGAGCTTCATCATTACTTTTATTTGTAACTGAACTAAACTTATTAATCCCTTTTTAAAACCAATGACATTTTCCAAGTAAATTTAAAAATGTGCTATATAGGTAGTGCATTAGGGAAATCTGAATTAAGGTCATTCAACATTCATGATTACAGTGTATATCTTAGTTTTAAATAGTTGTATTCCACACTGACTAGAGCTAATGCATTATATATTTATATATCTGGGACTTGGTTAAAGAAGTACCCTAAGTCAGTTTTCTCCAAGATGACGTTGTTTGTCTATTTAAAAAATTATTATTTTTAATGTAAGAAGTACCCAAGTATGACCAATGGTTTAAAAGCGTTTTCTAAACCATTGTACAGACTTGGGTACTTCTTACATTGAAAATAAATTTTTTTTTAAGAGACATAAGTAAACAAAGTCATCTTGGAGAGAACTGACTTAGGCACTTCTTGTACCAAGACAGACACACACATATATATATATATATATATATATATATATATATATATATATATATATATATATATATATAATATTAAAAACTAGTAATTTCTTAATTCAACAATCTTAACATTTAAAAACTATTAATTCCTCACTTTACTATTCCAAATTACAAACCCTTTTTTAATTCCTTGAAATAGGTAATTTCCCTTGGGCATTCGTGTTAAAATCCAAGAGATATTCTAAATTTTAGCATTGTCATCCCAGTAAAACTTATATAGAAATCCCATAGTAATAGCCTTTGTAACCCCAGGCAATATTATTAAAGATGGCTGACTTTTTACCGAAATTAAGCTCGACGCGGCGTGGCTACCGAATTAGATCAGATCAGAGCATCAACAAATAACTTTTATCCAATCAAAATGTAAGTCACACCTCTGTGTCACGTGATGGAATGACTTTATAAAACTATCTGGTGTCTAAAATTAGACACACTCTGTAAGAATCGGTCTGTCATATAATCCCGGGCGGACGACTTGGAAAACTTAATAAAATGCTTTAGATTCAATTACGTATCTGTGGTTCATGTGTCTGCGTTGGGAGTCTTTGCGGGAAAATGCTCGGTTTGTCATCATGTGTATCGGCGACGTCATCCACTCTGGCCTGTTATTTGTTCCTCCATGTCGCCGATGTTACAAGAAAGTCGGCAAGTATACCTTCCCATCAGACACAGGCAGTAATTTTTTTTCCGATTCAACCCGAGCGCAAACAACAGAATCAGAGTGTCCCGGTCTCCGCCATGTCTTAACAACATTCGTCTACGCTGGATAATTTCGGAGTTCCCGTCAGCCATGTGGTGTGGCGCGTTAGCTCCCAATGTCTTTCAAACGAAATAAGCGGGAGTACATCGTAAAATTTTGTGCGCCTTCGACGCTCCTATTTTTTTTCTCTCTTCTCTCGTCTTGCCGTGTGATGACCAGCAATTGCGGATTTAAATTCATCGTTCTTCTATCCGGAGTTCAAAATGTGCTTTTTTTTTTTTTTCTTGCCGTGTGACGACCAGTGACTGCGGATTTAAATTCTTCGCGAGTATCTTCAACAAGAGTGTGCGCGAAATCGAAAGTTAATTTCCAACCATGTTCTCCTTAGTGAAAAGCGTTCTATCGTGCGGTGTTTTGTCAAACAGCGTGATCATCTTTTCTTTTTTTTAAATAAAAATTTATTTTGTGTGTCTCACCAATGGTGCTTCGGAGAAGAGAAAATGTTCCTGCATCAGCAACTTATTCCAGCTTTTGGATTTGCAGAAAAATATGTATTAATCTGCGGTAAATCTTCACTAAAGTAAATTTATTTTGTTCCATATAATAAAATTCGGTCTTAAATCAACATAAAATTAAAGGTAAGACAGATTGTCAATGAAATTTTAAAAGTTCTTAGAATGTTAAATGAAAATTTGTGTGTAATGTTTAAATATTGGGATTTTAATGATATTGATACTCTGATACAATTAGAACAAATTTTAACGAAATTTAATAATGATTTTGCTTAATATAAATTTGATATAGTTAGTTATCTGGCTTCTGTAAACATGAATCGTATATATTTTTAAAATGTTTTCAGTTATTTTTAATCATGAGGTACTTCTGTTTTCTCGTGCGTTATAAATTTGGTTTTGATTTTGGGGTTTGGTTTCAAGTGAAGGATTATAATTTAAGTTTTGTGTATTTAAATTTCATTGCTAGCCACATGAATATTTACTATATATAGAGATTATAAGATATTTGAATTTAAAGAAATTTTTGAGACATATGTGATAAATTTATTATAAGTGTGTGTTTTTAGTGTAATATTATAATATTTCCATGTTCTTTTTCTGATGATGAATAGTTTAGTGTTTTAAGATAATTAATGATCCTTGGTTACGTTAAACTGAAATATTAAATGAGTAAAGTAATGTTACAAGTATCTAATTTAGCACGCAGTTCTGAATCGTCGCGGAGAAAGGGGAAAAAATAACGTAAATCATTTCCGTTTTCGAGCGCCGTTATATTACATTTCGAAGGTCGCCTCCGCAATAAATTTGAATGCTCAGCATTAGTTTTGTAAACACGATCATGAAAAGAGCCAAACTTGTTTTGATTCATTTAACTTGGGATTTTTGCTTTTCTAAATCTAACATCAGATGCTTGTGGTTTTGATTTTGGAAAATATCTGCAGGGATAACATAGTAATTTTCAGACGTCAAGAAAATTTTATAATTGAAGTACTTTGACATATTACATTTGATTTTGAGCCCTCGAGTAGTTCTACGAATTGAAGTAAAGGAGATTTCCGGTGGTTTGAGTCGACAATCAAAAGGCGTTCTATGGAGTTCATATAAACAGAACGTCTTTATAACATGACTTAGGGTGCCAAAAAACCACAATTGGAGAATTAAAAAACCATTGTATGTTATATTTGGTTCATCCGCCCCAGAAAATTCTCGAAATGGAAATAATGAAGAATAATAAATAAATAGGAAAGATAATATTATAATGAGAAATATGTTTTAAGATATTAAATACAAATGATGAATATTTGGGAACTTTACAGCGAGGATTCATACCAAAATGTGATATAAGAAAAGAAAAATTAATTTTGGTTTATCGATTTCATGATTAACTTAATAAAACTGAGATGGGTATTGGTAAAAGAATTTTGATTATTTGTGTCAATTAATAGAATAATAGTTTGAAATTTGAACATTAACATTAAATTATGGCAATTGATAGAGAATATTAAAGTATTATTATTATTATTATTATTATTATTGGTATTAGGAGTATTTTATTATTGTGTGTTTAATACTTTCATATGTTGTGTATTTTGAATTCTATTGAATATAAAATTGATAGACCAAACTTTCACACTAAACGAGATTCTGAAATTGTCCATGCTTGCAGATTGAGATATTATAATGCACCAGAGAACTTAAAACTACACCACGAATAATGACAAACATTAGATCCATTTTTCTTTCTTTTCTATGTGATGCTTAACATCATTATATTTTTTTAAATCGATATAATTAATTATGTGTTGTCCTACTAAAAATATATTATAAAAAAAAAAAAAAAAAAACTGTCTAACTTAAACTTTCTTCTTAAGAATACTATTATATGTGAATTTTTTTTTGGATCTCAATTTAAACACCGACTATGACAACTCTACTTCTTTAACCTTTCAGTAAATTTCCTACTTCTTGAAAAACACTTTCCTATCACCCACCTCTAGAAGCGCGTTGGATGTCGTCCCAACTGTTTAAGATCTTATTAATTTTTTTTTGCTATTTGTTTTTAATTCATCAACTCAGTCACTTAAAGTGCTGAAGATCATATGCTTGAGTAATGACTAAAACAGGGCTGGGATGGCCACTCCTTTTGTCCTCCCATTTCTATATATTATACTCCCACAGGTATGACAACTGCACCTTTTCCTTTTTCTCCATCTGTGTACTATGCAAGATGCTGTTTTCCAACGCAGTCATATTCTGTCGGAGATTTACGGTTAGTCCACTGTACGGCTAAAAGACTCTTCCTCCTTATTAGTCAGAGAACAATATGGAGAAAGAAAACCCACTTGTTACACAAACATAAACACAACCCTCACTGCTTAGAGGTAGAATTAAAGAATTTGAGACTAAGAGTTGGGGAACACACATACAACAAGGTACCTTCAAAACAAGGAAATGGATCCACATAAACTTATAATAAATGTACAAAAATGAATAGTAGATAAATAATTTGAAAATAAAGTGAAAAGTATTGAGAATTAATAAATAGAGTTAGAATAAATATGAATAAGTATAATTAAAGAATATTGAATAGAATTTTGGAATGAATAAATATTGTCGAAATAAAATGAAAATAAGAAATGATGAAATGAGAATAAGAAATATAAATGATATTGAAAAGAGATTTTTTTTTGTTGATAATAAGTAATATGGAAATAAAGGAGATAATGGATATTAAGAAAAAATAATGAGATAAATAAAGATACGAAAACTAGATAATGAGTGATATGTTTTGTAATTTTTATGTACAATTGATATATTTGAAGTGTGATTTTATTAAATCTTGTGATTTTTATTGAAAGTGTGATTTTTATTATAAACTGTGATTTTTATTATGTAACTAAAGGACTAATTTTCTTTATATGTAAACAAGTCAAGATAATGTGATGTTTATGTATTCTACGTTTGTGAAGCAGGAATGACACAGCACTAAAAAGACTGTGATTTTTTTTTAAATTGGTGTTTTTTCCTCAACATACGAATGACTGTGAAAGGACTAAAAATGTTGCACAGATAAATCATTACAAGATAAGTTAATAAAATTTTTTGGACTCACTCCATAGTAGTGAACGTTGAGGAAGAATTTTTGAATTTTTCATCCTGTTATCAAAGTCAACTTCATTTACTTAATTTTTGTTTGTTTTTGATATTTTTATTACTATGTTTTGTTATTTTGTATTATTCAAATCGAGATGATGGTAGATATTGTATTAAATGTATGTTTATAGTGAAAAATTTTGGTAGTTTACAAATTTTTGGTTATGTTAATTGATTTTTTTTTTTTGAGATTTTGTTGTGTGGGGAGACGTCCCTATTCAACAGGTTTCAAATACATACTTATGTAGAATCTTCAATTTAATATTATGTGTCCTTCTTCTTAGTGATTTTATATATATTTTTCAGTAAATTTGATAATGTTGCTATGTCAGCTCATCACGTGATCTTTAAAAATGTTTTTCTTGCAATTTAACTTTAATTGAACTTGATACGTTAACTTATTCCAAATTTTTTAATGCCCATTCTTCTCACTCATCTAAGTGAGTCTGCCCTCCAATGCAGGCATTGTAGGTCAGCCTCTTCTCGGACGGGGGGGATATTCTATAATATTAAAAACTAGTAATTTCTTAATTCAACAATCTTAACATTTAAAAACTATTAATTCCTCACTTTACTATTCCAAATTACAAACCCTTTTTTAATTCCTTGAAATAGGTAATTTCCCTTGGGCATTCGTGTTAAAATCCAAGAGATATTCTAAATTTTAGCATTGTCATCCCAGTAAAACTTATATAGAAATCCCATAGTAATAGCCTTTGTAACCCCAGGCAATATTATTAAAGATGGCTGACTTTTTACCGAAATTAAGCTCGACGCGGCGTGGCTACCGAATTAGATCAGATCAGAGCATCAACAAATAACTTTTATCCAATCAAAATGTAAGTCACACCTCTGTGTCACGTGATGGAATGACTTTATAAAACTATCTGGTGTCTAAAATTAGACACACTCTGTAAGAATCGGTCTGTCATATAATCCCGGGCGGACGACTTGGAAAACTTAATAAAATGCTTTAGATTCAATTACGTATCTGTGGTTCATGTGTCTGCGTTGGGAGTCTTTGCGGGAAAATGCTCGGTTTGTCATCATGTGTATCGGCGACGTCATCCACTCTGGCCTGTTATTTGTTCCTCCATGTCGCCGATATTACATATATATATATATATATATATATATATATATATATATATATATATATATATATATTTTATTTACATAACTGAATTTTTTTAGAGAGTTGTTGTGTTTATTGGAAGTTTATGTGGTATATAAGTTAGGAATTATTCTTAGAAATTTGCAGTTTTATATATGAATTTAGGGATTTAGGGAAGTATCACAATTGCTGACATACTGTCAAATTCATGAGTTTACTATTTCTGTGATCTGTGTAAAAGTGTCTATTATTTTGTTGTTTTACATATTTTTAAGAAAAATTATCTCTGATTTACAAATAGACTATATTTATAAGTATGGAAGTAATTCAAAATGATTAAATTTATAATTATATATTTAAATATTGTGTGTGTTAAATTCTACTCATTGTTGTAGTAATTGGTGATGTACTGACATATATTCATATTTTTAGGCAACTTACACCAGCACCAGGCTACGGTCAGATACTTTTAAGGGCATGTTAACAACAATGGCCTTGCTACCTCTCAATAGATTATTACTGTTAGGGACAGACAATGGAAATGTTGTTCTTTTGTCTTAAGATATATACTCTATTAATTGTGTTTATATAGATTGTGATCTAGTTTCAAATTGTTTGAAGAACTGGATGAAGTGTATATTTTATCATAGAATTTGTCCCTTCCCTTCATTATTTTGAAAACATGTCTTTGTAAACAATTATGGTGAATGCAGTTGTGCATGTTACTATTCAAATATTGAAATGTATGTATATGTATATATTCATATTAACATACCTGAGATTAAGTATTTATATAGTGCCTGTAACTGTATATATATAATAATATGAATTTATATAGTGCAAAAGATTGCACTGATGAATAATTTTTAAACTATAATTTATGCATTTTACTAAAGTTCACAGTTTTACATAATTTTTGAATGTTGTATGTTTAAAATTGCCCTGTAATCACATGTATCTATGTATTCAATGCAAAAAATTTACTGTTTCTTAAATTTTAATATTTAAATTTATTTGAATTTTTTTAATTTATTTAGTTACTTTTGTACTATTGGTTATATAATTCGCATGGATTCACAAATTTTATTTGCTGAGGAATTACCAGGTCTCTAAAAGCAATGCCAAAATGATTTTTAAAAAAATTGGGAAATACATTTGAACTAGATTTCAAAGCTGTGTATATAATAGAAATTCCAAAATATGTTTTTGAACCTCACATTTTTTTAAAACTGAATATGCAGTTTAAAAAGTCTGCCAATCACTAAATTGTATATCTTTCTATTTGTTATAACTAAAGTAAGAGAAAGACATTGTTTTACATAAAAAAGCAGTAAATAAGGATTTTTGTTCTTCTCAAAAATGTGTTTTTTTTTATAAAAGATCTGCACACTTTTCTTTAATTTATTTCTGATTCTTTTAACCTCCCTCTCTTCCACAGTTTACAAATATTGTCCTATAAACAGAAATCTTTAAATCTGGTATAATTTCTATAAAATTTAACATTAAAGTTGCTGCCAAAAATTATGATAAAACTGACTTTTTTAAAACAACATCTTAATATTTGGAAGCAGTATCAGTCTTAAAAGGGTACTTTCTTCCAGGGCGGTCTTTCCTTGGGAAGATATGCTATATTCACATAACAAAATTGGATAACCTAAAGACACTCCATCTCAGCTATGAGTGTTGAAATGATAACTAAGTAGATACTGATACCTGTATTCAATGCCCTGTAATCTTTATCTTTAAACACATTAAAAAGTTAACCCTTGCCAGCCTCACCTCTTTGCCATGCCTGTTCTGTTTCTTTCTCTGACATTAATCCCAAAACTGGCAATCCAAATGAAGATACTCTGTGCTGCATGTTATGAATCATCTCACAAAAATTATTGGTCTGTGGCAGCTATTCTAAAGTTCAAAATTTATAACATGTATCTATGTCAAGCACAATGTAAAAAAGTTATTCTCCTGTAAATATGTATTTATATGAGGATCATTTGATGTTATACATTTTGGCCCCCGAAAGAAAATCAAATGTTATTTTATTGTCCATTGAGCGAGGTTAATTAATATTCCTTATTATTTCAGATGCTGCATACACAATCAAATAAAGGTACAATTTTAAATAAAATAAAATGTTAAAATTGAAATGATAGTAATAGTACCCGCTTGAAGGGATGTGTTATGCCCTCCTAACTGGACCTAAATATTAATTGAGAAAACTATCCCAGTGTTGTTCCATATTCTCCCCTCTCTCTGGACCTGGAAATGAGGCATAAATTCACATAAGGGATTGCAACTCTGTTCATGGCCCTCACTTGACCTGCAAAGATACCATCTCGTGGGCTCAACTACTAGTATCAGAATGCAAATCTTTCATCCCTTTAATCATTTTTAATTGACACTCTGTTATAGAAAATGTAGCAAAAGGAGATTTTGTTTTAATGTTGTTATTTTGTCCATTTCTCCACGATTTTGTGAAATGTACAAAATTCAAGGGTTTGATTATAAGGTTATGCTGCTTTATGGAATTTCCACAGGGTTCGACACAACAGGATATCGAGTATTTTGATTTGTGTATCCAGCTTGTAGTGATGACTTCATAGCAGATTATTGGAACCACTTGAAACCTTTATTCTACTTGTTATTTTTTAGACGCATACCAGAAACATCACAAGCTTCTCCAGATCCTTCTGCATCTTTTGTCTCTTGCTAACCTTCATTACCTTTAGCAAAACTTTCATCCCGACAGATACAATTTAGTGCAGAGCTTTTCAGTTCAGCAGTAGAGACACACCTTTTTACTACTGCAAATTTGTGTATTAACGATGATATATACCTTTCAGATGCTATACTGACACTTTGGATCAATGCTATTTAAAATCACTTAATCATTTACCATGTATTTTGTCATTAAAATTATATTAAGCTTTTCTTTTTCATGCTTTGTTTACATCTTGCGTTCTAAAGTCTTTATTTTTTCTAATACCTAATTTTTGTGATATAAGAAAATGAATATCTACCACTCTAAATTAATTTGAGACATTTTATGGCATTTTAATTTTCCCCAACCCAACTTAGACACTATTTGGTGAGTATGATAATTAAGAAATCATAAATCAGCTATTTCTGCTAAATAAACTTGTAATCATGTAGCTTTTATAGTTCCTCCGCTGATCTTTGAGACAAACAAAAACTTAACTGTTATTAAATCATTGCACAGCTATATATTGTTTGTTCCTGTAGGAGTATTTATTTTGACATTTTGTTACCCAATAGTGAAATATCCTTTAATATTGATTATTTCATTATCAGATTTTCAACCTCTAGTCTATTTTTATGCATATTTAGTCAGCTTTAAAAAAGTATGGTTGTAGCATCGATATTGCATTTTACTGTGCACTGAAAAAAAAACAGAATATTTTATTTGAAATCAGAATTCACTGATAATAATTTTTTTTTATAATTATGTTTTTATGTATATATGTATATATTTTATCAATACTTAGTAGATATATAGTCTTGAAGCATGGGTGAATATTCATAAATGATTTCTTATGTTGAATAGAATATATAAATCAGTGGTGCACAAACTTTTTTGACTATGGCCCAATTTTTAAAATAAAAAAACATTTTACCCTGACTAAAAATTTTTCTTTTTTTAAAAATTAAGAGAATGTTAACAAAAAAAGATAGAAAAAAAACAAATTTCAACAAACTACTATTTTAAAAGTAAATGAACCGTAGATTTTGGATTTACATTTACTTTGAATAACAACAATTTAAAAAATGTCATGCTTACCACTGCACTTGTATTTGGCAAATCTCATGTGATTAAAACTTCAAATTTATGTATTAACTAGTTGGTACCCTTCAAACATTATGGCTAGATAGTAAATAAATGTGCTAATCCACAAATTATACTCAACATATCATTGCCAAATGTTGAAAATCATAATATTAAGAATAGAGAAATACACTTTAAAATATTACCATTGAACCCAATAAAAAGAAATATGGTTACTCAACAGTGTGAAATAAACAATTTCCACCAGGTTTCATTCTATATCTCACAAACATAATTAAAAATAAAAATGGCAGATAGAGAGATTCCTTGTTATAAACAAATTAATGTGTTGAACAGCCTTGTGCTTAGTAAATATCTAAAGCCATATTTAAGATCAGAATGAAGTAAACTGATGCAGTAGTTTTCTCTCATGGACTGCCCAAAGAATCGACTTAGCAACTGAAATATAGAGATATGTATTTGTATTTCATTTAGGTAAAAATGAACAAGAAAGAAAATTATAAAAGAACATGATTTCAAAATTATGGGCTTTAATAATTAAAACATTGAAAATTATAAACATCCTTTATTTATAAAAAAATGAATGAGAAGATTGAACCTGGACCTTGGGTAGTATTTGTTTAATATTTTGGGAAATATTTGAGGGTGCTTCTCTCATATCATCCTTCCAGTTATGTCTTGATCATTATATGGTTTTCATAGCTACTAATATTGAAAACCCAATCTCACATAGATAGGTAGAAACAATGTAAGTATAGCCTTTTGGTGATGGAGCTTTTATCGTAAGACTGTTTGACATCTTATTTATCAATATTATATCAAATGTTTTATAACATAAGTAATATAGATAAAAATATGTAATTACAGAAAGTGTAAAGCAGTTTTTTAATTAAATAATTCAGTCTGATATAAAATTTATTCAATCTACCCATGACCCCTTGAATTTTTTTCATAATCCCCTAGTGGGTGAGTCCCAGTTTACAAGCCAGGGGATGGCCAAATGGCTAAGGCGCTGGCTTTTGGTTCAGATCCTGTGGGTTCGAGTCCCATTATTGGCATGTTTTTTTATTGCCATTCGGAATCGGCTTTAAACTGAAGGTCCCAGTCTAATTAGCCCTCATATAGCAAAAAGTTGACCGTAGTGCTCCAAACCAAACCCTCAGTTTGCGTACCACTGATTTTAACCTTAATGATATTGCATCATTTGTTTATAATTGTGTTTCTGAGCTAGTGATGACAAAGAAAAATTAAATTTGAGGTTAATCCCCTAAAGGTGTAGCATACAGACCCAATAAACATGTTTGCTTCACTGATTAATTCATCACTTGTTATGGACTCTTCAGTTTGATAAAGCTGGTAAATATGTGCAACAGATAGTGTCAAGAGCTGTATAAAAAATTATATAATAGAGTTCAGCTATAAAATCACTTTTCTCCCCCATTCGTTAGCTATCTTTATAATGACTTGTATTTTGATTTGTTTTTTCTACAGTGAGATATTTTTATCATAAATAGTATTCATTGTGGTAGGCTATTACTGTGATATGTAAAAATTAAAATTTATATAAAAAAGTAAAATACACTTGTGAGTTTTCTCTTTTTCCTACTTATCTTTATAAATATATTTAAATCACATTTTTAGCTTATAGTAATTGTAAATTCTGAATGATTTTAGGAATTAAATATGTACTTTTGAAAAAGTTGTGAAGTATGTCTTTTTATTTATACAAATTGGATGTCTTTGAATTTTCAGATTTCATTGTGTCCTGTTATCTTTCACAGTCACAAAATGCATGATGAAATAAATATATAAAAATGTTATTTTCCACTTCTAACATAATGTTGAAATAATTGAGTTATTTAAAATATTTAAGTTATATATGTATATTATATTTAGATGAAATTTAGTTTAATTTTATTTAGCGTTCAAAGTTTGTGTATATATTTATCTATACATTATAATAAATTTTTGTTTATGGCCTGTATATTAAGTTAAAAATTTATTATCCTTTTGTAATATTTTGTATTTTTTAGAAAATTAAAGAGTATCTATACATATTTAAAACAAAATAAAGAAAAGTGAGAAATGCTTTTGTATCTATCTTGTTTCTTTTTAGTATAAAAAACAGACTGATAGTTTACGAAAAAAAATTTTGAAATTGTGTGTAATTTATTCTTTGTGAATATAATAAAATAGTTTGGTATTGCTAAAACTATTTTCGAGAGAGTCGTAAAGAGTGGTTTAATAATGTTCCTAATGTGTACAGGTAAGTTTAGATATACCAGAGCATTATGATTTGACGCTGTAATTTTGGAGAAAATTCTTTCTTCCGTTTCTCTATTAAGGTCGGTACGAGGAATCTTACCTGCTCATCTTACCGTTTCGCCGGGCCCGCGGTCAAATAGATTTTAGATAAATATTCTGTTAAAATTATCTGGAATTATATATAAATGTAAAGTAAATGAGATATACAATATTTCATCTCTGATGTACTCAAGTGACGTTACCATTTGGAATTGCTGGTAAATATTTGACTTTCATATACCTTTCACAGCAGTTCATGTGTGTTTTAGTAGCATTATCATCGTGAAATTTAGGAATCAGTATGTGCAATCCTTTAACCTCCAAAAGTCCGAAAACTAAATTTAGGTAGGGGGCAGGAGAATTTTTATTGCTTTGTATAATTTATTATCTGTTCTTAAGAACCTGAAAAACCAAACCTTACTAGCTCTTCCAGGACATCAGAAGTGTGAATATCAGTAGTAATTTCTCTGATGACAAATAGATAAGTAACTCTCTTAGATGAAATGAAGCCTTCGATGCTATATTTGCGTAAAAAAAAAATTAGCATGAGCGATTTGCGTCCGAGTTTTTATCGAAGATAGAGCAATGTCCTCTGTCGTGTTGACTAGTATCATACTTCTGTTTTAAGTTTTGTAATAGGTTAAATTTTAGTTTTAAAGTTATTACTATTACTAGTATGGGGTTGTTGTATGAATTATACCTAAGGTTATGGTTTCCTTGAGATTATTAAAATTACTTTTTAAAGATACAAGTGGAGATAAGTATGAAAGGAAGTTTTTTTGCGTAATAAGCCTAGATGCTTCGTTTTCAAAATTAATTTCAATGGTAAACTTTTCATTATCAGTTTTAACCTCTTAGTTGAACTTGTATAGAAAGGTTCGGAAGGTTGAAGAGCGCTCTCGGATCACGCGAAGAAGAAAAAGTAAACCCTTGGGAATTAATTCATAAAATATTAGAAGATAAAACATTTAGGGCAGGGATCGGCAACACGGTGTCCGCAAAACAGTTTTAAAATGCCGCAATTCAAATATCGAAACATTTTAGATATTTGAACAACAAACACTCTTAGTTGTAATGACTAATTTTAGTAAAAAAATTAAAAATCGTAAAACCGTAAAAATCAAAAGCTGGCCAGCCTAATCTCTCGACAGCGTTGCTCTCCCCTTGCTTCGATGATAAGTACGATAAATGCCTTTAACGCTAAATTGACGCTCTTAAAATCGCATGTGGAGAAAGATAATTTATCACATTTCCCAAATTTAAAAATGGTGATAGAAAATTATTTCGTTGGAAATGCTACAACTTATCAGTTTGCCAAAAATTTTGATTCCTTATTGGAAGAATTCTACGAATTGGGGTCACTCGTGACGTTTTTTATTAATTCTTTCTGTCATGCAGAGAACAACGTGACTGAAGGCGGGTCGAGATCACCTTAATCCACAAAGGTTTCGAGTAAATCCGTAAATTTCAAGTAAAACAGTTCAAACTTAAATCAAGAATCCAAGGTGGGAGAGCTAACAAATGTACTTATTTATTTACAACTATATACACATAGAACTAAATTCAAGAGCACCGAGTTGCTCATTATCAGGTGAGAGTCGAAAGTCCGAGTGACAAACTCTAGGACGTTACAAAGTTTCTTCTCTCGCGCGCAAAGCGCCATCTATACGGGTGGGTCCAAACATTCCACCCCCGCGATGAACAGTGGTTCATAAATCTAGTACTACACTGGAATCACTACAATGAACTATACATTAGTATGCATGAAAATTTAAAATATATATAATAAGAACTGGAACAATATACTAAATATTAAACAACGTATTATCACTAATTACTAAGTAAATAAAGAATAAACTGATGTATATGCATATTAAACAAACTTAAATTTCAAATAAAGGTTAAATATGAAAAATGAATAATCAAGTTATTGACAAGAAAAAGGTAATATGGAAAGTTTATGAATAGGTCTCTTTAGTTCTCCATTAGCAGTTTTCAATCGTACTACTCGTACATTACCGTCTTTACCAGGATACAGTTCAAGAGTCCTTGCAAGAGACCATTTCAATGGTGGTAGATTATCGTCTTTGATCAGCACAAGATCTCCAACAGCTAAATTTGCTTTCTTAGTGCACCACTTTGTGCGCTGCTGTAACTGAGTGAGATAGTCTGATGACCACCTTTTCCAAAAACTTTGGAAAATTTGTTGAGTGAGCTTCCATCGTTCGGGTGGAGTTAATTTTGTGGAAGTGAAGTCTGGTTCAGGAATTGAGTTCATCGAAGTCCCGATGATGAAATGTCCAGGAGTTAATGCCGTTAAATCACGAGGGTCATTTGATACAGGAACTAGAGGTCTTGAATTTAAGCACGCTTCAATTTGCGTTATCAAAGTGAAGAATTCTTCAAAGGTAAGAATTTGTGATCCAACAGTTCTTTTCAGATGGTTTTTCATTTGTTTAATCGCGGCCTCCCACAGACCTCCGAAGTGAGGTGCAGAGGGTGGATTAAAGTTCCATTTAATATTATCTTCCGCAATGTAGGCATGAAACCTTTCATCAGCCAAAACTGGTGATAGCATTCTTCTTAATTCCTTGTCACCTCCTACAAAATTTGTTCCTCTGTCAGAAAATAGTTCCAGAGGTTTGCCACGACGAGCTATAAATCTTTTCAGCGAGGCTAAGAAAGCTTCTGAAGATAAATCGTTAACTACTTCCAAGTGAGTAGCCTTTGTGGACATACATATGTAAAGGCAAACATAAATTTTATAAGGTTTAATACCTCGTCCCTTACGAGTCTTGATCATGAATGGACCTGCGAAGTCCAGTCCGACGTGTGAAAAAATCTTGTTGGGCTTCACTCGAGCAGGAGGTAAATCTCCCATAATTTGCGTCTCTAAATTTGCCCTGTTTCTGAAACACTTCATGCATTTCCAAACAATTCTTCTAACAACTTCGCGGATGTTAACAATCCAAAATTTTTGTCTTATCGAAGAAATAGTCAATTGGATTCCACTGTGCAAATATTTTTCGTGGTAATGTTTAATGATTAATTCTGTCACGTAATGTTTTTTGGGAAGTATAATTTGATGTTTTTTATCGTCTGAAATATTAGCATTTCTGAGTCTTCTCCCAACCCGCAATAAATCTTTATCATCAAGAAATGGATACAAGTTAGCTATTTTGTTGTTGGGGCTTAATATCTTGTCTTTCTTCAAATTCCGAATTTCATCTTTAAATTCTAACTTTTGCACAATTTTCACTATGACATCGGCTGCATCATTTAACTCCTTACTTGTCAAGAAACCTGTTGTTTTTACTGATGGGAATTTACAGTTTTGCACAAATCGAAGAATCCAAGCTACAACACGATTTAATTTAATCCATGTTGAAAATTTAGATAATATTTCTGGTTCATGATGGTCATCTGTGACAGTGCATATCACAGCCTTTCTTCTTTCTGGAATAGTTTCCTCCTCCAAAAGAGGAGTTTCTTGTTCGGATGGCATTTCTTCGCTTGCCAAGTTAGGGCCATTCCACCATAACATATTCCCTTTTAGTTCATGAGCAGAACATCCTCGAGACAGAACATCTGCAGGATTCTCGGATCCTTTACAATGTTTCCAAGCAAAAGGTTCGATAATGTCTTGAATTTCCCGCACTCGATTCGCAACGAATGGCTTCCAAACATCGGCAGATCCCTTTATCCAATGTAGGACTATTTGCGAATCGCTAAAACACTTGATGTTATTATTAGGGATTTGAAATAAAGCTTTCAGGTAACGGGCTATTCTCGCAGCAATAACTGCACCTAAAAGTTCCAAGCGTGGCAACGTGATTTTCTTTAGGGGTGCCACTCTGCTCTTGGCCATGACGAATGAAGTGGAGCGACTCGTAGGGTCTCGAAAATCCATATCCATTTAGGCTAGCGTCGGAAAATACTAAGAGCTCAATTTTGTCAAAATTTACTTTATGTTCAAAATACCTTCTAGAAATATTCAAATTTTCTAATTCATTAATCTCTTCGAACCATTTTAGAAATCTTTCCGATAAATTTTGTGGTAATTGTTCGTCCCAGTCAATGGCTTGTTGCCACATTTCTTGCAATAAGCATTTAACTCACATTACGTAGGGCGAGATGTAACCAACAGGATCGTAAATCTTTGCAACAGTTTGCAAAACGTGACGTTTTGTGATGCAGGAATTTGACATTTCTGAAGCTGGTTTCAAGTCTAAGGATAGTGTATCGTGATTATTGTTCCAAATGATTCCTAAGATTTTAGATGGGTTTTCCGAATTTTCTTCAATAATCTTCCCCTTCTCCTTCCATAACGTTCTTAAGCCAGGGGAATTAGTTTTGAATTTTCTTAAATTCATACCTGCATCTTTCAAGATTTCTGAAGCTTCCGAGGACAAATTAAACGCTTCAGTATCCGAACTCGCTCCATGATGCAAGTCGTCAACGTATAAAGATGAGTTTAACATCTCGTAGCATGCAGGGTTACTTTCTGAATATTTTTTAATGTGAAATTTTATCGTAGCAGCTAATATGACGGGAGAAGAATTGACCCCGAATGGTAAACGGTTCATGTGCATAATTTTGAATGAATCGGGATCGTTATTTCGAAACCAAAGAAATTTTAAGAATTTACGATCTTCCTCGGCAATGCTGATCATTAAGAAGGCCTTTTCAATATCGGCTGAAAATGCGATTTCATATTTTCGAAATTTTAAGATTACGTCTAATAAGTTAGGATTTAAATTGGGGCCAGGCAATAATAATTCATTAAGTGATTTTGAATTTTTTCCTTTGGACGAAGCATCAAAGACTATTCTTACGCGCGTAGTAATTTTATGTGGTCTGATAATAGCTGTATGAGGCATGAAGTAACCAGAATCGAAATTTTTATCTTCCTCAACTATCCTATTTTCTTCTTGCTGTTTAATAATACTTTGGTATTCCTGACAAATCTCCTTATCCTTACTTAATTTATCCTTTAAAATATCAAAACGTCTTTTAGCTGTTGCGAAATTACTGTCTAGTTGTAGTTTAGTGTCTTCAAACAAAAGTTTAGTTTCATATCTACCATCAACAAATTTTAAATTATCATTAAAATATTGTAAGGCGTTTAAGTCTCTTTGAGAAAAACATTCATTTTGGTCTTCAATAATCCCGAGCGATTCTAGCTTCCAAAAGGAACTTATGTCAAAATTTTCTTTTTGTACGGACGTGAAAAAGGAATGCAGTTCGGTGTTTTTCCCAGCTGAGTACTTTAATTTACCCATAAACGCATAACCGAATATTGTTGACACTGCGTATAGATCGTTATTTATTTTTTGAATGTTTATCGGCTTAGTTTGGACCTCGTAGTAAACGTCTGCTCCTAATAAAATACAAATAGGCGCCATAGGCGATTTGTTTTCGTCAACGAAATCTGAAATCAGCAACTGGTTGTTTATTCCCAGTTCAAGTAATTGCTGAGTAGAGATAGACTTAACACTCGCTTGAGTTATGAGATCTGTGGCGATTACTTCCGCTTTCATGTAGAGTTCAGGGTCAAAGCGGCTTGTGAGTTTCACACTATATACTTCAAATATTTGCTGCGCTGGCTTTTTCGCCCCAAAAGAATATAAACTCAATTTTTCTTTACGAATAAGGGGAAGTTTCAATTCCCGAGCTAGTGATTTAGAAATAAAACTTCGCTCAGATCCCGAGTCAAGAAGAATTCTAACCCTTTTAGATTTTATATCTGATTCTGCAATAGCACAACAAGTTTTTAAAATAATACTTTGATTAGTTTCTACCGAATTGCACTGTGATATCGAACTTAAGAGTTTGAGTGTCGGGGTTCGCGCATTTGGGTACTTCAGGGGTTTTTGCATCTGAAATTTCAGGAGTTTCGGTTCTGGTTCTGGCATTACAAAATAGTTTACTGTGCTGAAAACTATTACAAATAGCACATGGAGGTATTTTTGCTTTACAATCGGAAATAAGATGTGATTTCAAGTAACATCTATAGCAGCAACCTCGTTTCTTTAGAATTTGTCGTTCTTGTATATCAGGAACTACTTCACAAAAATGGGATTTATGTTCGTTTGACCAACAAAAAATGCAGCAAGGTTTGGTCATGGTGTTTAATGCGTGTACAGATTTAAATATATTTTTAGTACGAAAGTTTTTGTTTGGATTTATGCTACTATTTTTATATACAGGTTCAGGATTCATATTACAGTTCGAGTTCATCAGCAACACGGTCTCCCTGAACTGCACTTCTGTTTCCAAAAACTGGATAAGCTCAGATATATCAATTTCTTCCCTATTTTTGCGTTGTCTGCTAAACTCTAGTGCTATATCATTAGGGAGAAGTTTTAATAAAATCGGATATAATAAATGACCATAAGAATCAGAAGCAACTCCTAACGACTCCAAACTTCTTATTTGGATTTCAAGCTCGTCGTAAAATTTTCGGAATTCTTTTATGTTAAAGGAATTTCGCAAGGGCTCTAAATTTAACAATTTAATCATTAATGAATTGATGACGACGTCTCTTCTTCCAAATCTGGATTCTAGTAATTTTACTGCAGAATCATAATTTTCATTTGTTAAAGAAAATCCGCTTACACTTTTTAAGGCAGTTCCACCGAGAAACGTTTTTAGATAATTAAACTTGTCTATTTTCGATAATTTCGTGTTGTTGTGGATTGCACTTTCGAATTGTTGCCAAAATTCTAGCCAATGGCTTGAGTCGCCGAAAAATTTGTCTATAGTAAGCTTAGGCAACTTAACGACATTTGAATCAAAACTCTTAGAATTTCCCGATACATCGCTATTGGTCGGATCGCTATTATTGTTTATACCAGATGTATTAACTTCATTCGAAGCAATTTCTTTATTCGATAATTCACTTAATTTGTTTTTTAGTTTTCTTTTAAAAGCAACAATTTTAATGTTGTATTCATCACAAGAAAGTATTTCTCTTTCGATTTCTTTAACTGTCAAATATTGTTCAATTTCTCTATCAATACCTTTCAATTCTTTTGATTTTTCGTCTAATTCATCATACAAGGTTTCGATATCAGTTTTATCAACATCTTCTACTAATTTAGCAGGAATGGCATTTAACAGTCTAGTTGTTAAGTTCCTCAAAACGGAACGCTTCTTCTTAATTATTTCTAACTTTTCAGCCATTTCGAGTAAATTAGAAACTTCAATAAATCATCAAAGAATATTTAAATATCTCTCACCTGAATCATCTAAAGGTCTGCTGATCCCGGGGTTCGTGCAACAATGAAGGCGGGTCGAGATCACCTTAATCCACAAAGGTTTCGAGTAAATCCGTAAATTTCAAGTAAAACAGTTCAAACTTAAATCAAGAATCCAAGGTGGGAGAGCTAACAAATGTACTTATTTATTTACAACTATATACACATAGAACTAAATTCAAGAGCAGCGAGTTGCTCATTATCAGGTGAGAGTCGAAAGTCAGAGTGACAAACTCTAGGACGTTACAAAGTTTCTTCTCTCGCGCGCAAAGCGCCATCTATACGGGTGGGTCCAAAGAGTGACTAATAAAATCGCAACATATTTTGATATTTCCAATAAGGAGGACTTAGAATTGGAAATTATAAGAAATAACATTGAATTAAAATCACATCATAACGAAGAAAAATTCTAGAATTAAGTTAATGGAAATAGCTTCCCATTGTTGAGAAAATGTGCTCTGAAATTGAATTGTCTTTGCGCGTTAACATATGAGGCGGTGAAAGGCAAAGTGGTGTAAGTCACATTTTCAACTTTTTTATTTGAGCGCAAAAATGTAATCTCCATGTTCAATTTATAGTGAAATAGCAGATAGTTACTATTTGCAATATTATAATAATTAATATGAACTATAATTTGTTCAATTTATAGTGAAATTTTTTGTAGTTTTTGGAGTAAAACGCTTTTGACTTGCATCACTTGACTTACTGACTTACACCACTTTGCCTTTCACCGCCTCATATGCTTGTGAATCTTTGTTATTCCAATATGAAATACATAAAATCAAAGTACCGATCAAGCCTCACTAATACTCATTTGGATCAATGCCTGAGAACTGGGAATTCAACTGATGTGCCACATTACAACGAGTTGGCCGCAGATTTGCTATGTCCAATATCGCATTAATTATCAATTTTAAGATTGTTTTATTTAAATTAAAATTTGAATTTATGTATTAAACACTTATGTCGCATTAATATTTTCATGTTAAAATATTACCCCCCCCCTTCCCCTCCTCCGTTTCATCCAGCGGTGCCCGCCGAACTCCTGCATTTCTGAAATATACTCTTCTAGTAAAAAAAGGTTGCCGACCCTTGATTTAGGGTATGTGATGTATCTCTATATATTATTTCTAAAGGTGTTTTTTTAAATCCCTTTTTCTCCCTTCATACTTAGCCAAAATCGATAAATGAGGTAACATTTTAAAGATTAAGATCTCCGCTTCGTGGGAATTGTTAATTTAGGATTATACATCTTATTGTTTGCTTAAAAATCGAAGTATAAACATTATAAACAATTTTTCTTCCCCTAGATGGCGCGCGCTAGCCTTTTTTATTTAACCATTATCAATCGCATTGAACTTTTAAATTTTAAAATCGTTTGCTTTTATTATTCTGTGAATTCATTAATGAGTTTCTTTATTGGCAACATCCGTGTAGGTGTACATTATTCTTTTTGCATGGAAAAGCCATTTATTTAGGCTAAAATCTTATTTCCTTACCACTCGCATTGAACTTTTAAATTTTAAAACCGTCTGCTTTTATTATCATTCTGTAAATTGATTAATAAGTTTCTTTACTGGCAACATCCGCATAGATGTACCTTATTCTTTTTGCTTGGAAAAACTGTTTGGATTAAAATCTTCTTTCCTTTCGCCCTGAGGAACATTTTGTTTATGATATTTTTCTTTGGTATGTCTTTTTAAATTTAAATTTTATTTATTCGATTCTATGTATACAACTGCAATGCATATGAGAAATTTCTACTAAACTGTCAAGGAAAGCTTCTAATTCGTCTCTTCTCTCTACTGCACATATCTGCTTCCAAATCGATATAGACAGTTATACGTAGCTTTTTCTAGAGTAAGAAGCTTTTCAGATATTTTTGTTTCTGTTAAGGAAGCACTCAGTCAAAAAGTTACTGCTGATTATATTTTCGCATCAAATATTGTGTACAAAGAGGTTTTATAATGTAAATATCCCATTTTCCACGAGTTTGTGTCATACTTCACTTTTAATTCTATCTACAAATGTGTTTTGACGTGTACATATCTCATGTTCCCTTGTTTTGTGTTATGCCTCACCTCCAATAGTGTTCCAAAGGTGTTTTGTAATTGGTTTTATATTATCCTTACGCACCATTGTTATTTGACAACTAAACAATGGCTACAAATGAACCGGTTCCTCTTTCATCCTACTACAAACCACCAACCTCACTATAAAATTAATCTATTTTATTCGTATGCGAAATTGTAGCATTTGTCACCTAGTTAAAAATAAATAGAGGTGTTCTAAATCTCATCTTAGCAGAAAATAACACAAAAAAGTGTATATATCTCTCTCTCTCTAATATATATACAGTAGACGCTCGTTAATTCGAACTCGGTTAATTCGAACTTTCGGTTAATTCGAACGAATCCAAAGGCCCCCAAAAACTTGTATTGGAGTTAATGTTAAAAATATCTCGTTAATTCGAACTAAATTTTGATCAATTCGGTTAATTCAAACTAAAAATTTGACAAAAAAATTTTCTTTTTCCTCAATTAACGGAGAAAACACACGCTGTATTTATTATTTTGTGTGTCAAAATCACCTGTAATTTTTTTCTATGTAAAGAGGCACATGCCCGCATTCCTAGACTATTGCATTTCCGCTAAACGTTAGTGCCTATTGTCCTTATCTGTGCTTAACGGACAAAGTGATTTTCCGTTATTTGTATCGATTTTCTTAGAATTTCAGAAAAACCAGTCTTTACTACAGATTCTAGGGAGCTGCGTCAGTTATGCCTACAGTGCAGACAAGTTAATGAGATCTAGTTTTTCTTCCTCAGTGTGTGATGTGAAAGTGTAAAAATTCAGGATGTCTACGCGTGGAAAGTACAAAACCCTAATTTTGGAGACAAAGGTAGAAATTTTAGAGAGAGTAGAGAATGGCGAATGTAAAACAAAGTTAGCAGCTGACTATGGAATTTAAAAAAAATCTTGTCAACTTATTTGAAAAACAAGCAGTCAATTTTAGATTCATGGGAAAAATCAAAATTTGTTAGAGGAAGGAAACGCATGAGAAATGCATCCCAAGAAGATCTAGAAAAAGCTCTACTGCTATGGTTCCAGGATGTTAGATCTCGAAATTTTCCGATAAATGGATCCCAAGTGCTGAGGAAGGCTGATGAATTGGCAAGTCGAATGGGTATTGAAGATTTTAAATGCAGTGATGGATGGCTTTCTCGATTTAAGTCAAGGCACAATATTTCTTATCAAACTGTATGTGGCCAAAGCTCTGATGTAAACGAAGACGTATGCACTAATTTCGGTAGGAAATTGCCAGGGCTTTTCTCTACTTACCTGCCGAAAGATATTTTTAATGCGACCATAATGGACAAAGCCATAATGGACTCTATTAAAACTCTGAAAGCATTTATTCAGATGGAACCTTCCTCTGAAAATGAATTTAAATGTTTACTTCAAATCGAGAAGTGGTCTGAACAATGTAGGCATCATAAACAAAACCAAACATCCACTTTACAGTTTTTCCCAAAGTGTAATTCGTATTTTTAATTAAAGTTTACTTTCTACTGCATATCTTCTGCTTCATTTTATGATTAAGGCAAGTCTGTATTGCTTTTTAATATGTTAATTTTAGATAGCATAGTATAATATATTTTCCGGGGTTATACATACTAGGAGATTTTTCTTCTTCAGTGATACACTTTTAAAGTTATATATTTTCTCTTAACATCGGATAATTCGAACTTCGGATAATTCGAACTTTTTTTCGAGACCCTTTGAGTTCGAATTAACGAGCGTCCACTGTATATATATATATATATATATATATATATATACACTCAAGAGCCAAAACATTATGACCACCTGTCAATAACGAGTTGGCCCACCTTTGGCGCGCAACACAGCTTCAACCCGCCTTGGCATGGATGCCACAAGTCCTTGGTAGATGGCCGGAGACAGATTGTACCAGATGTTTAAGCAACGGTCACGCAAATCCGAGATATTGCGAATTGGTGGTCTTTGAACTCTGAGCTGCCGTCCCATGACATCCCAAATGTGTTCTATCGGATTGAGATCCGGTGAGTTAGGCGGCCAGGACATTAACTGGAATTCAGCATCATGTTCCTGGAACCACTCCAACACAATTTTAGCCTTGTGACACGGGGCATTGTCCTGTTGGAACATTCCATTTCCAGCTGGAAAAACAGAGGCCATGTAAGGGTGCAACTGGTCCGCAATGATGTTCAGATACCCTGTAGCATTCATGGTCTGCTCTACCACAACCACGGGTCCCAGAGACGCCCAAGAGAACGTCCCCCAAAGCATAATACCGCCACCACCGGCCTGTGTATGACCTACTGTACATTAAGGGAGGAACAGTTCGCCTGGAAGACGGCGTATCCTGACACGGCCATCGGCGTGATGAATGACAAACCGTGATTCATCTGACCAGGCAACTCTCTCCCACTGATCCATGGACCAGTCGCGATGTTCCTTGGCCCAGCGCAGGCGCAGTTGGCGATGACGCTTGGTCAGCAAAGGCACACGAGTGGGACGTTCGCTGCGTAGCCCCATATCTAACAGTGTCCGCTGAACAGTGTGCTGCGATACTATTCTACTTGGCCCTGCATTGTATTGGGCTGTCAGCTGACCCACTGTCTGGCTCCGGTTTTGCTTCACCATGCGAGACAGTCTCCGACGACCTTTTTCTTTGATAGCGTGTGGACGTCCAACACCATGTCGTCTACTGCTGGTTTCACCGTCATTCATCCACTTTGCATAAGTACTAACAACTGCAGTTCGCGAACAACCCACGAGTCGTGCAGTTTCGGAAATACTTGTTCCGAGCCTTCGAGCCATTACAATCTGCCCTCTATCAAAGTCGCTTAGATCCGCAGCCTTTCCCATCACACACAGAAGTAAGTGAAAGAATGATTCTTCAGACTCTCCAGCAGCAGTTAAATACCACTTCCACCTGATCACGTGCCTTCCACGTCATCCAGGCGAATTCATTGCAAAATGTAGGGGTGGTCATAATGTTTTGGCTCTTGAGTGTATATATATATATATACATATACATACACATACATACATACATACATACATACATACACACACAGACACAATTTATATGAACGTCGATGTGATTATTTTGGAAGGCATAATGGAATGTTTAGGGCTATAGCAATAAACATATGACGTCTTGGGGCGATCTATCCCAACAGTTGGTAAAATAACCTCGGATAACGTTTCCTACAATCAGTATATTGATCATGCTAAAGAATAATGATTCGATTGACATCGAGGGAAAAAACGGTAAAGAAAAATCTCATTTAGTGCAATTAACATCAGTGTAACTACTTATTACTAGTAATTTCCATGGGGAGCTCTACATTTGAATAAAATTTCAACGATACGAAGTTTTAAACAATTAGTCAATAAACAAAGATTCCCCAAATTACCACACTAATAAAAATGTAAAGACTGTGGAGAAATCGGAAAAAAGGGATCAGAAATAATTCATATACTAGTTAATTAAAAATCGTTGTATCTTAATATGCATCTTCAAGTGTATTCTTTAGCCGTGTCTGTGTCGATATTTGTATACTGTTGAGCAAGTGTGAATGATGTTTAGTATCGTATCAGCCTGTCAAACTAATCTCTTTCTGCTCCACATTAGGCCTACCGTATCACTGAGATCCTAACCCAAGCTAAAATTAATAAAATGTCCTCCGCTGCCCTTTTTCTGGATGTAGCACGCGCTTTCGACCGAATATGGATTGATGGTCTTATCCATAAGCTTATCACCTACAACTCCCCCCCCCAGCTTATTAAAATTATCTCCTTCTATTTAAATAATCGCACCTTTCAAATTAAAATCAATAATACTTTATCCGACCCGTATCCCATTTTTTCTGGGGTTCCTCAAGGTTCTCTTATTGGTCCAACCTTGTTTAATATCTACATTAACGACATTCCACAGTACATAAAAACCGAAATTGCTATTTTTGCAGACGACACAGTTATTTTTGCCTCTAATCATAATCATAAATATGCAGTTAAAGCTATTAATGACCACGTTGCCCTTATTAATTCTTGGCTCGTTAAATGGAAAATGAAAATTAAGTCGGATAAGTGCATTGCCACTATGTTCACCCATAAGCTCGATAGAACCTATTCTAACTGCAATATTAAAATTGGTTCCACCATTATCCCCTGGTCAAACACTGTTAAATACCTAGGGTTAACCCTTGATAAAAAAAACTCGCCTGGAAACAACATATCATTAATAATCGTAATAAATTTCGTAATGCTAAAAGACAACTTTATCCCTTAATTGCCCGAAATAGTAAATTGAACTTTAGTAACAAAATGCTCATTTACAAATCCTTCTTAAGACCCTTACTTACGTATGCTGGACCAGTTTGGTCGTATGCAGCGGATTGCAACATTAAAATTCTGGCAACATTAAAATTGCTCAAAACATGACTATTCAGCAAATCACTAACTCCCCATGGTATTTTCATAATGTTGGCATTTATAGGGAGATAAATGTCCCCACTATTCAAAATTATCTAAAAAATCTTGCTATTAATTTCCATAAAGATTTACCAAATGATCTTATTAAAAATCTTGCCGATTACGACCCTGCTGACCCAGCTAACAAGAAACGGCCCCGTGCCATTCTTGCTCGTAACTTTTAATTGTTTGTCCTGTTTGTTCGCCCTGTTTCCCTTTTCACCCTTGTTTTAGCTTTACTTGTTCTATCGAAGCTATTTGTTTTCCCCACTTTCTATTTTCCTTCCTACTTTCGTTTTTATTGATCACTGAAGTTTTATGCATTGCTATATCATCCTACAGTGGAGGGCCCGGCCCATGTACTGTAGTTACCACTACTCTTCCTGAAGCTCCTGAAGCCTGTCAAACTAGGCATCGGTCCTTCCCCTAAACATCATAGAAATGAGTCATGGTACTAATACAATGGTGATGAGACTTCCCCTAAAGTGGTTCATTCACAACGTGGTAGGAATGAAACGATGTTACGGTGGAAAACTAAATATTCAAGAAATAAGATATTGGTGCTGAAAGTTGAAAACAAAGATTTCATATGACTGACACAACCCAAGTGTGGACGCGACTTGTGGCCAAAGAGTTTTTTTTTTTTTAAATCGTATGTACGAAAACTAATGAATTGAATTTGAAGTTTTCTATTTTATAAACTTTATAGTTGTTTTCTGTATTAAATGACTGAATAATAATCCTAGTTAGTCTTCTGTGAGTAAAACAACCCAATGAAAGTTAATTTGTTAATATTGTTTTTAATTTACGAGAGCTGTGTCTGTGTTTCTAGTCAGTTAAAAGTTTTAATAGATCTTGTTGATAAGGAGTAAAATTTTAATTTGCTAATTAGAATTTTATTATATTTATAGCTTTATGTTACCTTGGTTTTGATCTTACACTTTTTAACAACATGGTATGCATATTTTGTGAATATAATATTAGATAAGGGATACACAAAAGACTTGAGTTGATTCCCGTTTTGTTTTTAACTTACAGAAAATGTTTCTTGGCTGCAATTTGTTATCAGCATCGCATACAATACAGTACACAATAAAAAAAATGCATGAGAGTTAATTCTTTTATGAATAGCAAAGCGAGAAATTATACTATTATATTAAAGGGAACTCAAAATAATTGTGTTATAAACCTAGGATATTCTTGACTTTTCAATATGCAGAACTATGTTATGAAAACGTTCTAGTGTGAGAAAACTGAAGCACGCATATAGTAACGCGTTGACCTTCCTTTCGATCGAATTACCGATTACCACCGCAACACGTAGGGGATCTGACATCTATGAGTTCTCTGAAGATAGTGTACACCAGGGGTGTCAAACTCAAAGGCTACCTTGGGCCAAACAAACAAGGTTTAACTATAGGTGGGCAGCAAAAAAAAAATCAATATTAATAGAAACGTAGGTTTATTTACCTAATTACAGTATATTCAACATAAATATATGCATTTTATTTAATAATAGCAAAAAAAGAGTATCATTAAAAAAACATTTAGCGAATTATTCCTATCTTATTATAAATCTGCGTCGGTTATTCTATTATACATTATTGTGTGCCAATATATTGGCCAGGCCGCAAAAATGTTCGTCGCTGGCCGCGAGTTTGACAACCCTGGTGTACACCATGTTTACTGGAAATTGGCCTTCCATTCCCAAATATTTACCGGTGGTCAAACCCTACCACAAAAGGCATTTAACTGCATCCGACATGTGTTCTATTGGATGCAAATTTGGCAGTCATAGGTAAAATTATGATATAAAACTCTGAAGAATGTTTTTCAAGCCATAGTCTATTGAAGGTGGTCCTGTTCTAAGGCAATTTCGTGCCTTAAGACCGTGAATTCATAACATGACGATTCAAATGATAACAAGCAGCGTTTTCCGGTATGTGATATTGAAAGTTGTATTAGAGGTCATTATACATGCTAGATCAAAACACTTGTTGACCTGCAGAGTCAACTGTCTCATGAGATTTTCACTAAATGTCTGAAACCTCCCCTCGTCGGACCAGGTGCTGTTTTATGTTTAAATGCACAACGTTCTTATAAGGAGTGTTCACGAGGTGCAGAGCCTCGTGACGCTGGATTAGGATCAGGAATAGAAATTGAATGGTCGCCGGCTCTTGTACCCTATAGAAAAAAGGAAACGTTGCATTGGTCGAGCGTTGCTGTTTCTTGTAGCTTCACAGCACGGGATTTGGCTGATACCTCGGAAACGTCGTGGACTGAAACGGATGTTACAGTGTGAACAAGAAATACCCAACGATCATCAATGTTGTATCATATATTAACTGTACAGAGGGAGATTAAGATTACTACCTGCTTTTAGATTTCAGCAGTTAATATAGGTTTAAACGAGTAAACTTCAATCTCCAAACTCTTTTCAACGTTTTCTTAACAGAAGACTATTAAAAGCAGGGTATTAACTTGTTTTGATTACAAACAGCAAGAAACCGAAAATTAATCTAACTTTAGTCTTTGGGTACGAGTTTGAATAGCTAAGCAAAAATCTAACTTAATTTTTTAATTTTTTTTTCTTAATTCTCTTTCCCAAAATTTGAGATCTTCCAAAACGCCTAGTGAACCTGTGGCTTGGTTGTTTAATTCATAGTTATAAAATTGTGAGTTCGAATACGAAAAGCGAAACTTTTTTAAACAAAAGTTTTCCTTATCAGTAGCTAAATACTTCCAAAAGTAGGGCTACTTCTAAAAATTTTAGTCTAAAGACTAATTACCTCAAATTATTAGAGGAAAAAATTAAGATTCCCCTTGATTGTTTTTTCTTCATTCGCCTCCTGTAAATTTAAATACTTCCAAAATTTACCTCATATTAAGAGAGCCCTATCATGACGTTGCGAGTACGAATACTACATGTGATCCATATGAGAGAGTAAAAGTCTGTAGTGCTACTCGAATAATTCAGACTGAAAGGTTTTATGTAATTCATTTTCTACGTAAATATCAATTAATCGTGAGATATGTTACTCTCGATTAAAATGGTTACGTCTGGCTTAGGCGAGGAATTTTTCTTCCAAATGCTGACAAAACACGTTAGGCATACCAGCAAAAATTTCATCGTTTAGCCCAATATTAGATTTCTAACATTTGAGCTTTCGTTAAGACTTAACTGAGATAAATATCTTGGTAATGTTTATGAAAAGTTTACTGAAAAGTTTTTGAAATAAACTTAATATTGGGCATTAATTGATTAGAATAATCGCTAATAAACTTATCGACTTTAATCGGCATTACACGTAATTAATATTATCAATATACTCGTATAATTTGAGTTAGTTTGGAGCGGAAGAATCATCTTTTACAACACAAAGGCTAAATTGACGGAATCTCCAACATCCAGCCGCATTCGAACAATCACCTACACTCATGGCTACCGCGTGACTCGATCCCACAGATTCTGGTGCAGAAGACAAGCGCTGTAGCCACTGTGTCATTCTTCAGTTTTTATGATTTGAATGCAATATGTTTTAAGAAAGGGAAAAAAAGGTGCCCTGAATATTTTTTTCTAGAACCACTTGCAAGACCTTCATTTGTAACAATATAGGCCGTGGTGGCCTTGTGATATAGCGCGCTTGCTTTTGGTGCTCAGGATGCTAGGATCGAATCCCGGCGAAGCTCCACTAAAATACCCCCTTTCGTGTCGTCCCTTCATAGGGGGCAATGCTGGTCCGCCTACATGATGCCCCCATAATAAAATGACCAAAAAAACTACGGTGAATTATAGGCGAATGGCTTCACCGACAAGTGCCTCTGCATTGCCCCCCCCCCAAAAAAAAAAAAAAAAGTAACAATATCTAAAAGATTCGAACTTATTTCGTTGCATTTGTTGGCATCTGGGACTCTATTCATTATGCATGTGTTCGCCTAGAGACAGTATTTTTTTCTTTTAGAATTTGTCTTATAAAGAGGGGAATAAGTTTTTTAAAATTGTCAGTATTAAAAATTATATTAAAAAATCAGCATTTCGAAAAAGCTGTTGACAACCAAGCCCTTTTTTAAGAATAATTAGTATCTGAGCTGGAGAATTATAAAAATAATAGTTTTTAAAAAACCCCATTTGTCTGTTTCTAACACAGAACCTTGCCCTGCCTTTAAAAGGAACCTTTCGGAAGAAATAAGGTTTTGACGGGATAAAATAAATAAAAATAAATAAATAAGAGGAGAAAGGTTAAAAACGCTTTAAAAAAAATTCGGGTAGTCTCTTCTAACGAAACTACCGCGAGTTATTAACGTAGGATTACTTATCGTTGCTTACCTCTTTTGTATGTACACTGCCCAAAACAATTAGGGGAGCAAGCAAAGAAGTTAAGAAAACCGTGCGAGACAGCCACGTACTGGCATAAAATGAATAGTACACGCGTATCAATGCGCAATACAGAAAAAAAGGCGTAAAAAATTCTAATTAAGCTTTAATTCTTTGAAAATTTGGAAAAAATATGAAAAGATGATTTAGGGCAACAATTTGGTTACATGTAAACGATAAAAAAAGGTATTGTTTAGAAATGATGCAAGATTTTTAATATGGCGTGTGCTCTCCACGAACAGCACACCTGTTTTCCATGGATGCGATGATGTTATCGATAAGACTTTGGGGAATACTGTTCCACTCCTCAAGAAGTGCAATCTCCAAGTCTCGGAGAGAAAAAGGAGGCCTTGTTCTCGCAGCAATGCTTCGTCCGAGCATGTCCCAAACATGCTCGATTGGAATCAGGTCAGGAGAGCACGCTGGCCATTCCATACGCTGTATTGTTTCAGCTTCAAGCATGCTCTCCACAAGATGAGCTGTAGGCGGTCTGGCATTATCATGCTGGAAAACAAAGGAATCTCCAATGGCTGCAGCGTAAGGTATGACACGAGGTCTCAGTATCTCGTCTGCATACCTTCGGGCCGTCAAAGTACCATTCCGAATGATATGCAGGTCCGTACGTCCACCTATGCTGATTCCACCCCATACCACAAAACCAGCTCGTCTGTATTGTGACCTTTCATGAACGAATGTGGGGTTATTTCGAGTGCCCCTTTCCCTCCATACCAAAACACGTCGGGTGTCGCACTCCAGACTGAATCGGGACTTGTCTGTAAACAGCACTTGGCTCCAATCATGTTGCTCCCAATCTCGATGTTCAGCAGCCCATCTTCTTCGGGCCACACGGTGGCGTGAGGTCAACGGAATGCAGAACATTGGCCTACGTGCATAGAGACCTCGCTGATGAAGCCTATTACGTACTGTTTGGCTGGACACCCTTCGTCCTGTTGCCGAGAGCAACAGTCTTTGCAGCTGAGTAGCATTGTCTGTTTTGTTTCGATGAGCTGTTAACAGTATATACCGGTCATCAGTTGCTGTAGTGGCGCGTGGCCGACCTTGCTCTGGTCGACGTCTAACATTCCCTGTTTCTTAGAATCGATTCCACAGCTTTGCAACGACACTTCTGGCGACTCCAATAGCGTCCGCGACACTACGTTGTGTTTGCCCGGATTCAAGTCTGCCTATAATACGCCATGCCATGGATTCCGGTAAATCACGTTGTTGAGACATTTTCAAGTCACCTTTTCTCAAAAAGAATAACTGAGCAATCGAATTTCACAGTTGAGGCGGTGAAAGGCAAAGTGGTGTAAGTCAGTAAGTCAAGTGGTGTAAGTCTCAAGCGTTTTACTGCAAAAACTACAATAATTCCACTATAAAATGAACAAATTATAATTCATAATAATTATTATGATATTGCAAATAATAATTATTTGCAATTCCACTATAAACTGAACATGGAGATTACATTTTTGCCCTCAAATAAAAAAAATTGAAAATGTGACTTACACCACTTTGCTTTTCACCGCCTCAGTTAAGGCAGTGAAACAGACGTTTCTGCAACATCCCGAATTCCGCCCTTATGTTCTTTTTCTGGTTTTTGACATCATAAACTTTGATTTGCATATGAAGTTTTCTAATTCTATTTCCTGCTAGGATTTAAAATATGGATGATTTATTTTATGTTACTTATCGGTGTAAGTATTTGCGTAATTTCGTTAAAACCATGTGCTCCCCTAATTGTTTTGAGCAGTGTATATATGTACGTATGTAAGTGTTATATAAATTTTGGCCCATTTTGGTACTTTTCTGTTTAACTGTTTACTGCTTATCCAAGTAATACAAGTGCCGTTTACAGTGCCGTTTACATGTGCCAAAAACCCGGGTAAAAGCAGGGTCGTTTCTTACTTTTTCCCTACGATAGGGAAAAATGCAGGGTGAATTTTCGACCCTGCTTCGACCCAGGATAAAACCCGCTAATTACCCATGATGCATTTCGAAGCTTGGGGTAAATAACATGGCGGGTTTGAACTTGTGTGAATCCATGAAAATGCAGCTAAATGATCGATGGAAGGATCTGGAACCCCTTAACGATCGCATAATTTTCAAGAAAACAGTAGAAAAGTGCCTATTTTCTTCCGGAGGATTTCATTTATTTCTGCCCATCTAGTTTAAAAAAAAAAAAACCATCCCAAATTACATTATAAATAGAATGGTACTGCCATCTGGTATGTAAAATAAGAAATAAAATTTCATTTCAATAAAATTTCAATAACATTTTCATTTAAAGTGTTATGGTAAAATTAATAAATTTAATAAGTATAATCAATAATTAAACGTAACATTAAAATTTATTTATAAATTAATTATTTTAGAATTCACAGATAAAAATTTATTTATATCTATTTATGATTTTTTTATGTATACATGACTAAAAATTACTGAAACAAAATTGATATCAAAATTACATTTTGATTTTATAAAAGGATTTATTAAAACAATAAGTATCTTACAATTAATCTTATAATTTAAAAAAATGCACCTATCGATTGGAAAATTTTCTTTCCAGTCTTTATTACTTCAGGAATTTTAAAAAATTTCTTCCCACCAAACAGAGCTTCGTAATTTTTCCCACATTCTTTGTTGTGGAAAAACTAAATTTAGCGATGAAGCCATAGATCGTACGATTATATCTAATATCCGCATGAATCTTCTAGTTCTTATATTCCTTTTTTCCTATCTATTTTCTAAATTTATTTTTAAAAGCAATCGTAAACGTTCTTTAATTATCAACAGCGACTGACATGTGCTGCATTTAAATAAGAAATAGACGCAGACGTAATTGTTTTTTAGAAGAGGAGTGCATTGGTCGTGTCGACTTTATCTCCTGTAAGCAAGATATATGTAATCAAGGTGGGAGTGCTCAGTAGTTTAAATATTAAGTAATGAATTAAAATATTAAGGTAAGAATAACGCGGGTAAAAGAAAAAAATTAATAGTACAGTTAAATTAAAACAAAAAAGTTAATTTTAACAGAAAAAATATAGAGTTACAAGTTAAGAAAATTTAGAAGAAAAATTAGATAAGACTAATGATCCACGGAAAACAAAAAAGTAATAATATTAAGAGGCCCAGAAAAGCAGATATCATAAGAATACAAAAAATATTTTTGTAAGTTTTTCAATCTTTTTGGATTTTTAAAGTTTTATGATTTTTTTGTTGTTGTTATTTTTAAAATTTAAGAATACGAGGTCAAAAGAACAACAATTGGAAAAAAAAAAGGCCTTCCCCAGGACCATACACTTCGTAACTAGATAAATGCGAAGTTCGAAGATGGAAAGCTAAAAATAGCAATACAGTGAATTTGGAAAAGTATGACACCGGCTGGGATCGAACCCATAACGTGATTTACAAGGAATGATGGTGTATGAGGATCACTTCCGCCGAATCATGTGACGGCCTTTACTTCCAGTAAGACGGGTAAAAGCAGGGTGAAAATGTGGTCCCATGTAAACGGACTTCGAAGGTTTTCCCTATTAGCGGGTAAATCCAGGGTATGAAGTCCGTTTACATGGGACCACATTTTCACCCTGCTTTTACCCGTCTTACCGGAAGTAAAGGCCGTCACATGATTCGGCGGAAGTGATCCTCATACACCATCATTCCTTGTAAATCACGTTATGGGTTCGATCCCAGCCGGTGTCATACTTTTCCAAATTCACTGTATTGCTATTTTTAGCTTTCCATCTTCGAACTTCGCATTTATCTAGTTACGAAGTGTATGGTCCTGGGGAAGGCCTTTTTTTTTCCAATTGTTGTTCTTTTGACCTCGTATTCTTAAATTTTAAAAATAACAACAACAAAAAAATCATAAAACTTTAAAAATCCAAAAAGATTGAAAAACTTACAAAAATATTTTTTGTATTCTTATGATATCTGCTTTTCTGGGCCTCTTAATATTATTACTTTTTGTTTTCCGTGGATCATTAGTCTTATCTAATTTTTCTTCTAAATTTTCTTAACTTGTAACTCTATATTTTTTCTGTTAAAATTAACTTTTTTGTTTTAATTTAACTGTACTATTAATTTTTTTCTTTTACCCGCGTTATTCTTACCTTAATATTTTAATTCATTACTTAATATTTTAACTACTGAGCACTCCCACCTTGATTACATATATCTTGCTTACAGGAGATAAAGTCGACACGACCAATGCACTCCTCTTCTAAAAAACAATTACGTCTGCGTCTATTTCTTATTTAAATGCAGCACATGTCAGTCGCTGTTGATAATTAAAGAACGTTTACGATTGCTTTTAAAAATAAATTTAGAAAATAGATAGGAAAAAAGGAATATAAGAACTAGAAGATTCATGCGGATATTAGATATAATCGTACGATCTATGGCTTCATCGCTAAATTTAGTTTTTCCACAACAAAGAATGTGGGAAAAATTACGAAGCTCTGTTTGGTGGGAAGAAATTTTTTAAAATTCCTGAAGTAATAAAGACTGGAAAGAAAATTTTCCAATCGATAGGTGCATTTTTTTAAATTATAAGATTAATTGTAAGATACTTATTGTTTTAATAAATCCTTTTATAAAATCAAAATGTAATTTTGATATCAATTTTGTTTCAGTAATTTTTAGTCATGTATACATAAAAAAATCATAAATAGATATAAATAAATTTTTATCTGTGAATTCTAAAATAATTAATTTATAAATAAATTTTAATGTTACGTTTAATTATTGATTATACTTATTAAATTTATTAATTTTACCATAACACTTTAAATGAAAATGTTATTGAAATTTTATTGAAATGAAATTTTATTTCTTATTTTACATACCAGATGGCAGTACCATTCTATTTATAATGTAATTTGGGATGGTTTTTTTTTTTTTTTAACTAGATGGGCAGAAATAAATGAAATCCTCCGGAAGAAAATAGGCACTTTTCTACTGTTTTCTTGAAAATTATGCGATCGTTAAGGGGTTCCAGATCCTTCCATCGATCATTTAGCTGCATTTTCATGGATTCACACAAGTTCAAACCCGCCATGTTATTTACCCCAAGCTTCGAAATGCATCATGGGTAATTAGCGGGTTTTATCCTGGGTCGAAGCAGGGTCGAAAATTCACCCTGCATTTTTCCCTATCGTAGGGAAAAAGTAAGAAACGACCCTGCTTTTACCCGGGTTTTTGGCACATGTAAACGGCACTGGTATGTTCTAAGTATATATTGCAGAGATGACAAAAAAGTAAAATAATAAATCTGTAAAAATTAAGATTATGAGTTAACACCCTTAGAAAATTATATTGCACGTAAACGCGTACACTTCGATATATATTCATATTATGTATATGTGGGCACACACACACTAGCTTTGTATTCATTTATTATAGAGCTCAGTAATCAAGTAAGAACAAAGGGTATACTCCCACTATTCTCCTTAATCAGAAAAGAGAGCAGAAAAACTGATATGTCATATAAAAGCTACGTCGGGGAACAAAACTTTAATTTCTTTTTAAGTTATGAGGTGGGGCAGTTCATAATAGCAGGAATTATCCCTTTTACCGTCAGTTCGATATTTCGCATTTCCAAGTTATTTCATTATACACAATATTTTGTCTCTAGAAGAAAATTGTATTTAAAAAGTCAGAAAAGGGGTAATATAAATTACTATCATACACAATTATAGAAAGCCAAGTGTCTTTTCCTTATGCATGACCTAATGTAAATATATGTGAATGTAGATATGAGATTGTACATAGGAAGATTTGGAGTTTTAACGATGGAGCAAAATATCGCCTTTTTTCGGCGTTTATTTAATATTTGTGCATTAACAATGCTTTCTTCGTTGTTATAAATATACGCCACGGTGAAGTTCTGTTCCTCGCTCGAAATTTCCACATAGTCTTCGGGCTTGATTCTTTAGCTACAAAAAAAATCTTCGAGATTTATCCTATTTTTGCGATTATAAAATAAAGAATTTCTTAATTTTTTAGCAACATGTCGTTTCTATAAAAAGAGTAATTTATGAATAATTTTTAAACATTTTGAACAAAAAGTTTTGAAACCCTTACGGCATTGATTGTTACACATCAAGCTATAATCCAAATTGACTGTAAATTATTGTAAAAGTGTAAAATCGATGTTGAAACTTTAAAATATCATGTGTGACGAAAAAACAATTATATTATTGAAATACACTGTTTGACATCTGCTGAGGAACAGAGATAATTATCGGTATAGCTGCTAAATGACACTTTCCAAGGAAAAGAATTACAGTTTATACTCCCTTCCTCCCCTATTTTACACGTTACACATCCTTGCCATGTAAAAGTTAACGCTTTTGATTGCGCCGTACCATGGAAGTATTAATATTAATATCCATTGCTATAATACGCGAGGAATGAAGAATTTACAAAGAACGATAACATCACATTAAAAGTTCTTGATTACTCTCTCTTTCTTGATAAAGTTCTTGATAAAGCTCTTGATACTCTCTCTTTCACGGATTGCAAGTATAATTACGCCTTGCTGTGAAAGTTTTTTCTGTTTACCGTAGTTATTTAATTTAAAGTTCACTAATTCTTTCTGTGTTTGCTGTGCAAAGGGTGTTAAGTCCAAAATGGGCTGAAATGAGTTATCAAACCAGGCTTGTTTGAAAAATCAAGGGCTACTGCAGGGTATAGAAAGCTAAGTCCAATTCCACTCCTAAAGATTTTAATTCATCAGGGAATATTCGGGGTATGTGAAACAAAACACAAACATGTTAGTGTTAAAGGGGTTATGTCACAATCAAGGACTTAACACTCTTAACTCAACAAAAATAAAATTAGAAAAATTTACTTTAAAAAAATTTAAAATTAAACTTAAAAAAACTAACTTTACAAAAGCCGATTTTTTTTTTCAATCCCGTTTTTCTCAAAACTACGATTTTGGACTTGACTCTCTTTTCACTGTAAACACAGAATTAACCAATGTGTGTGAACAGGTAGGAATGGAAAAAAAACTATAAGGTATAACTCGACGCTTTAACTTCTTAACACATTGTTCATTGGCAATTGTATATATATACACCTAATTCTGTTGTAATGAAGCACCTTCGATTTTAAAGAAAAATTAAATTTCTTTTAGAGAGATAAAGTGATCGAAGGCTGTTTTTATCACATTTTTGTTAGAAAGTTAGGAAGCCGCCTTTGATTAGAGAACGGGATATTCGTCTTTGTGACTTAACCAATTTAAAAGCGACTAAACGAAACAGGGGGTCGGTGGTTTCCGATCCTAGACAAGATTAGCGGGGATTCGAGCCGCATTTGACGTTAAAGGAAAATACACTATTGTCAACAAATTTATGGGGGTCTGTTTGGGAGGTAGACCACAAAACACGTGGACTGTACTTTGGGTGGTCTGATTTGTGACGCAAGGAAGGCGTGCATGTGTTGAGGTGTTATCCAATCAAAGAAATGAAAATTGATGCTAAGTGGTGGATTTTTGAAAGCTTTCCAGAATGGATTAGGAGTCATGAGAAGGCGTGGACATTGTTGTGAAAAAATAAAATAAATAGAAGACTTAGGGTTTTTTCTGGGATTCACTCTGCATGCGGGCCCGGGTTTCCCTTTCCCTGGTGTTTAGCATCGCAGGCGATGAAGTGTTGTTATTTTTAACTGTCGAGGAACAGTTGAGCTTGCCCGGGAGTTCCCGAAGCAATATGTCGTTTAGCGGAGCAGAAATCCGGTTGAAGTGTCCCGGTATGATAGTTACATGATCCTGATACTAGAATTAGTTTTTACTGATGATGAAAATCTAGTTGCTGCCTTCACCAATAAATGATTTGAAAGTATAGATGGAGAGCATTGAGCATTCATGTTGAAGTCCCGAGTGAGTCGTCCCGGAGATGAAAAGCGTTTTCGATAGTGTGTGTTTCGTGTGTGTGAGGACCTCCTGACAAATACCCCCATCTTTTGAAAAGAGAGGAAGAAGCATACGATAGATGACCACGATCGAGGCCCCTGTCAGCCTAAGATGTTAAGTGCCAGCCACCTTAGCAGGAAGGAACGAGACCCCATGCCCGATGAGAGCGTCGAGCCCCATGTTCCAGTGCGGTTAGCATCCAAATGAGTGAGTGAAAATCATTTTGTTTTGTTCAGACCCCACCATGCTAAATGAAATATTAGTGCGGGAATAGTGTTTTAAAAGATAATTTTGATGGATAGGAGTTCTTTGCTATGAGTATGATTAATAATTATATGCTCCCTGAATCCAAAAGGTATAGGATAATTGATATACATCTTTTTAAATATAAATTAAAAGAAAATGCCGAAAGTTAATGAAAAATGAGTAATTTGTGTACCAAGTTTTTTTTGTTGATGTTGTTATTGATTTAAATTGTAAATAGGAGTGTTGTAAATAAATTAGTTTTTTTTGTCAATATAAAAATTTAGTCAGTCATCCTTACTGTTAGTAGTTGATAAAAGGAAGAATATTTCCTGGTTTTTAGAAGCAAAGTTTGTTTGACCTGTTCGTTTGCCAAAACGTCTAGGACTTATGGTTGTATTCAACCAAATAAATCTTAAAACACAACGCACCCAAATAATTTCTATAAATAAATAATTTGCACTAACCAGAATAATTTACGAATCACGCTCAAAATAAATATTTAAGGCAGGCAATACGACAAATAGTCTCGTGACCAGGCATTTAAAAAAAAAAATTTTGTTGTTAAAAAAAAATTTTTTTGTTCAGTGTATGTTGCTACGACCAGTTTAAAAAATTTTTTGTGTTAAAAATGTTTTAGTCTTGAAAAAAAAATTTTGTTCGGTGAATGGTGCCCGTGACTCAGTCTCGAGTTGGTCCAGATAAATTTTGTTAGGTGTATGGTTCCGAGACTAGGCATTTTTGAAAAAAAATTTTTTGTTGTTTAAAAATGTTTTGTTCAGTACATAGTGTGTTAGGGAGTTTCGAAATTAAAAATTGTGACTAAATTAATTAAAAATAAATAAATAAATAAATAAATAAATGAAAAATTTTTGGAGAAGGGAGCCGAGCAGAGAGTTTTGCTTAAAACGTGTAGTTATATTTGCCACAATTATTTTTGAATGTATACTGTGTGAAATTTGAATTTAATGAAAATATATCATTGATGTACAGATATATAAAGTATTTGGCTAAATTGAATATAAATAGTTTGAGATAATTGAGTGAATTAAAGAGTGTTTTTAGAAAGAGTTTGTTGAGTTGGTTAAAGATAGATAAGAAATACTTATGTTATGATTTATATGAAGTGTTTAAAAATATATGTATATAAATATTGTGGAGATGATAGATTGAATTGAGGTGTATTTTTGAAAAAATATTTTTGAATAAGCTAAAAGTAGTTGATGACAGAAAATTTGTTTGATATCAGTTGATAGATAATATTTAAGTGTGATTTTGAAAATTCTATTGAAATGAGAAAATCAGTAGATAGATAAGATTTGAGTAACAGTTGAGAAATTATTGAATTGAGTACAAGTGTGTTGAACGATAGTAATTAGTGGTACTTGGTATAGATATGAATTTTTTGAAAAGAGAAGTGTGTCAATTTAAGTATAGAATTTGTCAGATAATATTTTTGCAATTACATTGAGAATAGAATTGTGTTTTGTTTTGATTTTGTGCATATATGTGATTTTGGGGGAAATTAGTGTTTTTTGAAAGTTTGGGATTGTGATTTATAGTTTAATTACGTATAAAGAATTTGAATGCATAGTATTAGGAGAAGTAATATTATAATGATAGGATTCTTGTATATTGAGTAATGATAGGTAAACGAATGATCGGTAATGTGAGGTGTAAATTTAAAAATTTGAGTTATTTGAGTTAGTATCAAGAAGGTTGTATCGCGAATGGGTTGCAAAGGCATTGTCAGTTGAGTAAAATTGAAATAAGAAGTTTAGATAAAAAGTTAGAGTAGAGGTGTTTTGAAAAAAAAAAAAGATGGTTAACTATAATCAAAAGCGCAATTCATAGTCAGAATTGATTCAGTCTATAAACGATAAATAATGTGAGGTGGATTATATTCCATTTAATCTGCCAAAAAGGTTTATAGCTGAAGAAGTGCTGAGTTAAGGATGTAAAATAAGGGGGGTTCGATACAATGTTTGGAGTAGAGGTGTTTAAAATGAAAAGAGGGTGAGATATAGAAAAAAACTCGCAAAAGGGTGGCCTGAATCGCCACAGTTGTAAAACAATAGACTTTTTGATGGATGGATTGCTTTAGTAGTTAGGTGCTATGAAAATAAAATTTACGATTTGTTTACCCTGGGTGGAATAATAAGTCAACGTAGTGAAATTTTAGATATGAATTTAATGAATCATGGGTGTACAATAGAAATATGTGATATTAGAGGTATGGCGGTTGTTTTTAGAATAAATGTGTTATGCAAAATAAAAGGTTGTCGTAGTACGGTGATTTGTGAGAACGGGCGAGGAAAGTGCGGGGTCAGTTTGTTTACTAAAACAGGAAGTGGGGAAAAGGTTTTGTAAGAAAAGAGGTGGGTTCGTTTGCCCCCCCCCCCTACGAAAGAGGACGCACGATAAAGAAACTAGTTTGTGTGCAGGCTTTCTATGTAGTTGGATGAGGAATTTTTGCGTTTATGGAAGATTTTGGGAAAGTAAAAACTGTTTTGTTTTTGATTTAGAGTGTCCTGGAAATTGTTCAGGGCTGCAGACCTGAATGACTTCAGGAACAGGGAGTTTAGAAAGTAAACTTTGACGAAATATAGGTGTTGAAGGGTTAAGTACGATACGGTAGGCGAGAGGAATATCACTTCAGTAAGAATGTGTGAGTTTAAAATTTAGCAAATTGTTTAAACAGCTCTTTAGAGAATAAATGGCAATTTCTGGCCAAAAATTACATTTATTTATCTAAAATGCTGGGGTGCACGAGTTAAGTTAGTGACTAAGTAAAATAAAATAGAGAGATAAATAAATAGGCGGTACATGAGATAAAATGAAATAAATATAAATCGTGGTGGGTATAAAGTTGTATATGGTTGGAAAATGAGAAAAGTTTTGGGGTTTACTGTTATCAGGTGTTTTTGGTTGAGATTTATGGGCTCTTTTGTGCAAACGGAGGAAAGTTTTTTTTTAGTCGCAAATTACTTTAAGGGATAGAGAGTACAGTCCACCTCTGGAGAGAAGAGACCTGGGACCGGTTTTAAGGTTGCTGCCTCCGGGAGGTCGATTCTCAAAATCAGGGGTCGGGGAAAATCAACACCCCAGTACCATTTCCCGCGGAAAGTATTTATCGCTCTTTAGGCATTAAGAAAATTATGAAGGTTTTAACTATTTAGGCTTTAAGAAAACCATCGCATGTTTTGATTTCCATTTTCATGTAATCAACGTATTTTGGGACTTTTTACCCTGCATCGTATTGCTTACTATTTCCCGAAGTAATGTAAGGGAGTTTCAGAAAACCTCAATAAAATTTAGAGTCATGTTTATTTTTATAAATACTGGATCATACAAAAATTTATTATTATATATACAGATTTCAGGGTATTTGGGTTTTGCAACTGTTATTTTTTCTTTCGCCAAAGGAGACGCGATCTTTTCCGGTAATTTTGTTTTCATTTAAGGGGTCTCAGGTGTCTTAGGTTCAGTTTTTTACTGAAGGTGCAATTTAGCATCATGTCACATTTAGTTTTATTTCTCATTCCCTATAAAACATAAATACGTGAAATTTTTTCCACTGAAAGCTTTATATATGTTCTATGTAGAATAATTATTTCAATGTTCTACAGCTGGTATTTTAATTGATTTTTAATTTTTAATTTTGATGAAAATTGTGTTTTGGCTTGCATCCATTGCGCGCAAGACTGTAGCAAAACTATTGGTTCTAGAGTCCCAAAAAATATTGATAATGATGTAAAACTAATGTAGTATATTTAACATATACTCCATTTTTCACCAACTTCTTTCCTCCAATCAAAGAATGATGGTCACTTATGGGATTACGTATAGGAGGTGCCAATTGCTTTCCCACGTTCCGTGGGATATACATGATACAGGTATTTTGTTTACCGTAGTCTCCTGACATATGGAGTTTATTGTTAACAAACTACAGATGTGAAAAGGAGCTGATTCATTTTTAATGACAAGACTTAGTATTTAAAAAGTTTTTTAATGATGTTTATATTTTACTCCTGTAAAAAAATTGAGGATAATAGCTAAAAGAAAAATAAACTTCCTGAAAATGAAATGCTTTTTTGGACGAGCATTGTGCGTTCATTCTAATACTTAACGACCCATATTTTGTGAATTGATTTTCCCGAAAATTACGACGACTGAAAAGCTGAAATTCGACATGCATGCTCTAAATTTAATGTAGATTTTCAGAACTTAATAGAGTGTTTCTAACTTTTGTCTTTAAAAAGATATTTTTAGGGTAACTTTTCGCGAGACAGTTACGAGAATGTAGAATATAACGTTTTTTTAACGTCAAAACAAAATCGTTATAATAACGGCTTTACTTGAGAACGAATAGCAAAATCCCAAATAATTTATGTTAAATAAGGACAATAATTTTTAGTATATCTCCCTACGTAAAAAATGATTGCAAAAAAAACACAACTCTAGTATAATTTTACCCCAATTTCCCCCTCCAAATATCGGAGGAATAGAACTGCCCTTTAAAAACGCCGGTCTTAGTTATTGCGGGGCCCAACTGCAGAAATTGGGATAAAAATATAATGTACAGGTATTTTGATAAAAATATAATAACACACTGGCATGTGGCAGCCTTGTGGTACAGCGCGCAGGCTTTCGGTTCTGAGGGTGCTCGGATCGAATCCCGGCGTTGCGCCACTGAAAATGCCTCCGTTTATGTCGTCCCTTCATATGGGGTAATGCTGGTCCGCCTATAAGGCGCCCCCATAATAAAATGGCTAGCAATATCTGCGGTGTATTACAGGCGATTGTCTTCACGACAAGTGTCTCCGCATTGGTGGTTTAAAAAAAAATAATTACACACTTTGTGTGTCGTTATTTTTACATATGAGCTGTTATATTTGAAAGTGGTGTAAGTCCACTTTTAAAAAAATTAGTTAACGGTAATTTTAGTAAGATATAGACACCTCTTCATATTTATAATCAGACTTTCAATGGAGTACGATTTTTTCATAAAGTAAGGACAAGAATTTTGGCTATAAAATGCTATCGCAAAAAAAATTAAGTGGAATAAGTCCATTCCTAATAATTATAATTGAAGCAACTTGCTTATTGCAATTATTATTGATTATTACAACTTCAGTGTACACTACGCTTTAGCATATATTACTTAGCTAGTGTATTAAAAACAACATCGTTAACAAGATAACGGTATTATTGTTCTGATTAAGTGGTCAGAAGTAATTTCACTGATTTTGTTTGGTTTTCTTTCTCAAGTCCTAAAGTGTTTCTTATACTAATAGATTGCAGCGTGAGTATATTTAAATATAATTGTTATTAAAGCAGAAAATCAAAATTTTAGATAAATAATATTTCATACAGTTGTTACAATGAGTTCACATACCTATAAAAAAGACGATGATATGTCAATTTGGTCTGATAGTGATGTTGGTAAGTAAGAGTTTACATTAAAAATTCCATTTCAGTAAAGCTAATGTATATAAAAGTCCATTTGGAGCTAAAAAAATCGTTTATTTTTTTAAATTCGTTATTATCAAATATTCATTATTATCAAATATTTTTAAATTCAATCAAATACAAACCTTTAAATATCTCGATACATGAAAAAATGGACTTATACCACTTTCAAAAATAACAGCTCATATGTTAAAGCCATTTCTGTTTAGACATATTTTTAATTTTCCAGATCAAATAGGTTCAACTAGCAAGGTCGGCCCAGCCCTTTAAAGTGTGCTACCCTAATGACCTCTTCTAATGAAAATTCACAATTAACTTTATCAACACTATAAAATTTTCTCATTTTCCGCAATTTGAATAAGGAAAATTTTCTTCAAACTTTAATTTCCCCCTCTTTGAAATATTTTCTCATAACTTGGTTTTTGTTAGCCATATTTTTGGCCAGTTTAAAAGTTAATAAACACGGGAAAGATGTTTTGCTTGGTTGCAAATTTATACCTTGGAAAATAGACTTCAGAAATGAGCATTTAAACATTTCAGATTATACAGCACATCACGGCAGTTAATATTCCAAAAGGTATAATAGTTCCAATAGGTAATATAGTGTTTAAAATTTCCTTTCAATTGTAACTGCAGATGTGTATTTCTCCCCATCTGTTTCTTGTAAACACTGCCTTTTCTTAGAAACCATTGCCAATCGGCAGAAAAACACCTGTTCGACTCTTCCTTGGGACAAATGCCGAGATTTGGCGAAAAGTGGGGGATGTTTGGTGACAATTTCTTCCTCTCTCGTCACCTTCGCTTTAACGTTCCACCCCTCATCAAAAAAGAACTCTCCCCAAGTGACCAGTTTCTCGGGGATCTTCTCTCCAGAGGTGGACTGTATCGAAAAATCGTATCCCCGGGGTCAAAACCAGACTGGGTTGAACGAATTTCTGGTCTGAGAACAGGTTTCTTGTACGACAGGGGGTGTCCTTCCGAGTTGGAGGTGTTGCTAGGGTAACGAGTAAAAATGCGAAAGAAAATAAGTTGGTGTGGTTCTCGAATCTAGCATGCGGTAGGAATTTGTGAATTGAGTGACTTCGAGTTTTCGCGTGTTTTTGAAAAAGGGGAGAAAGCAATGCTTAGTTTTGTTTTCGCAGTTGAGGGACGCAAGTGGTTTAAAGGTGTTTTTTCTTTTGCGCGTCCTTATTTTCGTTTCTTTTACAACAATGGGGAAAATGGGTTTGGATTATGTTTTTTAGAAAATAAAAGTGTGATTTAGGAAGGAGAGATAGGAAGGTCATTTGTGAATACTCAATTTATACATAAATATGAATGTAAGTCAATGAAATTGTTTTGGAAAAGTACACAAATATTGTGAGAAGTGTGTTGAAAATGTAACAAAAATTTATATGCTTGGTATTTTTGGTGTGAATGTGGCAAATATAATGTGAGGTATAGCAATTAATGTATTATTTTTGTTTAAAAGTAAATTTTGTGAATAATGAGGAATAGTGTTAGAATAGAGTTTAATTGCTTGCAAAATGATATATAGAGAAATGAAGAATTTATGCTTTGTGATAGTGTTTTGGGTCTGAACTTTGCAAATTATGATTTTGTATGATGATTAGTTATGTCGACATTGTTTATATAGATCTGCGATTTTTCACTGAGAACATTTGATCCAAGGAATGAACTTTTACTTCAGAACTCTGATAAAAGAATAGGTTGGTGGTCTTCTCCTACCTAAAATTAGAGGTATTGAACTTTGCAAAATATTGATTTATGAATGCGATTTCGTTATGTCGACATTGTTTATGTAGATCTTCGATGTTTTCACTGAGAACATTTGATTCAAGGAATGAACTTTTGAATTCAGAACTCTAATAAGCAAATAGGATGGTGGTCTTCTCTTACCTAAATTAAAGGTATAGATCACACAATCAAAGAAGGTCAATGGTGTTAAGAAAAAGTGTTTTGATGTTTTTCAATGTTTCTAAATAGTATATGATGACTTATGATGTGAACAAGTTTTTTTCAGACATGGACGGTAAGAAGTATTGTATTTGATGTGTTTATATTTTTATTGAGTGCCATGAATTGTATAAGTAGTACCTGAGAATTTTGTAAACTTTTCGAGGAAGGGAGCATATTTTTTACATGTTTGGTGTTGGTTAGGATTTTTTCGGAGGAGGGAGCGTATGTAATGAAGCGCCTTCGATTTTAAAGAAAAATTAAATTTCTTTTAGAAAGATAAAGTGATCGAAGGCTGTTTTCATCACATTTTTGTTAGAAAGTTAGGAAGCCGCCTTTGATTAGAGAACGGGATATTCGTCTTTGTGACTTAGCCAATTTAAAAGCGACTAAACGAAACAGGGGGTCGGTGGTTTCCGATCCTAATCAAGATTAGCGGGGATTCGAGCCACATTTGACGTTAAAGGAAAATACACTATTGTCAATAAATTTATGAGGGTCTGTTAGGGAGGTAGACCGAAAAACACGTGGACTGTACTTTGGGTGGTCTGATTTGTGACGCAAGGAAGGCGTGCATGCGTTGAGGGGTTATCCAATCAAAGAAATGAAAATTGATGTTAAGTGGTGGATTTTTGAAAGCTTTCCAGAATGGATTAGGAGTCACGAGAAGGCGTGGACGTTGTTGTGAAAAAAATAAAATAAATAGAAGATTTAGGGTTTTTTTCGGAGATTCACTCTGCATGCGGGCCCGGGTTTCCCTTTCCCCGGTGTTTAGCATCGCAGGCGATGAAGTGTTGTTATTTTTAACTGTCGAGGAACAGATGAGCTTGCCCGGGAGTTCCCGAAGAAATATGTCGTTTAGCGGAGCAGAAATCCGGTTGAAGTGTCCCAGTATGATAGTCACCTGATCCTGATACTAGAATTTGTTTTTACCGATGATGAAAATCTAGTTGCTGCTTTCACCAATAAATGATTTGAAAGTATAGATGGAGAGCATTGCGCCTTCATGTTGGAGTCCCGAGTGAGTCGTCCCGGAGATGAAAAGCATTTTCGATAGAGAGTGTGAGGACCTCCTGACAAATACCCCCATCTTTTGAAAAGAGCGGAAGAAGCATACGATAGATGACCACGATCGAGGCCCCTGTCAGCCTAAGATGTTGAGTGCCAGCTACCTTAGAAGGAAGGAACGAGACCCCATGCCCGATGAGAGCGTCGAGTCCCGTGTTCCAGTGCGGTTAGCATCCAAATGAGTGAGTGAAAATCATTTTGTTTTGTTCAGACCCCACCATGCTAAATGAAAGATTAGTACGTGAATAGTGTTTTAAAAGATAATTTTGATGGATAGGAGTTCTTTGCTATGAGTATGATTAATAATTATATGCTCCCTGAATCCAAAAGGTATAGGATAATTGATATACATCTTTTTAAATATAAATTAAAAGAAAATGCCGAAAGTTAATGAAAAATGAGTAATTTGTGTACCAAGTTTTTTTTGTTGATGTTGTCTTTGATTTAAATTGTAAATAGTAGTGTTGTAAATAAATTAGTTTTTGTTTGTAAATATAAAAATTTAGTCAGTCATCCTTACTGTTAGTAGTTGATCTAAAGGAAGGTTATTTCCTGGTTTTTAGAAGCAAAGTTTGTTTGACCTGTTCGTTTGCCAAAACGTCTAGGACTTTGGGTTGTATTCAACCAAATAAATTGTAATGATGCGCCTCCGAATAGATGGATATATCGTACAAATTATTAAAAAGAATAAGTTCATTCGAAGGCTGTATCATTACATGAATGCGGTTACTTTTGAAGCGATGGAGACGAGGAGGCAGGTGTTTTGAAAGGCGAGGTGGTCCTAGGCTGTAATGTAGAGGAAGGAGCGGTCAGCGGGGAAAATGAGATCGCTAGACGAAGATAAGAGAGATGTATCCAAGGATGACAGAATACCACAAAGGACGTTTGTTTCCAATTTTACGAGGCGGCATTCGATGGCAGCGTGGGATTAGGTGTACGAACGCCATGAAAGGAAACCGAAAACGTAGTGGGTGGTTTTCGGCTTTTAGTACTCTCAACATTAGAGGGGCATCGGAGAAAGTCTTATAGGCAAATAAAAATTGAGCTAGGCTAGAATTGGTCTGAAGAAATAAAAAAAGGGGGTAGCCAAGGACAGAGGAGGAGCTTCAAAATAAATATAAATTGAGGACTTTGAAAAATAAAGTAATCTCTCTCTCTCCTCTGCATCATCCAGACCTAGACTCTGGAAGGCTCCTCTGTTGACTGGAGCTCTGTTTTTTTTGTCCTATTTTGGGATATCTCAGGAAGAGATATTTTAATTTTTGGCGTATCGGGAAGGAAGTTGCAATTCCCCCGTTGCCTATAGAGAGAGAGGTAAGCTCCGTTAGTTTATGCGAAAACAAATTGTTGTGTGTGTGCGTGGAGAAGCAGCGCTGCCGTGGTAAACATCCTAGCCGAGAAAAGCGACTATCATCAAGCCGACATCTGAAGAAAGACGACCAGTGCCCCGGGCTAATGCAAACCTGTGTGAGTCGAATAATTTTGATATTTTTGAAACGGATCAGTGTCTTGGTTAGGAGTCATTTTAAATCTTGTGGTGTACGAATAGGTTAAAGAGATTAGTTAGTAGGGGTAGATGGTTAAAATAAGTTTGTGCTCCCTTACCTTACATGGTCATCAAGAGTGATAATTTCAGAAACTTGTTTTTTTTGGTTCTGAATATTAGTGTTATACATGTGAAGAAGTATTGTGTTACGAAGGTTTTTTTTAAAGTAAAATGTAAAAAAATGTATAAATGTGTAAATAAATTAAGTTTAGTTTAAATTTAGTTTAAAATCTCTGTCTTATTGATTGCTTCCATAACTTCTTATTTCTATTCGTTAATCGCTAATTACGTCCTGTACCACGGGATATTATAAAATAATTCTAAAAAACACAACGCAACCCAAATACCCCTTTGAAAATTAATTGTACTACCCAAATAACTCACGCCCGATAATTAATTTTGGACGAGCGATACGACATAAATCTTAAAACACAACGCACCCAAATAATTTCTATAAATAAATAATTTGTAATAACCAAAATAATTTACGAATCACGCCCAAAATAAATATTTTAGACAGGCAATACGACATCTGTTTTTGCACGAACCTTTTTTACACGAATTTGATTTAACACGAGTTCAAAAAAATATTTAATTCTCTTTTTACGCGAGTCATTTTGATTTAACACAAACGGTCCTATCCAATTTCTCTCTTTTTTCTTTCTTTTTTTTTTGGCCTAAATTCTAAGAAAACAAAATTTTATTTGTGGCGTACTATTATTTGGCGATAGTGTATCCAGTTCTGTTTTGATTCAAGAATTCAGTCCGCAAAAAACATTTTCTTCTTTTATTCTATCAAAAATGGAGAAAATGAAAGAAAATGATCCTGTTCTAAAGGTAAATTCAATAAAATAAGGTCTGAAACTGGCCAAAAAATTGGGTAATCATTTTGTCAAACATGACCATAAGGAGGAACGCACTCGGAAGTTTCAACGTGGACTGAAGTTGTTGACAGCCTCTTACAGAGAATTGATTATACACTGAAGTGCCACTGAATTAGGGATAGCAAAGCCTTAGCAAATTGTGTAGCGCTGCGCATCATGTATGCGCAAGTAAGGGCGCTGTGGTAACTGCATATATAGCGCATACTGTGGTTGTTCTGAATTAGTTGTTGGAATTGCCAGTATGGGAAACTGCCTGATTTAGACGCCTTCGATCGCGGACAAATCGTAGGTGCGCGACGCATGGGCCATTCAATTTCCGAAATCGTCAGACAGCTAGGATTTTCAAGGTCGACAGTGTCAAGAGTATACCAAGAATACATGGATGGTGGAAAAAAAACTAGCGATCGGGCAAACTGCAAAGGACAATTAGCCTTGACAGTGCGTGGTGAGAGACGGCTCAGGCGTATTGTACGTAGCCAGCGAAGCCAAACATTAGCTCAAATTACCACCCAGTTTAATGACGGTGCCAGTCGTACAGTCAGTAAACGGACTGTGCAACGCTCGCTTCACCGTATGGGTTTCGGGAGCCGTCGACCTACGAGAGTACCATTGCTCTATACTCGCCATCGGGCTGCACGTCTTGACTGGGCAAGAGAGCACAGAGACTGGAGTGTAGAGGACTGGAAACGAGTAGCATGGAGTGATGAGTCTCGATTCCGTCTACTTAACGCCGACGGGAGGCTGAGAATATGGCGTCAGGCTCATGAAGCCATGGATCCTGCATGCCTGGCTGGAACTGTACAAGGGCATGGTGGCTCAATCATGGTCTGGGGTGTTTTTTCGTGGCACAGTTTGGGATCTTTGGTGCGTGTACCAACCTCCCTCAATGCAATTCGGTACGTAGAGTTGCTGGGTGATCACCTCCATCCGTTTATGCTGTTCTGTTATCCGCACGGTAATGGAGTTTTCCAGCATTACAACTGTACCTCTCACAAGTCCCGGTTGGCTACTGGCTGGTTGGATGAGCATTCCTCTGACTTCTCTGTCATGAATTGGGCACCTAGAAGCCCAGACTTAAATCCTATTGAGCATCTTTGGGATGTTTTGGAACAAGGCGTGAAAGGCCACCACACAGCACCAAAGAACCTTACTGAATTATGGACAACTTTAGCCAATATTTCGCAAGCCATTCCCGTGGAACGTTTCCAGAAACTTGTTGAATCTATGCCTCGTCGTGTGGCAGCCGTTATCAAGGCCAGAGGAAGCCCAACTCGTTACTAGGTAGGTATCCCTAATTCAGTGGCACTTCAGTGTATTACGGCATAACCAAAACATGATCATAACTGTTAATAACTGAATTCGTTCGTAAAACCATTGAATCATCAGCACCAGAGGAGAGTCGTACTGATTTTGATCAAGAGATCACAGAAAGAATTTCATTAATTGAGGAAGATGATGATGTCCACAACAATTCTAGAGATAGCAGTGATATTCCAGTCGTACGCAAACATATGCGCCGTTTATTGTCAGAAAGTGAAAATGAACAAAAAATTTTATGTGTAAAACAGATTTTTTTTTGTTCATGACGAATTTTATTCATTTTCATTACATATTATTACCCGTGTATTTTGGTGAAATAAAATAATAGGCTTAAAAGCGAATATTTTCATATGGTTTTTTAAAATTATTTTTACTGATTTTTTAGATCCGGAACTAATCTTCTTTTCTTCCATAGATAAAATGTCTTTTTTTACACGTATTTTTCAGGAACGTATCTATCGTGTAAAAACAGAATTAGGTGTGTGTGTGTATATATATATATATATATATATATATATATATAAACAGTTCCGTAACTGATTGACTCACTGACTGACATAGGTTTGTAACGCACAGACCAAACCGCTGGACCTAAAGGGCTGAAATTTTGCATGGCGATTCTTCTTATAGTGTAGGGATGCACTAAGAAAGATTTTTGAAAAATTCTTCTTAGATTTTTTTTAATTAAATTTTTTAGCTGTTTTAGTAACTTTTTTTCAGTTTACATTTAAAATACAATAATTTGAGGTTTATAAAATTTATATCACGAGAAAGATAATAAAAATTCTTTTAAAATGGGATTTTTTCAAATCTTTACCTCCATTTTCTGGTTTTTGGTGAATTTTTAAATATTAATTTTTAGAATTTAATTTATTAAATGCTGATTACGTGATTTCTTTTTCTGGTACTTTAAATAAATTTATCGTCACGTCCATAACAATGAAATAGATAAAAAAATATTTTTCCCTTGCGGAAGACGATTGGACATTATCCATCAAAATAATATTAAAATACAGTAAAAGATATGTTCCTCAAACTGTACTATATTAACTGTACTATATTCTTTAGTATGTCCTATTACATTTGAATTTGAATATTTTCTTCTACATTATTTTGTCTATAAAATTATCTCTTACGATTTTTTTATAAATATATTTTTTGGTTTTTATTTACATCAATTGAATACATTGATCGTCGTATTTATTATACATATATATATATATTCCTTTTTTTTTTTTGCCTTAATTGCATACATTGACCGTTGTATTTAATTTGAACGTACTCCGTAGCGAAGTGCGGGTTTTCAGGTAATATATATATATATATATATATATATATATATATATATATATATATATATATATATATATATATATATATATATATATATATATGCGCAAATCACCGGTAAAGGCTGAAATTTTGGAATAAAGTACGGCATTTTTATTTTCTGTTTTCTTTATATGGGGGGGGGGGGGTTAGATTCACAGTTTAAATGATAAAATAGGAGGATTTGCCTGAAACTCATTCAGGTCATAGTAAAGGTAGTTTTCAAGTAAAGCAATGTTCATTTGATCAAAAATTTCTCTAATATGTCTTTCCTTTATCTTAAATTGTCTTCAACATTTGCGTGTTGAAGTAACCTTTACCGAGTAAACTTACGTTTTTACACGAATTTACTCGGTAGCGGTCAAAAATGTGTTAAAAATACACGACATCAGGTTTTGTTTTTATTTTGTAATCCAGTTCAAATATCCCCCCATCAACTCGCAGGCTGCTTCTTCGGAAGTGATAGCACTAAGCCAACTTACAGGCGCTGCCGTCGCTTACTTCCGCAATTGCGCTCTCCCGACGAACGCTCGATGGATCGACGAGGATGAGGGAGGCTGGTTGTGATGGCATCGGGAGATGGTAAAGGAATGGAAAATCGAGCGGTGGCTTTTACGGAGAGAAACCAACACTAGAGAGGTACGTAAACCTGTCAAAAACCTCGTGATTTATGCTGCATGGACTAAAAGTATACGGAAATAATCATCCAAAACGCAGCGTTTATATTAGATAACTTCTATACATACTCTCGGATATGTATACATATATTTATTTATACACATATACAAATATTAGAATTGCATTCCATGACTTGTTTTCCTTAAGTTTATGTACGATGCTATGAGAAAGGTTTTAAGACATACGAAGTAATTCTAAGATAGAGTCCTACCTTCAGAAAATGGATGTAACCGAAACGTGATTTTCCCATTCGATTAAATCTGTCTAATGAGAAAAGGTTAGAAATCGGTCATGGATACCATTTGAATGCCGAAGTACAAAATGCAGGAAATCTGGGAACAGCCAACTCATAAAGTATATTTCGGCTTTTTTAGAGAATGTATAAACACTGATAACTTTGATTTAATTTCATTCTATTTCTTCTAGATATTATACATATTATACACGGTGTGACAAACTTAAAATGCCATGTTCAATTTTCGATGATAGGTGTTCGAAAACTAGAATTTATTTTGGTGCCATCTTTTATAATTATTGTTATAGTTTTGCAAAATGTATTATAAATAATAAATATTTCCTGTCATAAAACGAGCTCGATCTGGCTGATTTTGAATATTAAAGAAAGTGTTTATCAAAAGTGTAATAGAACGCAAAAGTGCTCTTCAAAAAAATCTTTTAGTCATATTTATTGTATGTAGAGTAAATAATTATCTGTTGTTATAAGAAAAATGGAATTCAAGTTTAACCCAGTGAGTATTTTATGGGATTTTCCGTCTTTAACTGCTTTTATAATTAGCTCGAACAAAATAAAATAGTGTACATAATTAGACACATGGACACACACATATCTACTTAAATACATTATAATCATAAAAATTTGAATATATGTATTTAAAATTTATATAGTAAACACATAAATTTTTATGTTGTAAAGACGTTGTAACGTGTTAACACGTACGTTGTAAATATGAGGCCAACAATTTAGCAATCCTTCATTTTCAATTTTCGATTTATTTTAATTTTGCTACACTCCATAATGTGATCAGCCTAGCAAATATCATGTTAACTTCCCTAGGAGAGAAAATAAGCGCTTTCAAATTTCCAATTATCTTTTAAAATACATTATAATCATAAAAATTTGAATATATGTATTTAAAATTTACATTGTAAGCACATAAATTTTATGTTGTAAAGACGTTGTAACGTGTTAACACATACGTTGTAAATATGAGGCCAAAAATTTGGCAATCATTCATTTTCAATTTTCGATTTATTTTAATTTTGCTACACAACATAACGTGAAGAGCCTAGCCAATATCATATTATCTTCCCTAGCAGAGACAATACCCGCTTTCAAATTTCCAATTATCTTTTGTACTGAAAAGAATCAGGTACTTCAGAAAATAAGACATGAAATCACCGCAGACATTCTTGCATCAAATACTTGGGAATTCCATATCTGTACAAATAACCTAATTAATGAGTATGTAATTCCAAGGGTGAGGGGGGAAGCACAAGGGTCAAATTAGGCCTACACGGCTGAGAAACCCCAAATGTGACCTGAAAACCTTCAAAAATCCTTTTTTTTTGCGTGATACTAGGGGGAAATCTTCACTTTTGCGAGAGAGTCCGAAGCATTGAGCTGTTTCATTCACCTGGCTTGAAATATGAACGTTTTATCTATAGATTCATTAATATTATGGTGTACCAGTTTTATTGTTCTTACTTATAAAGTTTAGCTCATTCAAACTATTTTTAGCAAAATTTATTACATAAACAATTTATGCTAAATTTGGTGCCTCGTATTTATTCAAAAAGTAAGTATTGAATAAATAAAAAATTTAAAATATGGAGATGAGATATATATAAATAAGTGGCATATATGTATAAATAAGAGGCAATATATATATCCGTGGCGATAGCCTCCAAATTCACAATTAAATTCCAAGGCTTTGAGTAAGAGTTTTAGTATCTGTTCGTTAGTGTCCGAGAGTCCCTTAAAACGTGTTACGTCTTCGTGAACTACGCTTTAAATCTGTGATCTGTGAGAGAGGTAATTATGGTGGATCAAATTGCTAAATTTTACCGTGAAAATGCTAATAGCTGAACTTTATTGTTATAAATGCGAACAATGAAACCCATTTGCCTTATATTAATGAATTTATAGATAACACGTTCAGTTTTCAAGTCAAACAAATGAAATAGCCTAATATTTCCTATTTTCTTGAACATTTTCTATTTTCATATTTTATTTTCACATACAGGCTTTTCGCTCGCATTACATATCTGAAAGTCTGATGAAAGGCTCTTCATCCTTGTGACCCTATTGTGATGCTGAAACTAAAATAAAGCTAAACAAGCAATTCAATTGAGGATTTAAAAAAAAGTCCATTCCAAATATAAAGAGTTTGTTACATTAAAAGAATGTTTTGTTTTAAAACATGATTCAATTCCCTGATAATTTGAGACACGGACTAAAGACTCTACAGGTAAGTAACTCAGAAATTAAGAGTCTTACCAAACTGTCCATAAGTACTCTTAGTGTCAGTTCTATTTTTTGAGATGTTGTTGCAGCCGTTAACAATAAAGTTTGTTTGTTTCTACTGCGGAGGCACTCGTCCAGAGACATTCGTAATATTAACCGCGGTCATTTGGTGACTACTTTTCATCTGGGAGCACCATACTGGTGAGTCAACAATTCTCACTGTTGCCACCCGCATTTTTACTTAGCAGCCCCAGGAGCGACATCTGGAGGGTTCATACCTTTCCCCACCCACATACCATACGGAAGGACTTTTCAGCCAACGAATTTAACGTACACATTCCGAGCGTAGACATTAGGGCATCCGGTGCCGATCCTCGGGATTCGAACTGAGCTCAATCCGTCCGAATCCCAACGGGCTCACTACTCGGCTGCCTCGGGCTTAACAGGAAAGTAAAAACTGCAAAGTTCTATAAGTAATACAATACGAAAAATACCTTGAAATCCTGAAATCACATCATAGAAGTTATAAAAAGGGCATTTTCTCTGATCTACTTGAGGGCGTTTATCTTGAAATGGGGCGGGGGGGGGGAAACCTTCAAAAACTTAGAATAAAATAGTCTTACAAATTCCCTTTTGAATTCCAAAGCGGTCCTCTTCTCAAGGAGCACTAGTGGCAAAAGGCTTGAATTAATATTTTTAAAACTATTTTATAGTTTTATTTTCTAGGTTTTTTTTCATTCTTGTCTATGTTACAAACTTGGGTGTTTTTATTTTTTATTTATGTGGTTAATTGTCCTTTTATCAATTGGAATGGGAAATAAAAACAAACGTATACTGTCATAATATGTGTGCTTACAAAGTTATCGTGTATGATTTATAAATCTCTTTTCATATTTCTTTTGAAGTGTCTACTTTTTTATTTTATCGTAACTGATATACCATCAATAATTGTCTAATCAATGTTATTTGGAAACGGTCCGTCATTACATGATATCTATTAAATGGTTAAAACCCCTATGTAAAAATTAATTTAATTTTCTCCCATCAATATCAATTTAAGCAAAAATGGTCAAATAAATACTCTAGTCACACAGCTCTTTAAGGACAACGTATGAATATTAAATAAATTCCCTAAAGTATTTAGTGTAAAACTCTCTCAAACTGAGCATTTTGAGAAATTCTTAGATGCTCTCATAATGGATAGAACATTATGTTTCGACATGTCATTAGGGATTTCATTTTATAAAATTTGAAATTCACAGCTGAAATAACGACAAGTTTCGATGAATTTATTTTGATATCTTATTCTCTTTTTTACAGATTTACTATACAGAATTTTAATTTCAAAAATTCCGATCATCAATTTTTACCAAATAATTTCTCATAGAATTTAACTAAAGAACTCTTTACGGTTTAAATCTGAAGCTAAGTCTTGGAATTTACCTAGCAGTTTAGGTATACACTCAAGAGCCAAAACATTATGACCACCTGTCAATAACGAGTTGGCCCACCGCGCAACACAGCTTCAACCCGCCTTAGCATGGATGCCACAAGTCCTTGGTAGATGGCCGGAGACAGATTGTACCAGATGTTTAAGCACCGGTCACGCAAATCCGAGATATTGCGAATTGGTGGTCTTTGAACTCTGAGCTGCCGTCCCATAACATCCCAAATGTGTTCTATCGGATTGAGATCCGGTGAGTTAGGCGGCCAGGACATTAACTGGAATTCAGCATCATGTTCCTGGAACCACTCCAACACAATTTTAGCCTTGTGACACGGGGCATTGTCCTGTTGGAACATTCCATTTCCAGCTGGAAAAACAGAGGCCATGTAAGGGTGCAACTGGTCCGCAATGATGTTCAGATACCCTGTAGCATTCATGGTCTGCTCTACCACAACCACGGGTCCCAGAGACGCCCAAGAGAACGTCCCCCAAAGCATAATACCTCCACCACCGGCCTGTGTATGACCTACTTTACATTGAGGGAGCAACAGTTCGCCTGGAAGACGGCGTATCCTGACACGGTCATCGGCGTGATGAATGACAAACCGTGATTCATCTGACCAGGCAACTCTCTCCCACTGATCCATGGACCAGTCGCGATGTTCCCGGGCCCAGGGCAGGCGCAGTTGGCGATGACGTTTGGTCAGCAAAGGCACACGAGTGGGACGTTTGCTGCGTAGCCCCATATCCAACAGTGTCCGCTGAACAGTGTGCTGCGATACTATTCTACTTGGCCCTGCATTGTATTGGGCTGTCAGCTGAGCCACTGTCTGGCTCCGTTTTTGCTTCACCATGCGAGACAGTCTCCGATGACCTTTTTCTTTGATAGCGTGTGGACGTCCAACACCATGTCGTCTACTGCTGGTTTCACCGTCATTCATCCACTTTGCATAAGTACTAACAACTGTAGGTCGCGAACAACCCACGAGTCGTGCAGTTTCGGAAATACTTGTTCCGAGCCTTCGAGCCATTACAATCTGCCCTCTATCAAAGTCGCTTAGATCCGCAGTCTTTCCCATCACACACAGAAGTAAGTGAAAGAATGATTCTTCAGACTCTCCAGCAGCAGTTAAATACCACTTCCACCTGATCACGTGCCTTCCACGTCATCCAGGCGAATTCATTGCAAAATGTAGGGGTGGTCATAATGTTTTGGCTCTTGAGTGTATATCAAGCAGGGTAAATTTAGCTTGTGTCCAGGAGTCATTTAGAAATGATTGATTTAGGTATCGACCGATTCTCCTGCCATATGATAAAATTATATCCCTTGACGGTAAAATTACATACCACATATTTGCGCGTTATTAACCTACAATGATAATTTTATTTACGGAAAAAATAATAAATCTAAAAATCTAAAACAACAAAGAATTTTAATAAAACGAAAATAATTATCATTACAGAAAAGGAAACAAACTGATTCTAAAATTGTAATTTTCAAATTATTTAAAATTTACAACTTTCATCCCAGAAATGTAACAAAAAATTATTAATTTTTTAAGTGTTATTTTTCGTTTGATTTAAAAGCGTAAATTTTATTGAAATATATACATTGAGAATCATTCTGGAAAAGTTAAAAAAGTTCGTAAAATAATAAGTAGTTTTATGAAACAATGATAATTTTCTTAAATGTTGTTAAAGGTATTTTTTCTTTACGGGAAATATAAAGTGGTGTTCACTTCCCAGTTTTACTTACCAAAAAATATTAAAGTTATATGTTGTCATTATATGAGAAACGATGATATGAGTCATATGGGAGTTAACGTATGAGTTTGATGATGTATACGCCTACTCTCAAAATTTTAATGTGATAACAATAATCTATATTTAATGAAATTAAATATTTCTCGGAAAAAAAACTCGATTGATGATAATTATATTATTTTTATTCAGACCAGAGTTAATTTAGATGAGTTTATCTCATCTGATTCTACCAATGAATATTTAGAAGAAAGAAAAAAAATTAATTCAGCTTAATTTTCTCATGAAAATTCCCTTACTATTTTTCCCGTTTTTTTTTTTTTTTTTTTTTTTTTAAGCGTGTACTTTGTTTTGATCTTGAGAGAACCTATGTTTAATAATATCTATTTATTTAATTTTTTTTAACAAAGTCAATTTATTTTCTCCTTACAGGTACCGTGGATGAGTAAAAGAAGGTTGTAAAACATAACTTCAGAAGATAGCGATGTCTGATAGTTTTCTGATGCCAATGATAGAAATTGATGTGCACCAGTTATCGTCTGTAGTCAGAAATAGCACAGAAAATGTACGTTTTAGTTTTTTAAATTTTAAAAGATTAAAACTGTTAAAAAAAAAAACTTTTGAAAAGAGTATGAGATTTGCGTCGTATATTGACTGTATTGTAGCAGTCCACCATAATGTTTACTTCGGGATACTTTCGTTTTTTCTTATCTCGGGATAACCGTTTTAGTGGTAATTGGATAAACGAAAGTATCCCGAAGCCAAGGGCGACTCCAAGGAGGGGGGGGGAGTAGGGGCAATCCCCCCCCAAAAAAATGCCTGATGTATATTTTTTTCATAGCCTAAAATTATAAATTATATAATCGTAGATCTAATACTAAATAAGTTTAAATTTAAAATGAGAGAATTTTATTTCTTATATATATATATATATATATATATATATATATATATATATATAACCCTAAGAGCCGACGTTGCCCCTCCAAAAAAAATTTGGCCTGGAGCTGCCACTGCCCGAAGCATTACAGTAGAAGCATTACAAGAGTACAACATCATTAAGCATTATAGCCATATATTGTCCAATAATCGACTCGAGATTAAGATTAACCCCTGGTTTCATGCGGAAATAGGCAATTCTATTGAAAAAATAAGGGCGAAACTTCCGTAACGTCTGATCAATGATCATAAATACGTCAGAATCAAAATTGCCACCAGTGTATCACCCTTTCTTATGAGTGGACGCAGACGTTAGTGGCAACGTGCCCAATTGCTCTCGAGTTGACGGTGTTACTCTTAAGAACTGTAATATTTTCCAGAAAAGTCTTTTCTCTTCACGTGTAACATTTCCATTAAGAAATCAACTGAGTGTAAGACATACTGATGACTGTTTACTTGGTTGCTTTGGTGTAGAACATTTAAAGTTATCTTTTACAACGCAAGGGCCGTAAGACAGATCGAGTTCCTATTACATTCTTGATACTAACGCCTTACAACTCGTAATTAAATAATTTCATAAACTTTCTGAAGCCTTCAGACTGGTAATAAGTATTTCTGTTCAAGATCCCAGTTGCTTATAAGCAGCTAATCTCACCAATTACAATTCTGTGCGCCGTATATTTCGTGAAGTAAGAGGAAAATTATTAATATTTTCCAGCTCTGTACAATTTAAAGAAGTTTTTCGAAACCACTAAATATTCTAAAGAGAAAATTTTGATTCTAATATCTCTTCTCGACTGTTATTAAGGCAGCACTGATAAAATTACTTCAGTGGTAACTTGCCTGTTAGTCACCCTCTCTTTCATTAATGAGGATTTGCATCGTTATGAAACCTGATATTGTTGATCAATTTTCTTCAAAGAATAATTTTAATAATGTATTCTCATGTTCGCAAAAAAGACTTCTTAACCTTATTATATCGATAGCTTAGTGCACAAATAATTTATGTCCCAGGCGGCTATCGTTTTGAATAAAAACTATTTTTGAAAGTCTATAGTTAATATTCAAATAATGCATATATAAAATGTAGTGAACAAAACTTATTATCAGGATGCAAATATGATCTCAAAGGTATAGTTATTACAGCTTCCCAATCTTTCAAATTTTTTTTTTAATGTAAAATTTAAATTGTTGGCATGTAATTTAGGGCACTAAGCCATTGACATTTGATCTTTGAAAATCCTTCTATGTGAAGTATTATTTCATATTTAACAAGCAGATATACTCATAGTTTGATAGAGTCAATACAATACTATGAAAATGTTGAAATGCATAGTGTTTGTGTGTGCATATATATATATATATATATATATATATATATACAGTGGTACCTCTACTTACGAGTTTAATTCGTTCCATGACGGAGCTCGTAACTCGAATTACTCATATCTCGAATCAATTTTCCCCATTGAAATGAATGGAAATCCCATTAATTCGTTCCGGGTTCCCCCAAAACACTGTAATTTTTTGTTACATGTTTTTAAATAAGATAAATGTGCTTATAAATGACGAACATTGTATAAAAACGCAGTGCAATAGAATGTACTGCGATAAACTTGTTTTATTAAGTGTAATGTAACAACATTTACCTTACGGTAGAGAAGAATAGGATTCCAGACTACTAACACATGAAGGATGGGTAAACCCTCGCACTGTGCGCCAACGCGAGCGGTGACTGCAAGATTAAGCCGTTGTTCGTTTATCATTCGGAAAATCCCAGTCTTTAAGCATACACGCATACCTTGGTCATGTTTTTTGATAATTTCTTTTATTAACTCAATGCACATCATCCGCTTCTTCTTCTCAGCACTGTTCTTCAACGGACTTTTTTCGGACCCATGGTTAGAAAAGCTAAGTTTTGCAAAATAACTGCAAGCACAAATACAAGCACAAATACAAGCACAAAACTGATGCTTTTATTACGAGCCAGCCTCTTCAAGTGAACGAATGAAACACGGAAGCTGGGCGATTGTTGCGTCTTTCAATGTGGCTGTAATGTCCGGATTCCTCTTTCTCGGAATCCGTAGAACGGGGAGGGCTTGAGATCCTAGGACCAAGGTTATTCCATCTCCGGGACCCCATGGGGAGGATTTTATCAACTTTTTGCTACAGTAGGGGTAATTTGACCGGGACCTACAGTTTAAAGCCGATTCCGAACGGCTACAAACGTCTATGCCGCCAGTGGGACTCGAACCCACAGGATCTAAAACGAATGCCAGCGCCCTAGCCATTCGGCCATCACTGGCTCTGTTCGGTTTCGGAGGGCTACTCAAGTGTGGACAGCGCAAGCTTCCCCGGGTGATAATTGTTGAGTGTTAATCTCTCGGTTTAAGACTGGATAGTAGTCTTGAGAATAATATGTATACAATTGTATAATAATTGTACATAAAGATTGTAAATATTATATGCTTCTCGTGTTCTCATTTGAAGAGCACGAAAAATGGCGTTCGCTGCGCAAACTAACGGTGGGGTATCTGAAGCTTGCTCGTAATCCGAATATTTGCTCGTAACTCGAAGCAAAAAATCTGCGGAGAGAATGCTCGTATCTCGAAAAACTCGTAAGTCGAGGTACCACTGTATATATATATATATATATATATATATATATATATATATATATATATATATATATATATATATATATATATATATAATAGAGAGAGAGATAGAGATGAATGGACAGACAGATTAATACAGTACTATTTTTGATACTTATGATTTAAGTACTGTTTATTTATGTTCGTTTACACAGATTTCGTTTTCAACAGGTCTTGATAATCGACAGCCGTTCTTTCTCAGAACACAATGCTTGCCACATTATTTCTGCTGTGAACATCAGCTATTCGAAGGTTGTAAAAAGAAGACTGCAGCAAGATAAGGTTCATGACATTTTTAAAATTACTGTTATTATTTTTATCTCTTAAGTTTTACGGTTTATAAATATGTATATTCTTTTACTAAGATTTGAAACTATGGATTATTTCATAGAAGTAGAATAAATACTTATTATTTAAATTTTCTTCAATACATTTGAATCTATGATGGACATAAACATGTTTTTTAATTTTATTATCATTTCTTTATTCATGTCTAATATTTATTTCTTTTAGAATTAAGAATAAGAATTTTGCCTTTTATTATAAATAAAAATTCTATAATCTGCCCCTGCTCTGTCCTAATTTTAAAGTGCTGCGCAAATATGTGAGATCTATCATATCGATTGAGGAACGGGGATTCCCAATTAGAATACGCTCATAACCCCGAGCATAAAATAGTTCCATCATGAAAGCCCTCTCATAAATCGAAGCTAGCGTTGTAACAGGAAAGCTTTAACTAAGGTCGATCCAGTCACTTGAAATGTCTAGTTGAAGCTTAATTCTCCGTATCAAATGTGTGCAGTGAAACGACTGGAGTGTTTGGGAGAAGATTCAAATTCATTTGACGAAATATAACAGAACTTCTGCAGGGTAGTTTACACTTGATCGGTTACAATTTTCTTCTAATGAACGTTTTTTGTAATAACTTTAAACCACTACCTCGGTTCTAGTCTTTGTATATTTTTGTCACCTCGAAAGTTTTGTTATAGCATGATTCTTCTTATATGTCTATCGTAAAATGAGAATAGTGCTTGAGAGATTACTCAGATTTATCTATTATGATATTCTGTTACAGAACCCTTTTACATAGAAGTTTGAAGAATTTTATCGATTTTATTTTCCCTTTTTGGGAACGTTTATTCCTAATAAGTTTTATAACATTATCTCTGCTCTAATTAATGTAAGATAATTTTTGATAAGGATTTTGTATATTTTAAGGATTTTTCCTTTAATGTATTATACAGCGATAATGATTATCAAATCGTCATCTCTTTATTTTATTGATAGCTGTCAAAGGATAACTTAAATGGAGAAAAAGACAGCCGTGAGAAATAATGAATAAACTTGTTTCGAGTACATTTCAAAAGAAAGTACTAAACATTTCTGGAAATAAATGTTACTTATATTGATGTAAGGTATTTGATTTCATGCATCGGATTATTGTAATAGGTATCTTTCACAGGGAACTTCCTGAAAAGAAAATGTTTATTTATGTTATACACGTTCGTAGGAAATTAGAGAATAAACACAAAGCGCATACCTAGCAAATTATTGTAATAAATTATCAGACATTGGATCTGACCATTCAAATTCTTAAGGCTCAATAGCATAAACCAATGAACTATAAGTTCGGTGGAACGTGCACAAATACAGTTGTTATGTTATAAGTTTCCTTTTAAACTGTTCAATATAAATGATATACAGTGATCCATAATAACAATAATTAGGTGCCCTATATCTGTGGTATATATAAAGGGCTTAAGTCAAAAACAGTGATTTAAATACACCAAGTTATTGGCTTTTATACGAATCGCAGAACAATAGTTTCGACTTGAGTCTTTTGTACAAAGAAATGTACTTTTGTATACAAAATTCATAGACTTAAGCCTTTTATGCAAGTCAAAAGATTTTTTTTTATCAATACTAACAAATATCTAAAAATCACTTTTTTTTTACTTCAGCCCTTTATACCGGGCACCTTAGATATATGATGCTAGCTAGTACTATGCATTATAAGAATTAACAGTTCCATTTCACTCTATCATCCTTTAAACTCTAATTTAAGTGGATTATCTGAATAATATTTTTGCATCAAGTTACATAAAACTGGAATTTTCTCTGTTTGGCTCCTAGGTAATCCTAAAGTCCTTAAGCAATCGAACAAATTTTGCATAGTAATTCTCTAGGAGCCTACGGAAAATATTGATATCAAAGACAAGCGGGCACCCCCTTCATTTTCCCCTTGACTCATGGTCGTCGTGGTACTAACATATGCAGAACAAAGTGACACATAATAGGAATGATATGAAGTTCTAGATTATAAATCACGTTGAATTAGTTTAATTAAATTATTGTTTGATTTTCCCGTCCCACGACTGCTGATCAGAAGCTTGGTCAAAGCCGGATAGTTGAAGCTAGAATATATGTTTCTGAAAATGAAAAGCACTATTTCTATTAAATAAATACTTGTATGTTAAAAAATTATCTTGAGATCAAATCATCGAATACATGTGAATATTTTTTATTTTCAGCTTTCTGTGAAAGAACTTTTAATACATACGTGTAACCGTGATGTTGATGAAAAAATGGATGTCATCGTTTACGACCAGTCAAGTGAAAACTGCAATAGTTTACCAGCTGATAGTTTTATAGTGATTCTCATCAAGAAATTGCAGCTATCATTTCGAAGTATAAGTTTACTATCTGGTGAGATAAACACCTATTTGAATTAAATGTTTTGATATGTATTCTCTGTTATTTTTATTCTAATTTAATTTTCATTAATAAAAGTAGTAAAGTCCCGAAGGAAGTAAAACAATAACCCCGAAAATCCTATATAAACATGGTTAAAAAAAGTTACTCATATGTGATAAAAGTTACTCATATGTAAAAAGTTACTCATATGTGATCAACTGTAATAACATTTAGTCCCTTACAGTGAAACGCATTTCATGTAAAATTAACGTAATTTTTTTGAACGCAACACGAGTTGAACGCACTCTGAAGTTGAAAACCCCCCATATTTAATTATTTATATATCATTAAAACATTATTCATGTCAGAACTCAAATACAAAACCCTAGTTACTTTTCTTCAATGTTGACTGATTAGCAAATGAGAATTTTTTTTTGTGTAAAACTTTTTGGAATTGGGAAGCAATAGTATAGCTAAAATCAACGAAATGCATTTAGAAAATAGAAACAAATAAAGTAATTGTTAAAGAATGCATATTTTTCATTAATAGATGTTTTAAGGTGCGATTTTACGTGTGCACCTAAATTTATTAAAAATATATCAATTTTTCTCGATTACCTTTAAAATTGTAATACCATGAGACTTGCTTGTCATTGTTGTATCCTTCTGTTCTACTGAAGAGTGGCCCTTTCTTATCATCCATAATGCCAAGTTTCGCATATCAAGTTGTTTTTTAATCCAAGGTGGGGTTTTTCCTTTTTATGAAGAGATTTTTGTTTAGATTTTATTTAAATATAGTACGTGGAAACCGCAAGTATACAGAGATAACATTTTATTTTGTAAAATGTTCATCAATGCGTTTTCCAGATTCCAACAATTTTTTTCATCCATTAGCATATTGATAAAATTAATTTATTATTTGTACATTTATAATTATAATTATTAATATTTTCAATGCCTATGATTTCTCTGATGATCAGTTAGGCTCGTTGCACACACAGCGTTTTTATCAATGGCGGAAATTTTCCATCGGACGTCGTTCCAACAGTAGACCACAGAAGTCAATTTGAGCTTGCACACTGGGCGGAAAATTAAATTTTTCGTCAACGGTAGCTTGTGCAGCTGTCGAGTGTCACTGTGCGCTGGCGGATTTTTTTGACGCCAGATTGAACTAGTTATCCATGTGACCCTATGTACGCTTACACACACAGCGGCTTCTACCGTCGTAGGGTCATTTGCGAGAGGGGTGTTTGGGGGTTTGCTTGGGGGGGGGGGGCGCTGGTTTTCTTGGAATCGTAAAGGGGATTCGAAAAGGAGGGCTCCTCAGATCCCGGCTGCATATTTTGAAAGACTAGCGATTTCGGCACTCAATTGCCGGTTTTACGAAAGCATCAGTTTCGCCATCTGTTGACATATATAGGAATATTTTTATTATAAGTTTTTTTTTTTTTTTACTTCTACGAATTTAGTATGTTTTAAAATCTGAATTACATATATAACACAGGATTTAAAGCGATTTTAACAAAATAAATAAATGAATAAATTGAAATAAGCATATTATTGAATTCTAAATTTATTTTCTTCAAATATCCACAATAATTTTAATTTTTAAAATTTTAATGTTAATTAGAAAATAAATGTATTTAATAAGCTTTAATTAAAAAAATTAAGTTGCATAAATTAAAAAATTTAAAGTTTTAAATTCCAATAATATAAATTTATTTTAACATAATTTTTAAAAAATCAAATTTTAAATTAATCAAATTTTTAAAATATAAAAATTTATTTTAATTTGGTTACATTTTTATGCTAAATTATTGAAGAAATGAGGGAATGATGCTGAGTATGAAGGAATGACAAATCACTATTAAAGTTGACTATTTTCATATAACAAACTAGTTTTGATGCAATTATTAGTAGGCAAGAATAATACATTATTTTAATAATGGTTTATTTAATTATAGTAAAAATTTTATCCATAAATAGGCACATGTAAAATTATTTATCAAGAAATTTATATTGGCTTTCTCTGCTATTACAAGGTGTAGGCTGGGGCAGTTCATATTTTATACCTATCAAGCTGTATGCATGAATGTCCTTTGTTGAGGGTCATGCATATCTGTAGTTTCCTGTTGAAACCATTACATTTATAGTGAAATTTTCAATGTCTACTAATAGGATCTCTCCAGGATACAGTGTTTTATCATAATTTATCATCACCTACTCACCAACTTTGTACATATTTAGTGTTTTTGATCTTTTGATCTTTCTTTGCTGTAGATTTTTCAATTCCTACTATTAGTTCACACTCTCTCTATATATATCTTGTTCAAATTTTCAATCGTTAATAAAAGTACTTTTTATTCATCCACACAGGTTCAAATACATTTTTTTATACTTGTAGTGGATGACACTTGATCTTAATACAGTTTTTTCAAATATTAATTCATTAATTAAATTTAATTAATCAATTTTAGTTTTAGACTATATATATCTTGTTCAAATTTTCAGTCGTTAATAAAAGTACTTTTTATTCATCCACTCAAGTTCAAATACATTTTTTTAAACTTGTAGTGGATGACACTTGATGTTAATACAGTTTTTTCAAATATTAATTCATTAATTAAATTTAATTAATCAATTTTAGTTTTAGACCTAGAACGTCTCTTGCTCTTGAATAGTAATTTCCCTCTTGTTACTGTGTAAACGGTAGCATTGTGGTATCGCGAGCTTCTCCCGTCCTGTAGGTTGCGAGATCGAATCCCCAACCTGACAAACTTTTTCTCTCTCTCTCTCCCCCCTCCTAATCTCGCACAATAGGCAAGGTTCTGGCAGGCAATCCTTTTTTTCAATTCCTACTATTAGTTCACACTCAAATTTTTTCTTTGTTGACCTAAGTAGGAATTGACTTTAAAAAAATTTTTTTTATATATTACTTGTTTTTGTTTTATTTTCAGAATTTAATTGAAAATAAGAGCATTTGAAAATCTTGCACTGAAAGCAAGAAAGTGAATGAAAGTCTAGTACTGTATGTGCTGAAGTATATACAGTCTGATAAAAATGGTTCTATATCTTTATCAAAACAAATATGATTACTTTCAATTATACAAAACAAGTACGATTACTTACACATCTTAAATTTTTTTTTCTAATTTTCTAGGCTTTAAAACATATTGTATTAAGTAATTTCGTGTTTTCAAATCAGGAATATTGTATTCAATGCAATATTTTAACATGAACCCATACAGATCCCACTTTCAAACTTATACAATCATTTCAGTACTATATAAAGTATTATTAAAAAAAATTTGAAAAATTTTCAAGCGGCGCATTTTGAAAAATTCAAATTTTAAATTCAAATAAAATAAATTTTTCTAAGCCCTAATTGTGTTATATATCATTGAAAAAGGTCTTGAAAATTGCTTTAAAATGCCACCAATCTTAGCTCTCTAGCTCTTATTGTTGAAATTTTTTTGGATAATTGAATTAAAACACAAGGAGTGCGGTAACGAAGAAGTGAAAACATTCTTTCACTTCTGAATGTATTTGATTTCGTAATGTCTGAATGATTATATTTGGATGTAAATATATTTATACATAGCATATTTATACATGTATATAGCGTAATACATGAATATATAATACATTTATATTAAATCGAAATAGATTGAATTTGTTAAATTTGAATTTATTCTTATTTATTGAAACAGACTGCAAAAATTTTTTGCACTTGAGTAATTTGTATGATTTTTTAATCTGATTTTCTTTAATTTTAGTGACGCTATCTACTGGAAAAATAAACTAATAACATAGGTTTATAATTGAATCATCTTTCCTTTTTTCGTTGGCTTTGCAAAATATGAAGTAACAAATTTAGCATTTTCAAATTATTAATTAATAAATAAGTAAAAATTATTGTGGATATTTAAAGAAAGTAAATTTAAAATTCAATAATATACTTATTTCAATTTATTCATTTATTTATTTTGTTAAAATCTCTTTAAATCCTGTGTTATATATGTAATTCAGATTTTAAAACATACTAAATTGCGTAGAAGTTAAAAAAAAAAACTTATAATGAAAAGATTCCTATATATGTCAACAGATGGTGAAACTGATGCTTTCGTCAAACCGGCAATTGAGTGCCGAAATCGCTAGTCTTTCAAAATATGCATCCCGGCTGGGGGGAGGGGGGCGTAGGTGCGACCCCTCTGGTTTTCTTGGACACGTGCAGGATTCGAAAAGGGGGGGTGGGCCTTTTCCCCGGCGACGGAGTTTTTCGCCGTGTGTGCAAGCTCTACTTTTAGAACGACGTCCGATGGAAAATTTCCGCCATTGATAAAAACGCCGTGTGTGCAACGGGCCTTAGATCCATTTATAAGTTCTCGGCCCTTCCTCAAATACCCACAAGGCGTGTTTGGCTGGTTACGGCCCTGCAACGGGGTTGCCAACGTATGTTACCAACTGTGATAAGTCAAAAGTAATAAATATCGTTTTGCAAATAGTTGTATGTATTTGTTCTTGTTTTTGTCACTTATATTTTGACAAAAATTTTAGAATAAATACCAAAGATTGTGTTGCTTGCTTCGCTTTTGATTAGCTGGATATATTTCCCTTTTATTATCACATATCAATGATATAGTGACAGTTGTAATATTTTTTTCCCTTCCAGCTAGAAAATATATACCTTCTGAATTTCTTTTTTTTAAAATTTTTTTATCATAGCTGCTACATTTCCTTAAACACATTGCTATTTTGGAAGTAAAAAATTTCCGAAAAAATTGTAAGACGTGATGCGAGAAACCACATAAAGATTGACAATGTAAAAGCAACAAGCAATGACTTATCCAACACGAGGAAAGAAAATATCTGTTCTCCATTAGTGAATATCACAATAAAATATATGAATAAAAAAAGGGTTCTAAAGAAACTTTATAATTAATAACGCGATTCATAAGTCCATTAATTCAATAAATTTCTGACAACTGTTCTTAATGTGTGTCTTCTTTGAAACAGGAGGGTTTGATGAATTCCGAAAACATTATCCAGATCTTTGCGAAGAAAGGATTCGAAAATGCCCTCCCTTCACTTCTTTGTCTCAACCATGTTTACCTCTCACGAATCAAGGGCCAACTCGCATATTATCTTTTCTTTATTTAGGAACACAAATGGATGCCATGGACCAAGAAATCTTAAAGGTAAGTTTGGACTTGGATAATGCGAAAAAGGAGAGGGTGCGATTCTCACTTTTTCAAAAATAATGAGCGAACGAAAATTTATCGTCAGATTAATGAATAACATTTAAAATGTGTTGTAAAATGTTACATTATTGTTTTTATTTATAGGATTGCAATATAACCTATGAACTGAACGTGAGTACTACATGTCCTCAGCCAGACTTTTTAGCAGAAGGCCATTTTATGAGAATTCCTGTTAATGATACTTACAGTGAAAAATTGTTACCGTACTTTCCTCAGGCATTTAACTTTCTGGGTAACTTTTCGAATTGAAATGATTATTCCCCTTCCCCCTAAAATATTTGTTTTAACTCATCAAAAGGCAAATCTCGTTTTCTAGAAGAAATTAAATGAAATTAAAGTAGAATTTTTTTTAAAAAACTCATTTTGGATAATGATCTAATTTAATTTGTTTGTTGAAATGTGTTTAACATTTCTGCTCTTTGTTAAATTAATAACACGAGGGATTAAAGGCGAATTTCTAGAAGAGAATGTTTTTGGCTTTTTGATGGGTTAAACATATTTAGTAGCAAAGTATAAATTATTTTTTTCTCAAATAAAAATGACTTAAAATGTTTTATGAAAGGTTTTCTAATTGCTTGTGCATTAAATATAACATAAAGATATGTGTAGTGAACCAATGCGCTATCTTCCAGAAGCAGATAGTATATATTCCTTTGTTATTTTAAACATGTTAAAATTAACTTTTCAGCAAAAAATCCCGATAATTATCTAAACAAATAGAAATAAATATTTTTAGTGCAAAATGCATTGGGATTTTCAAAACAATTTCGTCTTTGGAAATTTATTGTCAACAACAGCTATAGCCTTTATGTAAGCTTAATAATTTTTAAAATCTAGGAAATATTATTTTAAACGATATTTTTTTATGTTGAGTGTATTTCCTTGGGATAAAACAGTTTATTTTTTTAATTTACGTAACTAGAAGTTTATTATCTAAAATAAATAAAAACTCAGGATCAAGCACGGTCTATTAAATTCAACTTTCTATTTCCATCTTTTACATTTTCTTGTTTTCTACACATTCTCTTTTCAAAGATTGGTAAAATTTAAAGATTTGATGAATGTGGATAGTATTTGTAGGGTTATTCATCAAGTCATGGTAACGTGTAGGGAAACCCTTATTTATTTATTCATTTGGATCTTAAATTTTTTAACTCTTAAATATACATAGGAATTAAATACCTATCTTATAATCATTTTATTTTTCTTTCAATATGGGACTGTTTCATTCTTTATTTCCATTTCAAATACTTATAAAAGAGCAAGAAATAAAGTCATTTAATTTTATAAAGTATATTTTTCATCATATAAACAGTCAATTTACACCACATTCGTTTGAACATAAATAAGTAATTTGCTAAAGTTTGTATCTCTTACTAGTCAATATGAGCATTCTTCCCTAATTGTATAGTAATAAGAAATGGTATCTCCTAATATTACCATTTAAAATTATCTTTCATTTTCTATGGAATGTACATTTCCTGCAGTATTAAATGTATTTTTTCACATTCATGGTTGTTTTAAACAGAAGGAAAAGTGGACTCGTTTGTGTATTTTAAGAAACCAATTTAAAAACGAAGTATACCTCTCAAGATTCCATTTACAACAAAAATCTGTATTAACATTCTGACAGAACGATATACGATTTGAAGTATTACTCCTCCCAAAATATCAAGGCGGTGAATATATGGGCACTCGCTTCTCGTGTACAATCGACACACAGAGAGTCCTCCTTTTGAAGTATGCACGATGGCAACTTACTTACCCCTCTTACTGATGTAGGAAAGACAAAAGTTTTCTGGAACATAGGCCTATACTTTTTGAAGAACCGTCTTCAGCTAATGTTTCGTTCAAGGCTTGCGAAATATCTGGGATAATATCGGATGAATTTTGGACCCTATCTAGGAAATGGTACGCTTCACCGGTACTTGGTGAAACCAAGTACTGGTGGAGCGTGCAGTGTAAGACTTGGCAAGATCATATTGGAATATTGACTTCCTATGCACAAAGGCAATCCACAAAATTCCGGTAATGCCTCCTCCAAACTACTTCATTATGCATTGTCCTATCATACGGATCTAAATCACTAAAGTCAGTATACCCTAAACATCTGCAAATTTGCTCACCACTGTATCTGGGAACTAGACCTCTTACTTTACACACTTTTGAGACAGTTTTTCCTTCAGTTGGCGGGGGCTCTCTATCCGATATTTATGTCATAAGACAGAAAGAGGCGATTCATCAGATCAAATCATCCTCCGCCGTTGAGTCTCATTTCAAGACGGAGGGTCCCTGACCTCTGACAAATCGCTTCCTCGGCTGAAATAGCGTTTACATGGGCTTTTGTTTGATCTTGCACAAACCGAAAACCAGGTGATGTGCCTGTTGCCATTAATTTCTCATGATACAGGTCGGTCTACTTTTCTTCACCTTGCACGAACGTAACGTACCAGGTATGTATTCCATGATAAAGCGACGCGAATTACGATCTTCTCTAGCAGTAGTAGCCAGAACCGGCCTTCTCTATAAAGGGGCCTGGGTGCAAGAAACCCTTTGGGCCCTAAATTTTTTGTAAAGTAAAAAAAAAAAAATTACAAACACGAACATATATTACTGATGCATGTTTATTTAATGCGTGATTTTGTTTTTGCTAATACATTAATTACTTCAGAAAAATTGCATTTTTTTGCAATTTCTTTTTCGATGCTTAATATAGCAAGTGCATTTATGCGTTCTGCACACATGCTTGACCGAAGATAATTCTTTATTAATTTTAATTTGCTGAAAGAGCGCTCAGCACTTGCTATAGTAACTGGCAACGTAAAGAAAAGTTTTAACACAGTTAATACATTTAGAAATAACTCATTATAATTATTATTATTTAGTATGTATATGTCTTGTGCGTTATTTACATCCCTTTCATTGAAAATCAATTAATGTGCAAGAGTACATCATTTTAGTTCTTGATCATGTTGGGCCCCCTCAATCGGGGGGCCCCGGTGCATAGCATCCGCCGAACCCCCCAGATGGCCGGCACTGGTAGTAGCTGGCGGTCTAGTGTTACTGCATCCAAGAGCAATGGAATCAATATCCTCGTGATGTCTGAGAAGAAATTGGATATTTAACTCGTTTTAACACAACTCATGAGCAAAAGTAAATTACAAATTATTGATTTCAGATTCGGTGAGAGCCTGTTTGAAAACTATCTCTGATAAATATGGAGATTTTTTTTAGTAGGTGGGCCTGAGGATAACACATTTTAGATCCATCACTTAATGAATGGAACACCTAAATGACACAGATCGTACATAATTTTCACTAGAAACCCACACTTGTTAATCGACTTCTCATAATCATGCACGTTAAACAAACCCCGTAGAACTCGATCTGAATCGCGATATATGCCACAGAAAAAATAAGAAGTTATGCATCAAGGAAAAAAAAAATTGTGAGGATATTTAATGTTGTTGATTTTTTTTTAGACTGGGAATGCTGTAGCAAATAACTTGATTTTCAGAGTAGTCAAACTTTCAAGAATGAAAATGAAAATCTTCATGTTATATACACTGAAATTGGCTTTGTTGTGTCGAATGTCTATTGTAATTAGTCTGCTAATAATGCAGAGCTATTGAAAGGCAAAATAACTTCATAAATTCTTAAACATAAAATACTTGCTTAGCACAGAAATTTTTTATTCCCAATGCTATGTCTTTTTAACAGTTAAATAAACTATTAAGTACTTCTCACTGCCACACATATTGTCAGCTATACGTGCCGCGATAATGTCTTAAAACGTCATTTATCTAAGAAATAATAACATGAGAATAAACCAGGGAAAAGTAGTGAAAATATCTCTCTAAATTCATTATTTTCAAGATATGCATTGAACATTGCTTTGTACATGTACATAACGTAGAACTTCAGTTTAAGTTATTTAATGATTAAGTTATTCTTACCATTTATAAAATCATTTAGTCGGTTTAATGACAAATGTAATTTCTAACATTTCTTTTATATCAACTATAATAGATGTATTATAAAAAATAAAAGTTCTATCGTGACATAAAATGTTTATAGTGCGATGCAAGCTGTACACTGGATTTATTACATAATACTAAAGTCTTTGTGTTACTTCTAAAGACAACTGAAAATGACAATTAATGTCACAAATATTATTACGATACCTCTGAAGTAGTATACAGGAAGGAGTATTTCTCTCGCAGATACTATAACTTAATTTAATATGCCCTGTAAAGTCGCAGGAAATATTTTGCATTAATATGTTTATTATTTATAAAACAATTTTCTAATATATAATATGAACATTTTTAGATAAAGTACGGGAAGGAAGTAGCTCTGTCTTAGTTCATTGCTTAGCTGGAATTTCTCGATCACCAACTATTGTCATAGGCTATGTGATGCGCTACTTGCATTTGTCGTCCGATGATGGTTATAGGTGAGTGTATCTCGTATTTTAATATGCATACTGGGCAGTGATACGATTAACAAGTTTCATATTTTCGCCTAAGCTTTTATTTGTAAAATCATTTTTGATATCTATTGAAATGCATCGTATGAGGGAACGAAAGACTGTTTTTAACGCTTCTCAAAGATTTAATTTCATGTACATGTTTACAGTAAATTTTGTTGCATTTTATTCCTGCTCGATCTCGAACATAGATGATAAATTTATTTTTAAAATTATATTTACATCCTTCGATTTTATTATGTCAGTTTGGAACTCTTAGCGCAGTCTAACTGATGGTTCTAAGTTTTGAACGTGTTCTCCAAAATTATCTTTATCATATCCGCCCAACTTTATCATATCCGCTCTATAAGCAAATCCATCTCTCTTATCCTTTTACCTTGATATGAGAGGGACGGTGTTTTAGTTTTTGTCTAGATACAGAGAATTAAGTTTTATTCTTAAGTTAAGTCATTATAGTTTTGCATACTTTCTTTCGCGTAAGGCCCGTTACACACACGGCGTTTTTATCCGTGGCGGAAAAAATCCGTCGACGTTGTTCCAACAGTAGACTACAGAAGTCAATTGGAGCTTGCACACTGGGCGGAAAAAAAACGATCGGTAAATTTTCCGTCGACGGTAGCTTGTGCAGCTGTCGAGTGCCACTATGCGCCGGCGGATGTTTTGACTACTGTTGGAACGACGTCGACGGATTTTTTTCTGCCTCGGATAAAAACGCCGTGTGTGCAACGGGCCTAAGTTTTCCATGATCTTAAATTAAGTTACTGAATAGACATAACTATTTTAATGTTTACGTTTCTAAGCCAGATTTTTACACTCGATTTTTTCCATAGAAGTTATAATATTTCAGATAAACTTTACGATTCGCATATATATTTTATGTTGTTAAATTAATGTGCCATATTTGTTGCATAGGAATATATTAATTAATTTCATATAATTTATTCTCATTCCGTATATATATATATATATATTCTAGGTATGTGAAATCGAAACGTCCAACTATATCCCCGAATTTTAATTTCCTTGGTCAATTACTGGAGTATGAAAAGGAACTGAGAATTGAAAGCATACTAGAACCCAATACAGAAGCAAGGACTGAATTACCTTTTTGCAGCCAAAAGCGTTTATGTAAGAGAGATACGCGCAAATTATCGCTTTCATTAGATATAGATCGAAAGGTAAATGAATCAGAAAAACTTTTGCCTCCCCGAAAAGAAGATCATTCGCCGACATCTGCCCTGGCTAAGCTCAGTTTTGATGTACCAAATACAGAAGAAAATGAACCATCTCTTTCTAATCTGAGAACACGACGAAGCAACAGTTGTTACGGAGACTGGCTTCGACCATATGCAGATGCAGCAAATGAGAAAAAGACCAATGAAATTCCTGCAATATCTAAGGTATTATCACCAGTGAAAGAGATAAAATGTGATGGCCTCATATCAGAAATTTCTGTAGGTTATAGTGAAATAAGTAATAAGTGCAAAGAATCAATTCGACAAAGAATCAGCCGGTTCTCTACGTCGAATTTTAAATCTCACGATTCACAAAAGTGTTCAGAAAATGTTCCCAGATACAAAAAAAGTAAATCCTTGGACTTCCGAAAGTATAAGTGGCATTCGGAGGACAAGAAAGGCAACGAATGCAGTTCTTTTTCTCCTAAATCAAATGCTAAGCTCACGAGTTATGTACCTCATGTAAGGTCTAGTGAAAATTTAGCTCAAACTGAAGATTCTGTGTTGAAATTTGGGACTTCGCAAGAACAATATTCATTCAGTAATAAAAATCGGAATGTCCAATATTCATTGTCATTAAACTCCGATTTGCATAAGCTCTCAGACTGCAACTCATCATTATTTGCCAACAGAAACTCAGATCACCGAACCCTTAATTTTAATCAAATGACAGACGATGTGTACTTCGAAGAAGATTATTTTAATAACAAAAATCTAGGATCAAATCCTTCTGCATCTGGAAACGAATTTTTCCCCTCCACATTCTTTGGCAGTAGAAGTCGGACTCAAAGCTCAAGTAACTCTGACTATTCTATGATGGATAATAGCGAGACGGCAAGCGTAAACATTAGAAGAAATAAGACAGGTAATTTATTTTATTATTTAAAGTGTATCATTGATATAAAATACCCGACTTCTCAATTATTTCCAAAGCGTAAATGGTTGACGTCTGAACCGTACAGTTTTGGTGACTTTTCACTACAAACGCCAACCAGAGACATTAACCGTGTGCGACCCTCCCCCACAAGTGGCGGAGGATTGCAAAAAAAGTTAGTCAAAAATATAGTCAAAAAAATCTAAAATATTTTTTCTTTCCTCCTGAGGTGACACAAAAATGCTTGGAGCTCCGAATAATCAGTTCTTTAAGAAGTGGAGAGTTGTTCCCGATTAAGTGAAAGGTTTTTTTTAAATTTCAGTATAAAATCATATGTTCGTAAATGTCAGAAATGATACCCCTTCCATTTTCTTCTCCGACGACCAGTTTCCTGCTTGGGGGGGGGGGGGGGCACGAAATGAATTCAGTTAGGGCCCTCCTCGTCGCATTGCCCGCTGGACGGTCCTTAAAATATGAAATATTATGATCTTTTCGAAATTGAATAACAAAAGAATTGATGTTTGAGTAGTATTCAAAAGTTATACAATGAGAAAAATAAATATAATATAAATAAAATGAGAAAAAAAAAATATAGCATCGAATTTTTATTATGGACCTTATCATTGTTAAAAACTATGTTAAGGCTAAAGATATAATCAGAATCTTCAGTTTCACAGTTTGAAAATGCGGGGAAAAACCAACTTTAAGTTTTCTACAATTTTCCGATTTTAACTGACCTTCTATTAATGCTTTAATATATTTTAAATTAAGTTTGGGGAGAAATTTTAATTAGAGGATTTGTTTATCCCTTTTTTTCATGGGTAATATTGATTTATTTTATTCTTACCATCAATACTTTACACTAAGCCTGCACAACATACGACCACCAGGCATTTTAAATACGTCGGATGGTTCAGTTCAGGGCCTTTTTATCGCATGGGCAAATCGGGACTTTGGCCAGGGTCCCCTGATGCTAGGGGGCCTCAAAACCCCCTTGGTGTATGCACCTAGTACTTCTAATAGTATGTATAGCCCATGGAGAGTTCTTATTTTTATAAATGTTCGTAAGGGGGGGGGGGCAAATAGCCTCTGCCCAGGAGCCCCCAGTGTTCATAATCGGGCCCTGGTTCAGTTGAAATACGGAAGCTTACATGCAATAAATAGGTCATCTTAAGCATCTGAAGTATGTAACATTGACTCCCGCTTTTAAAATAAAAACAGAATACTTACTTCTGGGATCATTCGAATTTCTGGAAAAGTAATATTTTGCCAAACAACATTCAAAGGTATAAAAATTTGTCTCAATTGAAAATATTTGGTCAGAATAATAAAGATATTTTGCGTGTCGAAAATCCCCCTCTACCTCTACAAATTTATTGAAGACCAAAAATACCGATTTCAAACCTTTAAGTCACCAGTATAAGAAGTAATCATTTACTATTTAAATATGAATGATCAATCTTATTAATATTATTACTATACGCAACGACTATAATATCTATGTTGAGAATATTTTATAATCAAATGTAATCTGACACTAGACTCTTTTAGACATAAGGGCTTCATACAAAATTTGGCAGTAAGTAGTCCGACCACATTTAGTTTCACAGCGTTAACTAATAACTACAAGCCTGCTTAAATTCTATGGTAGCAGATGACCTCAAAACTCAATCAACCAACTTTCATTTAATGTTTCTGATTTTTTTTTTTCAAAAAATATACCGTTTTTGTCACATATCTTTATCCCTGTGCAGTGGCGGATTTCCGCACAGACGGTGGAGGCGCAAGCCTCGGGCTCCCGGAGCCCCCAAATCAACCAAATTATTTTTGCTACTCACATATTAAATTTTTTTTTTATAGGTAGTCACTATTGTGTACACTGTGAAGGCAAAAACATACAATTTCCCTTAAAGATTTGTAAAATTGAGGTCTAACGCTTGCATAATGATTTAACAGATGTTTGGAAATTTCTAAATGGGATATAAAGATATAACACTACCGACATCGACACCCTTAATCTGACCTCCCTTAAGTCCTTGCCGTCTCTATATTATTTTTATCTCGATGGTCAGTATCCATTTTAAGTCATTCGCTTTATGAGTGCGGTGTTTTGAAATCTACTTTCTCGGTATTACAATTTTTTTTGTAAGTAAGTTTGATTCTGTCACTACATTATTATTTTTTTTTTCAAACTTGTTTCTAACGTCCACAATATGTTCAAAAAGGAGTTTTTAAACAGCATTGCACCTTGTAGCAAATTTGTATTTATTTTTCGCGCACGACATAATTACATCTAACTTTACTCATTAGTACTTTATCATGATGACCGAATGGCTAGGGCGCTGGCTCCCAGTACCAGAGTCTGTGGGTTCGACTGCCACTCTTGGCATGGACATTTGCAGGCGGTCGGAATCGGCTTTAAGCAGTAGGTTCCGGTCTAATTAGCCCTCGTGTAGACGGCAAAAAATGACCGTAGCGCTCTAAACCAAACCAAACCAAACCATTATATTATATTATAAAATATTTTAACTACGCAATAAAAATGTGAACGTATGATTCCGAGGCTCTCTTAAAGGAAGTGACCTCCAGCTCGCACCAGCAAGCAACTAAACTTGGAATATTTTAAAAAATGGTTTTTTTTGTTTGTTACGTTGTTCAGATTTAAAAAATAAAAAGTTTATAAAAAAATTCAAATGTCTTTTTTGTATTTAACTAAGTGAACTAATATTTAAAAACACCAGATTGAACCCCAAATTTATTTCTACCTCGGGGCCCCTCAAATGCATAATCCGCTACTGTCCCTATAATGAAGACTAAGTATCCTCACTGTGAGTGACCGTGTGATATAAATATTTTCTTCGAAATTATGAACATTAAATAACCCTGATATCAACATTTCTTCCATCTCACAGAGTTACCTCATCCTACTGGATCCAGATATTCTCTGCAGGATTCAAAGACTTTCCATGAAGATCGTGGAATTCCTGTCTCTCCCATGTTATCTTGGTCTCGGAAAAGAGGTGCTGATTTTGACACTCATCAGGTTAAAGGTACAAATAACTTTCCTATCAGAGATAAAAGAAAATATGAACCTTTTAAAAAATCTATTTCTTCAAACTTCATGGAAGACTGTTTAATTCACAAAAATGAACATTCAGCTGCAGTCTCAGTTTCTTTAACAGCTAATCAGGATAATTTTTTAAATGATTTCAGTACTCGATTATATCGTGTACAGTCTTGCCCATTAATACTATGGAGAGACTCATCATCCTACAAACATGACATGATTAAAGAATTTCCTCTCCAAAAAAATTTTGGAAAAGATCCGTATTGTTCAACTACATACATCAGTGGGGCAGATAAAGAACTACCATGCCATGAGTCTTGTCCTGATGCATTAAATCTTGGTGTTGTAGACAACTTTTTAGCCCTAATATCACACCGTCAAAAAGATTTTCGTCGAAATATTCGGATGGTAAAAGTATCTTGACCTTTTTAGTAATAGTTTTAATGCAAATAACATTCTCCAGGTGCACACATTCCTTTGGACAAATAAACAAAATCCGTAGCCATCAAGTTGGAACTTACTGTATCTAGAGTGCAAGTACAGTACATTTAAATTTAAAAATAAGTTTTCTAAAGTAGGTTCACTTAATCTCCAGGTTATAACTGTAATGTTCTTTACATCAAATTAAAAACTATAAATATACACACAAAAACACATAAATCACTTTCATATGCTGGATATGTAGATACCAGTCAAGAAAAATAATTTAAAAAATAATTTGAAAATTTTCTGATAACATTTTTATTTGATAACAGTCAGTTACAATCCTGTTTCTCACATGAAAAATTTTGAAATTACGTTAAGATTGGAAATAATGCATTGCCCTGAGAGATCAGAAACACATAGCATTCATTCTGTTTTCTGATGCTCAATTAGATAAACATTTTATTCTGTTCTCTTGACGCACAAAGAAATAGCCACTAAATGTATGCACAACTGTTAACATTTTTATGAAATGAGATTTCTGTATTCATTTCAACAAAGATTTCACAGACAGAACTTATGTTTTTAGGATGCTTAAATAAACAATAATTTACCGTATAATTAGATATTTTCCTATCAGAACTACTGATACAGATTTTAGAAAAGCCCCCCCCCCCCACAGAGTACATAAAAAAAACTGGGTGTACTTTTACTATTTTACAAATTTAATACTGATCAACACACATATCCTGTCTCTATAAAAAGTAAAATCTTTTACTTTCAAAAAGGAAGTGTCTTCTCCCACATGTTGATAGTTAAGTTTGAAGCATTTACTGCTCATATGAATTTTTCTAGCTTTTACAGAACTTCATTTTTCTGTTTTGACATTTTTGCAGCAACCGATTAAATGCTTAGAGCTGTTTATGCCTCTTTGCAGTGAAACAATTTTTTCCAAATGAGAATGAGATATGTATTAAAGAGATGTAAAAAATATAATTTTCATTTTTCATCCAGAGAATATGCAGAAAAAAGTTTTACAAGATAAAATATTTTGATTTATCATTGAGAATATTTAGTATGTAAACTCCATACATCTTAATACTCAGAAATACAAAGATTAAACTCTTTATTTATAGACTATGTACATAATTATAAAAGACAGTTGATTACATTTTTTTTAAACAGAAAGGTCAGTGTTTTATTCAGAAAAACTTGTACAAATTGTAGATTTAATCGAGCTGCATGTAATTTTTAAGACTGTTCTGTGAATACAATTCATTAAAAGTATGATAAAAAAAATAAAACTAGACCTGAAAATGGAAGACATGAGTTGGCTAGCATATCACAGAATTTAGTTTTGTTAGGTATGAAAATTACAAGAAATGCTCTAAAAATATACAATCTTTTAATAAATAGAAAACTTGTAAAACAAGTAAAAAATTACACAGAAAATGTAAAAATGACTAAAAGCCTTTCTAGTTGTAGGTCTCCCATATAATCTTTTCATAAAAAAATATTTCAATTTGCTAAATACATATAAAAGTAATAAATTACTATTATACAAATGACTGTACAAATTTAAACAGTTCATTCTTTTAAAACTATGTGAATACAATATATTCTATCATATATTTCCTAGTTTTCATATCAATATTTCATAGAAATTACATAAAAGTACACTGTTTGAAGTGTAGTCTAAAATCATGATAAAAACTTGTATATATATATACAAAAAGAAAATCTGGAAGACTTCATTCATCACATTCCTGATTCAGCAATTCCTTCATCATCTAAAAAATTTAAAATGTATATACAGTAATGCAGACATGGTTAGAAACAATGAAAAAGTTGACTGCATAGCAATTCTTTGGTATGCTGAAAAATTGTAATAATTTGAACATCCAAACAAATTATTACACTTTTTCTGTTAAAATAACCTTAGTTTGTAACTCAAGAAACAAACTAAATGGCTATCTGATAATGAGGAAAATTAAACATTCATTTTTGAGGTTTATGCTTCCTCTAAACATTGGGAAAAAATAAATGATCATGCATATAATTTAGTTATAAAGATAATATATCGTCATAACAAGGGTTAGTAAAATAAACATTACACATACTTTATTATATCTACTTCTAATGGCTAAACTTAGTAAGGAAACTAATGGCTAGAAATGCAATTATCATGCAACAGAAAGGAAATCAATGCAATCATTGCAGTAGTATGGAATCAATGCAATAGCAAGGAATGCATTTAATTTAAAATAAAATAAACTAGTATACTGATATAAAAATATATATAATTCTCTCTCCATACCATCATGTCTTTTACAACCACTCTCACTTTTGGTGTTGTCTCCAGCACTCAGTAATCAAGGGGGAAATTCCCCATTTAACTTGATAGCTAAAGGGGATTTTAGAAAATCAAGGGGGAAGTTTGAATCCACGAAAACAAAGCATATTATGCAATAAAATATATTCTCTTTATTTTTTAAAAAAGTTACATAAACCATGAGGAATATTTTAGTATGTAGAATTTAATATATTGATTCACCACTTTATAAATTAAACATTATATAACTTTAGTTCCTTTAATCAAAATTTTAGAACAAAGATGTATATAAATATGTTTGCTTTTATAATGCCCTCTAAATGCTATTAGACAGCCTAATTTTCCCCAGACTTTTTACTATAATTTAGCAAACTTTTAAATTAAAAGGAATTTTTTTTAAAATTAAATCTTTTTTTAAATAGAAATTTAAATAGAAACTCAGTGCTCCAATTTAATCTTTCGTATATACTTAAGAAGCACTTTATTCATATAAGATATGCTGGCATTCAAAATTGCAAGGCTTTTCATTCCTTTTTCTTTCTAAATGCTATGATAAATTTCATAAATAAAAATTAGAGCTATGATCCTGTGTATGTTTTTGAAATTAAGTTTATTTTTAATTAGTTGAAGGCAGTACTTCAGTTGAATTTGGAGATCATCTAACCTCCTACTAAACTATGTGGAATTTTTCTAATGCTACATGGATGAATCAAATGAAAGTGGGCCAAGCCAGTAACACCAGACTGAATTATTTCATGCCAAAGCATTCATCAGCACTGAAGCATTTGTGAATTGACTAACAAGCCTGTGGATTCCAGATCATATGTATGTCCTTTGGTTGCTGCATCAGAATTAGTGTAACTGTTCCCAACACATCAGCATTCAATGCAAATTTGCAACCCTACATATCCTTCTTCAGTGCATTCTAAAAATATTAGTCTCAGTATAAAAGTTCAGGGTAGATGGGAGAATGCACAAGATCTTTCCATTTTGGTATTCCTGTGTGTTTTCATGGCACTTTATGGGTCCTGCAGTGTTATGAAACATGGTGATACTTCTTGATAATTAATCACACAGCAGGTCCATGACAGGAAAGGGGAAAAAAGATTGAGCACCTTCATATGGTTCACCTTTAATCTTGTTCTAATGGCACATTAAAAGATGCATTTTCTGGACCTTTTTTCCCTCTAAGAGTAGATTTTAAAATGCAATGTCCAAGTTTTCCCAAAAACCCTTTTAGTTTAATTCGTTCCATTAATTATTTTAGCTTCACAGCACAATACATAAATTACTTAGAATTGTTTAAAAACTTAAGCACTGAAATATTAAAATTTAAAAAATTATGCACTTTTCATTTCAACATCCCCTTTCTGATAAAAAAAAAAAAGAATTAAAAAATATGCATGTGCTAATGTGCCATTCGAAAAACTCATCATAGTTTAACATAGGATTTGAAGATCTATAAGAGCAACTGAATCACTGCCTAAATGACCATTCCCCATAAAAATTATATGCACAAATTTCTGTCTTTATGATTCATAAACATCATTAATATAATCAATGAACAGAATTCACGATTAGGAGAAGTATCAACACTTGAGAGATATAGCAAAATCTTTGTATAACCTAGGTGCTAAAAATTAACCAGACCAATTCTTTTTGTTTGTTATAATACAATCTATGAATGAATTACTTGCTCACCATTTAGCTGCATTATTAGTTTTACCACAACAGTTAAATGGATAATTCTCATTTGAGTTTTGCTGCTATTGTTTGTGAGATTTTTAAATAGGTATCACTGATACAAAACTAGATTTTTAAAAAAAAATTACACTCATGAATCGGGCATTGTGATTTTAAAAAAATTATCAAATGTTATGTTAACCTGTAGGTTAGTATAAACTAATTCTAACGTTAAAATTCAACATTAACTGAATAAATGGGAGGAATTCAAAATATCAATAGAATAAGCATTGTTATGGAATTCTGTTGTTACATCAGATATACAAGTAGAAAAGAATCTGTACATCTTTCATCTAGAATCGCACACTTTCACACACATGTATATCTAGATGACTTCCTACCTTAGTTATCTTTGTAACTTTTAATGATGTGCTTGAGTCCACAATAATGTGCACTCAAACACACCATTAAAAGTTTTTACAGTTATGTGGTATTAGTAAAATCTCACAAGTATTACAATAGATCATCATGCTTGGGTTATAAACAAAAAAAAATCACCGCTATTTAACAATGTACTCTAAATAATAAATTAAGCCAATGTAAGAGAATTTATATATTCTTCTGCCTTACTTAAGAAGTGTTTAATGTTCTAATGAGAAACTGCCAAATCTGAAAGCTCTCTAGCTCAAAGTTCAGTAGATTAAAATAAATGAACCTGATGTTTATTAGATTTTCAAGTAATATTTTACAGAAATGAAGAGTTACAATATAATTTTTATAAAAGCTATCTCTACTTCTAATGGTTTTATAGCATATTAAGAAAATAAAACTAGTATAATAAGAGATTTACCTTCATAACCTTGATTTTCATGAACTTCTTGCCTTAAAGGATCCATGATATCTTCATTGCCCTCCAAAACACATAACAGGCACTGATGTATGCAGATATATTGTTGCTAAAGAGAAATAATAAAAAAATAATATTAAGTAATTATTCATATAACTTAATAATTCATTCTTTAAGTTCTTTTGAATACTATATTACCTCATTTTGTACCATCCACACTCTCTCTTTCCTCATTTCATATACTATAGCAAAAATATCTACATAATCATGTTTCTGTATCTTCTGCAATATGTGATCCAAAGCAATAAATGTCCCTGATCTTCCAACACCAGCACTATTGCAACAAAATTTTTTTAATTCTTATTATAAAAACAAGTAAAAATAGAAAATTTCACAATTTTATTTAAAAAAAATACAAAAATTATGCCATTCAGAATAAAAATTGTTTACAAACTTAAATTATTTGGTCACTTATTTTATGGGTGATTTAAATTTAATAAATGTCAACCTTCAACATGACTAATGTTAGAAATTTAAATATCAGGACATGGCCTTGGTAACTGAAAGTGAAATTTTCAACAATAAAGAAAATCCTCGTCTTAACTTCATGTTCGATTGCTTGGCATACATACAAATAAATATGTGAGTGTGGCCATTCTCTTTAACACTGAAACTATATCTGATATAAATGTCTCAGTTATAACACAATTATTTGTTTTAAATCTTATAAGAACCTTGTTATATCATTTTTAAATCAAAGATCTGAAAAACTGTGAAAACAATTTTACAAAGAATGTTCTCAGTAATGTTAAACTATGAATATATGTTTTGAAAGTTATGTTGAATCTTAAAAATAAAGTTTAATTTTAACATATTGTTAAAAAAAAATTCTGTGCATATTAGTTTTTTAATGCAATTTGTACTTTCTATACAATTGTACTGAAATAAGATGTGATTTCAATATAGTATTCAAGTTTCAGGTTGTAAAACTTTTAGTTTATGATTGTTTGAAAAGTGAACTGTAATTTAAGTTTTTAACTGTAAATTTATCTTAAATTTTTATTTCCATTTAAGGAATTGAGAATTTAGTGATAGCTAAATGCTTAAGAGTGATTTGCCATATAGGGGAAATAATTTAGATCAGTAGCTATCATAACAGAAAGTCTGTATTTATGTTACATGATAGGAAAAAACAAAAAAATTATGAACATTCATAGCGTCAAAGCTGCAACTGTCAAAAGACTTAAATTCATGATGAGTCGCACATTAGAATAATTTGCAAATTGCTCAATATTGCTATTACGCAAATAGGCAGTTGATTGATTTCACTGTCTTCTATCTAGAGATTTTAGAAATATTTCAAAAGGGTAATTTTCAAACATATATCAATATAAATATATGTGACTGAAGATACTTAAATATTTGCCGAAGTTTCACCATGGCACATTTTGATATTATACTAACATTTTACCCCTGATTATATATCATCTATTTTCCATTGAAAAAACTGAAATGATGTCAGAAAAGATATATCAGAACTTTAAAAGATAATTATATGCAGAATTTTACTAGCTTTTTAAAAAGGTTAAAATATTTAAAATTAATTATGAATTTAATTTATAAATTTAAGAATTCCCTAATGGCAGGATAAAAAGATTCTATGTATGAAAAAATACTCTTGGATAGCATTCTTTGACTGAGAAAAAAGTTAGATCTATGAGGTGATTTTAGATAGCAAAGGTAGAGAGAGTGTTTTTCCTGATATCTTTTTTATGAATAATATGATTAGTTGAAAATGTGTTTATAAGCATCTAATATTCTTAGTTATCACTGGTTCTTATTCATGGTTACTTTTAGTATTCTGACAAAGAAATTTTGATGTAGATATTTATTAAAAAAGAAAATGTAAAAACAGAATTATTTTTCTTTGTAGTATGTGTGTGTGTGTGTGTGTATGCTTGTGCATGTGTGACTGAAGATTTAAAAAAAAGGGAAAAAAATTGTTTGAAATCTATAGGGCATATTGATGTTTGTTTATCATTTGAGAATTTTACTTAAAATCTTACAAAGTATGAGCACAAATACATTTGCATTGAAATAACTAATTCTGGTTAACAAAAAAGAGAAAGATAAAAGATTTTTAAAAAAGTACCAAAGCCCAATTGCAAACCATTGGACCTAAATATTCATGTTAGTTAATACTTATTTATACTATTAAAGCTCTATATATTTAATCTAATCACATTTATGTAGTTCATTTTGTACTCTAATTATGTACTAGATTTTTTAATCTAACATCTTTTTCAATAGAAAAATATCTTATGAATTAATCATTCAGTACTTGTGTGTATATAGTATTTTATATATGTAATATATAAATTTGATAAAATACTATTAAGAACTAATCAGTTTTCAAACTTGTCATAGTTTATAGTTTAATATCTGCATTTAAAAAAATGAATTCTAATTCAGAAAATTTCTATGGGAATTATTAGATTAAATAGTTCAATTTCCCAATCTATTTTTACTGTATTGAATCTAAGTGTGTATGTGATAGACATATCTTTTTAAATATCTCACATACATTTGAAACAGCATTGTTGTCATTAGTTTACATGAAAACAGTGGTGCTAATCAAATTAATTTAGGATTTTATAAATGTTAATATAGAATGTAACTCAAGTGATTGATTTCAGTGTGTTCTATTCTGTGCGTCTACAGATTTTAGAAAACATTTCAAAAGTGTAATTTTTTAAATATATATCATGTTATTAAAGATATTTTCATGCTGAATTATGTTTTTTTATATGCAACTATTACATAAACACACACTATTATGTAAGAAAATAGGAACTATAAAGTTATACACGAAAGAAAATTATTTACTACACAAAAATTTTACACGACTATGGAATTTTAGATTTACATTTATAAACAAGTTTAACATTCAGTACTTTTTCCATATTTTGCAGCAGACTTTAAAAATTTAAGTATAGTTTTTATTTGCCTAAAATATAAGTGAAAGATTCTGACAAACCCTTGAAAAGTAAGAACTGAAGACTGTGAGTAGATCATAATTAAACATTAATAACAATTGTTTTTTTCTCATTTAAGATTTGAGACCATCAAATAATTAAAATATACTAATACTGAATTCTTTATTTTTTGTATAAGTCAAACTGAAACTGAAAAAAAATAAAAAATAAAATTCTGTAATTTCATCACTGTGTAATGCATTTAAAGAAATTTGTAAAGTCAATATTAAGATATGCAACATTTAGTATGCTACTAAAAGGAAAAATACATATCCAAATAAACTTGAGATGCACAGCTGATCATGATATGTGCAACACATATAGAGACTTAAAGCATAAAATAAATATATTTACCTGCAATGTACAACCACTGGTTTATTATCTGGAGGAACTCTATCACGGAATGTACGTACAAATTTGACAAGTGTTTGAGGAGGATCTGGTACTCCAAAATCAGGCCAAGTGGTGAAGTGAAAATGTCTGATTATTCGTGACTGGTCACCCTGAAAAAGTGAATAGCATCTCTTTTGCAAGAATTTCAAAATAATTACCTGGAATCTCATTCTTTATACAGTTATGAAATATCAACCAGAAACAAACAGAATAAAAAGGCAGTTTCCAAAAGAAACATATGTACCACATACACACACACACACACACCAAAAAAAAAAAAAAAAAAAAAAAAAAAAGATCAGTACAATAGTTGAAGCTGAGAAATAAATAATGATACATGTTAAAATGGAAGAAACTATGTACAGTTGATTTTTGTATGAGCTTTTGCACTAATTTGTTTCCAAATAAGAACATTACTTAAGTAACATTATACAATGCAAATGTGTAAGATATATAACTTTAAGATTTGCAGCATGAATCAAGTAACAAATCCCATAGATTTTGAATGAGAACTCAAAATTTAATGATTCTTTGTCAGAATCAAACATTAAATAAATAATTGCCAAAAATACACTACACTGGAGAAAGAAACTTGTTTGGTATCTTTTATCAAATAAATAAATTAACATCTGAATTAAATAATACTGTTTAAAAAGATATATTAGATAATTGGCAGTAAACATTCATGCTAACTAATTTTATAGCAGCAAGATTATTAAAGAAGATACTTAGAGGATGCAAGATTATTTAAGAAATTTTGATAGCTATATAATGCTGACTCAATATTTATAAAAAAAGTAAAAACACAAAATGAAGCAACAAAGAATTCACAAATGTAATTGCTAGAATGCTTTGCAACTTCCCATATAAATGCCATGGCACAATCATTTTTAGATATCAGATATTTTTAAACTTTTATAGTAAGTGAAATGAGTGCATGTAGAATGAACAATTTCATGTTAACAACAGGGAGGATACTTCAATCAGATACACATTCAAATTTCCAAGAAAAGCATGAATTATTCAGTATACACATACTTCTGCCTAAATGTACTTACTCTGGAAACTTTGAATTCAGATATAGTCCATTTTGAATACTGGGATTCATTAAGAATTGTGACTTGAATATCCCCATAGTAAACAGGCTGTGTATCATATGGCCAATAATGATCACATTTTTCTCGTCCTTTTTCTACACACCTAGTTAACATCACTACAGCTCGAGAGTTCTGTTCCCATATCATTCTCCAAAAGTCATCTCGAGTACTGTGCAATGGACCTTGAGTTACAATGAACTCTCTAGGGGAATTATAACCCTAGAAACAAAGAGAAATAAACAATCAGTTCAAAATAACAATGTCTATATTTGCAATAAAAAAAGGCATTATCAACATTTGATATAAAATATTCAACAGCTACACTAGATCATTACTTAGTAAATAACCACATTTTCATAATTAAAAAGTTTTGATACATGTGACCTTATTGCTTGAATTGACACTTCTTGAACAAGCTCTGGATGGCAATCAAATAATCCATACAATTGGGCTAAAGTTGAATAGGTTGAACTCTAATTTCTGGTATCACTTCTTCTGGTATAATTTTTGGTATCTGAGCTCTAATTTCTGAATAGGGGGAAGTCTAATTAATGGAAGGATTTAATGTTTCAGCTTTCAATGTAGCAGACAGGGCCAAACATAACAAATCAGGCCTTCCAGAATAGAATCCCTTGTTGTGAAAATGCTGCCAGCACAATTTAAACCAAATATCCTTAGGAGTGACATCTGGGAAGTTGGTAACCTCCTCTAACCCCTAAAAAAACCCACGGAGGGACTTTCTGACCTATAGATTAAACATACCCTATACCTAGCATAGACAAAGAGTGTTCAGTGGTGTTTGTTGGGATTCAAATTGAACACCCTCAGTACTGAATCCTAATCTGCTAATCATCAAGTTGCTCTAGGCTATAAGGTTTTACTATAGACAGAGAAACAAAACTGAATACAGGTTACAAACACATCATTTTTAATTGGGTTTCTTAATGTCATTTAAAACTGCCCATTCGATAATCTATTTCAACAAGAGATAATTTTATTGACTAAGTTTATTTTCACATTATTTGATAAGCAGTAGGTATGAGGTGGCTTACAGTAGATAGAGAAACTGTATTTTAAAACAGGTAAATTTAAAATTATTTTAGTTTACATTTTTTAAAATAAGCATTAAGAGCATATTATAGCCTATACTTACAGGGATATAATTTCCATTTATATAATCTGATCCTTCTTCATCATCAGATGGCATGAGCTTTACACGTGAATGATCATATGGAAGAATATTGGTGAATCTATTTTTTGGACGATTCACTGGTAGGTCAGCAGCATTACACGGTTTATCTCTGCCAACATGTTTTAATAGTTCAAATTCTTCAGAAAATCTGAAATCTGAATCTGCTGACAGGAAGCGATAGTGATCAGTAAAGTCTTTTAACTTGACTGGTCGGCTGAAAGACAATGCAGCAAACAATTAGGAAAATATAGAGAGAAACTACATAAATGAATAGAATAAGAAAAGGAAATCACCAGTGAGAACAGTAACTATTATTTGAAGAGACTGAACCAAGAAAATTAATCTTAAATTTTGCAGAAGAAATCATGCATTCAATTCCAAGTCCTTCATTAAATTTTGACATGAAACTAACTAAGCTACCCTTATTTATTCCAGCTACATTTTTAATATAACCTACATGTGCTACTTAATTAAGAGTAGTTAATTAATTTTTTATTTTATTTTTATTTTGGCTCATGGTACAGCAAAGTAAAAAATATTACACCAAAAGTTTGTTTTGTTGCTAAATGGGATGAGATGCTTAATGAAGATTCACCGTGGTAAAGGAAAAGTAAAGTTTCAACACACAGTTTAAAATGTAGGGTTAACTGTTAGGGAAAATCCCGATTAGCTTTCCTCTTCTTCCCCTAACCTTCCAGCCACGTAGCAAGAGCGATGTATTTACATCATTTCCCACCTCCACAGCAATGTGTAAGCATCGTCAGACGCCAGTTGCGTCATGCCAGCTTAACGACGTCATTCATCCAACGATGACGCCATACCATCAGTTAAGAGTGACGTCAACACACATCACGTAAAAATTAGCATAATTAACTTTGCTATTCTCCTGCCACGAGGGAGCGTGGCGGTCGACGCCGGTATAAATACCCAGCCCGATCACTTAGACGGGGTAGTATTCGACGTGGTAGTAGACGGTAGTATTAGACGGTGCGGGTGAGTGATAGTTGCTGGGAACCGATGAGGAGATGATCTAGCACGACTCAGCGCAGCTCGTTTTGAAAGCCAGGCTCTACAGAGGACCCGTATTAGGAGGCGGCGACCAACTTGCCAGCAGTGCACTGATGCTCTAGTCGTCTCGACCTTGCATGCCCGCAGGTAGCCACGGGATGGTTTTTGTGCCAGGAAGGCACTATCTACTTTAAGTGTTTTTTTTTACCACGATGGTAAAACCTTGCCTCGACCAACTGTGAGTACTATTTTATTTTCTTCTACTCCTCGGCGAGAACACCCGAAAGCCAACGTTTTAGAATAACACTACGAGCTGTGTAGTGCGTCTGTAAACAAGACACTTTAATGTCGTTTTACTAAATAAATGTATTTGTTATTTTACCTAAACCTTCGTACGTCTTTTTAACATCTTGCATATCACACAACAAAGCTAGCTAGCGTTGCTCTGACTATATCTAAAGATTAAGAGTCCAACCTTCCCTGCTAGCCAGTACGACTCTGCACTCTTAGCTATCAGGAAAGTTTGGGGCATTCCTGCCCCCAAATCCTAACTAATTTTTTTTGGTTGGGAGAGCCGCCAGGTTCTAGCGGCTCAATTCCGTAACATTTTGGTTATGGGCCCCAGGCCCTAAAGTTAATTCGTAAACAACTATTTTTTTTTTTAACTTGAGGGTGACTTTGATCTAAAATAGCAGAGCACAACACGAAAGCTTTGTGATATGTGAGAAGCTAAGCGTCGAAGGTATAAACAAAAGGTAAAGGCCCTGAATTTATGAAATTCTATATTTGGGGGGGGGCCTATTTGTATATATATATAATATTTAGTGTTTTAAATACTGTCTTGCATTTTTTTTTATATGCTTATATATATATATATATAGATTTACATACTGTACTTGTAACTTAAAACATGGCCTCTTTACAACCCCATATGGCTATAGATAAATTGACCGAGGAAAATTTCCATACCTGGGTAGCAGATATTAAATTTGTACTAATATCCCTTAATGCGTGGGACATTGTGAATAACCGCGAAACTAAACCGATAGCAAGTGGGGAAAATTTAGCTGAGGTAAGGGACTTTGAAAGAAGAACCCGACTCGCTTTATCTACAATCTTTCTAAACCTATCCCCTGCGTTTAAGTCGGTCGTGGAACATTGTACCACCCCCCAGGACACATGGTCAACCCTAAATAGGCATTTTCAGCCTGACAGTCGTAGCCGGCACATGCAATTATTTACCGAACTGGTTAATTGTAAGCCCTACGCTAGCGAGAAAGTTAACATGTTTGCGGCACGAATCCGCAAGTTAAACGAAAGCCTAAAGGGAATAAATCAAGAAATAAATGAGACTTACCTCTGTTTCCAGCTAATCCGGTACTTACCATCGGAGTTTGATCACTTAGTGCAAACTATACTTCGTTGGAAAGATGCGGAATTTAAATTTGAAGCCATTCTAACTGAACTAGTCGCCGAAGAAACCCGAATTAGCGTGCAGAGACAGGATAAGCGTGAAAACGCTACTTGCGAAACGCAGAACACCTTTTCGGGTCGGCATAATTCTCGAAGTTGGAATAAAGACAATTTCCGACCGAAAACTCCATCGAGAAGCCCTTCTCCCAACAAACAAGTCCATTTTGGGAAATACCCAAGTGGGAAATCACCGGGGCCTAGAAAATCTAAACGCTCGTTCCGGCGAAACTCACCAAATAATGAAAAACCCCAGAGCCATTATACTGTAGAAGCCCTATTTACATCTCACAGTAATCCAGGTGACTGGGTCGTCGACTCAGCGGCAACCCATCATTTTTGTAAGGATAAATTCCTATTTGATGGACCCCTTGAGGATGTAAATGATAGGAGCCTAGCAGTTGCTACTAGGGGAAAGCCTATCCCTATCAAGCAAAGAGGGCCAGTCGACCTACTTTGTAAGGGCGAGAAACGCGCCATTACGCTTATGCGTGCATTGTATGTACCATCTCTAAGGCGCAATATAGTTTCATTACCTTTACTTGACGAAGATGGATTTACTTTTGAAGGGGGAAATGGACAACTCCACGTTTACGATAAAGATGGAAAAGGTTATTTCACAGCTCGCAAACAGGGGGAATTTTTTATGCAAACAGCAGCTAACCCCAGAACAAGCTGCGAGAAAGAAAGCTTACCAACACGAGAAAGAAACTCAATCGAAGAAAGGTAAGGCTTATGAAACTACAGCTAAAAAGAAACGAAATACCCTAAGCAAAAGTAATCAAAAACCTGCCAGTGCATTGAGCAGATGGCACCGCAGAATGGGCCATATGAACCCTGAACTAATCAGCCAGTCTTTTACAAATAAAAGTGTCAGGGGTGCTCAGGAGGTAAAATCATCCAAACTTTTTTGCGAGGATTGCAGGTTAAATAAAGCTAAACGGGTGACATTTAAACCAATCGGCCAAACTAGGTCATCGAAACCACTAGAACTTTTACATCTAGATTTGTGGGGACCTGCTTCAACGACGGGATATGCAGGAGAGAGGTATTTTTTGAGTATCACCGATGATCACTCAAGGAAAATCGCCCTGTATCCGATTAAAGATAAGACAGCTACTTTTCCCACCTTTTTAAATCATGTGAAACGTGCCGAAAGATTCCTTTCAACTAAGCTCAAAGCTATCAGAACTGACAATGGTAAGGAGTTTGACAACTCACAATTCCAAGAGTATTGCCGTACGAATGGTGTGGCCCACGAATTTACCGATATTATTCGCCTGAAATGAATGGAGTAGCAGAGAGGTTGAACCAGACAATAGGGAATACCCTCCGCACGATCCTAAATTCAAGTAAGGTTCCAGTAAAATTTTGGCCAGAAGCCGTCCGCTATGCGGCCTACAATTGGAATAGAGTGTGCCGTAGAAACCAGACGAAAACACCGTTTGAGAAATACGGAAAGTTCAAACCCTCCATTAGTCACCTTAAACCATTCGGGTCAGTTTGTTTTGTGGGTGTGCCGAAGCAACACCGAACCAAATTTGATCCCAGAGCTAATAAGGGAGTTCTTGTAGGCTACGCATGTAGGATTAAAGGGTACAGAGTGTTGTTCCCGGAAACTGGGCGAATAGTCGAAACCCGGAATGTTAGCTTTGCTGAAGATGAACTAAATTTTTATCAATTGAAAGCTAAGCAGACTAACAATGGAGCAGTGCTGGGCGGCCATCCAGAAACTACCATATACTCACTTCACAACCCGGAGCTTGAGACGGTGGTAATCCCACATATGGATTCGCGCCGAGTACATACCCGGAGTTACCAGCAGGATCCCAGACCAGGCCCTAGTTATGCAGTTCAAACTGATGAAGCAAGTGAGGACGAGTCAGACAGAGAACTATACGTCCAAACACCTAGACTCCGAGTCGCTAAGTGGACAAGGGAAGCCGTTCCGAGACCAGATGGAAAGCGGACCGATATATACTATCGAGAAGTTAAAAGGCAAGGGGGCAAGAGCCACATATTGCGAAGCCTCAAGGAACTCAAGCAATACTGTAAAAAGCATAAAATTGAGTACCAGCCTGAATACTTCAACTTTAGCGGTAAGAATGGTAGGACGGGCCCTGTTCCAACTCCTCAGCGACAGGTGATTGCTGATGATAGCGATCTGGAATCTGAAAGTCAGACGGAAAATGAAGAAATCAACTACTTTTCCGCCTATGACACTTCCGAAAGTGAGATTGACACAGCATGACTAGAAACTGTAGTCATCCCGAAAACCTTTAAACAAGCGTTCAAAAGTAAAGAATCTAAGCTATGGAAGAAAGCGATGGAAGAAGAATTAAAAGTGTTAAGTGAAAGAGGTGCATGGAGCCTAGTACCGCCACATTCAAAGTACAAGCCTCTCGGTTGTCGGTGGGTTTTTACAACCAAAACCGATGAGCATGGAAATGTGGTAAGATACAAAGCGAGGCTCGTAGCACAAGGCTACAAACAGGTAAAGGGAGAATCCTATGATGAAACTTTTTCACCTGTAGTCAATTTCACCCTTATACGCCTATTTTTCTCCATGCTTGTTTCCAACCTAAAGTGGTATCACCTCCAGTTAGACATCAAATGCGCGTATTTATACGCACCCTTATCTGAAACCATTACTATTACCCAACCACCCGGTTTCGTAGAAAAAGGAAAAGAAAGCTACCTCTGTCTACTAAAGAAAGCCCTTTATGGCTTACACCAGAGCGGAAGGGTATGGTTTTATGAAATCGAGAATATATTACTTGAAAATAATTTTAAGAAAATTAACTGGGCTAACTGTGTTTACCATTTATCAAATAATCTAATTTTACTTTTATACGTAGACGATATAGTTCTTTTTGGAAAAACTAAAACCCATATTGAAGCAGCAGTTAAAATTCTGCAGAAGTGTTTCGACATTAAAATACTTGGTCAAACTTCTAAGTTATTGGGGGTTGAATTTGAATTCAATCGAAAACAAGTTTTCATTCACCAAACCCAATACATAGATCAAGTTGCTAAACGCTTCAAAACCTTCAATATCCCAATTGTATCCTTACCCATAGCTAAAGGAACAATATATACCAAATTACAAAGCCCTACATCTGAACCTGAATTAACGGAAATATCAAAACTACCGTATCGAAATATTCTAGGGTGTTTAGCATTTATCGCAAGTCGAAGTAGACCCGACATTGCGTATGCTGTAAATATCTTCAGTCAGTTTCAGTCTAACCCAGGATTTGCTCACTGGTACGGTCTATTGAAGCTATTAGGGTATGTAATAGGTACAAAAGATTTAAAGCTAAATATTTCCTCTACCACTAATGAATTAACAGCTTACAGTGATAGCGATTTTGCCGCCAATCGAGACGACCGAGTTTCAATTTCCGTTCAACTCATTTTACTAGATAAATCGCCTATATTCTGGCGAACTGGCAAGCAAAAGGCCATAGCGCTGTCAACTATGGAAGCTGAATTCATGGCTATAACAGAAACCTGCAAGGAAATACTGTGGATCAACCGTATAATGCAAGAATGCGAAAAATTGAAGATAATCAAGCTAGCTAGATCCAAACCCTTATCAGAACGGATAACTTATCTGCAATAGACTTCTTAAATCGCCGATTGAAAATAGTCGCACTAAGCATATTCATATAAAGCTTCTATTTGTGCGTGATCTCCTTCTAAAAGAAGTTTTCGAGATAAAATTCGTGCCTAGCAAAAAGAATCTAGCAGATCCGTTCACAAAACCAAAAACAAAAACAGACTTCTCAGCCTTTAAACAAATAATTTTTAAATCAGAAACTTGAAAGCTATAAACTTAAAGTAAATTCCTAACTCTAATAAACCGAATTTCCTTAAAATAAACCTTATCCTTGAGACTAGGACGGTTATTAATTTATGAGTTATATTACTTTCCATTATTTTCTGTTTACGGAACTAACGGCCATTGTTTCGGGTTAGTTCTATGAGAACCTTCTTTCTCCCACATAATTTGGGAGGGGTTCGCTTAAGTGTTTTACAGTTGCAATGTGTTTATACATTCTGCATTTTTGTCGCATGTGTATTTAATACTAACGTTACCATTGCATATATTCTGTACTGTGTTTATATATGCACGTTTATGTCTATCTAGCATTGTGTTTATATCTACATACTAGCAATAACTGTTTCTATTTTTCCGTACTGTGTCTATACTTTAATATATTTACTAGTACGTTGTTTGTGACAAGCAAATTGTAATCAATTTTAATATATTCTTAAAGTTTTATGCTATTTAAACATCGGAGGGTATGTTATACGCAAATGTTTTTTTTCGCATGATTGTGTGTATGAAAGTGGGCCCACGAATGTTTTGAATTTTTGTCTGGAAAAAAATACTTCATGTGTATACTTTGCCCTACCTGTTGATGAATTGAATTGCATATTATTTGCCTATTGAATATTGCATTTTGAATTGTATTGCATAATTGTTCAGGATTATAAGCTATTTTTATAGAAACATGTCAACAGAATATTTATTGTATGTTTATACAAGCGACTTACCCTTATTGTTTTGCGAAAACATGTAACTTAACCACGTGCATGTGTTGGTGCTCATTTCTGTAAAGGGGGGGCAGTTGTTAGGGAAAATCCCGATTAGCTTTCCTCTTCTTCCCCTAACCTTCCAGCCACGTAGCAAGAGCGATGTATTTACATCATTTCCCACCTCCACAGCAATGTGTAAGCATCGTCAGACGCCAGTTGCGTCATGCCAGCTTAACGACGTCATTCATCCAACGATGACGCCATACCATCAGTTAAGAGTGACGTCAACACACATCACGTAAAAATTAGCATAATTAACTTTGCTATTCTCCTGCCACGAGGGAGCGTGGCGGTCGACGCCGGTATAAATACCCAGCCCGATCACTTAGACGGGGTAGTATTCGACGTGGTAGTAGACGGTAGTATTAGACGGTGCGGGTGAGTGATAGTTGCTGGGAACCGATGAGGAGATGATCTAGCACGACTCAGCGCAGCTCGTTTTGAAAGCCAGGCTCTACAGAGGACCCGTATTAGGAGGCGGCGACCAACTTGCCAGCAGTGCACTGATGCTCTAGTCGTCTCGACCTTGCATGCCCGCAGGTAGCCACGGGATGGTTTTTTGTGCCAGGAAGGCACTATCTACTTAAGTGTTTTTTTTACCACGATGGTAAAACCTTGCCTCGACCAACTGTGAGTACTATTTTATTTTCTTCTACTCCTCGGCGAGAACACCCGAAAGCCAACGTTTTAGAATAACACTACGAGCTGTGTAGTGCGTCTGTAAACAAGACACTTTAATGTCGTTTTACTAAATAAATGTATTTGTTATTTTACCTAAACCTTCGTACGTCTTTTTAACATCTTGCATATCACACAACAAAGCTAGCTAGCGTTGCTCTGACTATATCTAAAGATTAAGAGTCCAACCTTCCCTGCTAGCCAGTACGACTCTGCACTCTTAGCTATCAGGAAAGTTTGGGGCATTCCTGCCCCAAATCCTAACTAATTTTTTTTGGTTGGGAGAGCCGCCAGGTTCTGGCGGCTCAATTCCGTAACATTAACCCGTTCGCGACCAGCGTCCCGTATAAGCGACGCAACGATTCCACTGTTATCAGACCAGCGTCTCGGATAAGCGAAGAACTCTAATCATCACGGGGAGCCCAGTGTAACGTATACGTAACTTGAAAATGGAACGATTTGTTTTAATTTTTAAATGCTAGTAGATGGCGCTAAATGGTAACGGTTTTCACAACAGTCGAGTCATATGGCATTTGACCTTCATGTATGGGCATTAGTTTCTGTTTTTCTGTTCTGTGCTTCTGGATTTGATAGATTTATTGGTGTAAACAAACTGTGAATCACGGCTCTTTAAAGTGCACGTATGTGTTAAAGGGACGCCGGCGTTTTTATTTATTGCTTTGCTTTTTTCGTTAGGAGAATATGGTGAAGTGCATCTAACTGACTGTACAGGGTATGAGAGAGAAATATTTCTTGGTGTTTTTTGTAGATGTTTTGGATATTTTTTTTCTTTTTCTCGAACACGAAATCACTTTGTCGCTAGACAAAGTGATTTCGTATATACATCGCCTGTATATACATCATGAGACTGCTGGCCATTAATTTAAGGGGTGGGGTTATATTCAGTTTCATTCCGTTATCCATGGCTAAAAGACCTGTTAGGAGTAAGCGCCATTTATCGGCATATTTTACTTATAAAGATCGCTATCCCTAACTTTGATTATATCCCGGCAACTATGCGCAAATAAGGCACCTAAACATATAAAACACCTATTATTTCCTTTTAATTTATGTGTCCTCATGTTGGCTTTGCCGCGGAGTGCGGGAGTTTCGAACTTTTATTCGTAAATAACGCAATGTTGGAAAATGACGTCATCGTCATTTTCCGGCGAAAGATAAACTCTCATTGCATTTTGATTCGCTAAATGCAAATTTTTTGTCAGTATTCAAATTTTTTCATTGTTTTGTGATTGGCTGCCAGAAATGTAACTGCAGCTTGTTAACCTTGTTTAAGCACTATATATATCGAGTCTGACTATAGTTTAGTGGTGGTGTATCGCTGTTGCATTAAATTATTTTTGTGATACTTGACATATTAGTCTTGTATCGTATTTTATTACTTGTTTTTTTTTACCGGACATGTAACCGGTTGATGTATTTCTTTTTTAAGTTTTTAATTTAAATAAACTACTTTAATTTTTTATCTTAAATTTTCTTTGGCTCAACTTTAATTGTTTTGATGTTAAAAAGATAAGTTCAATTTCTGAGCCATTACCGTGCTCAGCACCACAGCGCAATTAATTCTGCTTGATTGGGTTTTTCGATCATCTATATCGAGACTCTATTAGAAGGTTATGGGCCCCAGACTCGTTAAATTAGCTTATCATCTTGTTTCCTGTAAAATTCCTGAGTAAGGATGGCGCACTTGACCTTTACAGTAAAGTCCCGCCGCTGACAGAAAATAGTTATTCGTCATGGACTTCGGCCATGAGAATGGTGCTAATAGAGCGGGGACTTAGTAAAGTTGTCTTGGAACCTGCCGTTACCGTCAAGGATGAGGATACAGCCGTAGCCGAAGATCTTCACGAAAAGGAGCAGAAGGCATTGGCCTGTATATTTTTAAATCTGCCAACTAAATACAGAAACATCATCGAGAAAGCCATCGATGGTCGTGAAGCTTGGGAGAAGCTGAAAACTTATTTTGAGCCAGATTCGTTAGCAGGTGTTATGCACCTGAAACACCAGTTTTGGTCAACGAGGTGAAGGATGACGACATTTCGCAATATGCTGCCCAGTTATCATCCCTAGCTGAGAAGTTGAAGGATGCAAAGGAACCTGTGTCAGAACTCGACCAGGTCTTTCAATACTTCGTTACCTTCCGGATCCTTACGAGGGACTAGTACAGACAATCTACAGAAAGAAAAAGGATGACCTGATTTTTTCAAGAATCCTTAATGAAGTTCTCGCTGAACAAGCAAGGCTGTCGCAACGGGAGAATGACCGCAGTCATCAAGCATGGACGTCCACCCCTACTCGAGAACAACCAGCACGTGATACGTCATCATCATTTGCACCCTCAAGAACGCGGAGATGTTATGAATGCAAGAGCAAGAATCACCTACGAAACCGATGTCCTAAATTACGCAGAGGTAGATCTTCAACACCCCACCGGAGACAGATGACGAGACGATCCCCACCGAAGCGTGACTCAAGTACCGATTCTGAGAACTTTCACAGTAAGAAATCTTATCTGTCCGTGTCTTATTCCACCATTAAACCTTCCTGTGAGTGGGTCCTGGACTCTGCCTCAACCGACCATGTTTGTGGGTCGAAAGAACTTTTCACCAAATTTATTCCCTTGGAAACCGAAAGGTTAGGGAGTTGTATCAAGGACACACACACCGCTGTTGAAGGTAAGGGCGAAGTTATTGTAAAATTTGATAATTCTGTAATTACTCTTAAAAATGTCTTGTATGTTCCTAATATATCTAAAAATTTAATATCCTGTTTTAAACTTGACAAAGGAGGGGCTATTTTAACATTTAAAAATGGAAAAGTTAAAGTTAAAGATAATGAAGAAACTGTATTTACTGCTCACGGGGAAAATGGTATATATATTGTGAAATCTCAACCTATTAAAAGTAAATCTAAAGCTAAGAATTTTAAGAATAATGCAATTGATACTAATGTTAAAACTAAAGAATGTTTAAATTCTAAAAGAGTATCCTTTTTAACAGATAGTTTAGATGTGTGGCACAGAAGATTTGCCCACATTAACGCGGAATATATTAAAAACACAGCTAGAAACGAAGCAGTTAAAGGTCTTCCTAAATTAAAAGGTGAACTAAAACCTTGCGACTCGTGCCGAGAGGCCAAATCGCGACGCGTAAGTTTTAAAGGGAAAGGCGAAATTAAGTCAACTAAACCTTTACAACTTCTTTACCTTGACCTCTGTGGTCCATTTCCAACAACGTCTATAGAAGGCCATAAATATTTTCTAGCAATAGTGGACGATTTTTCGCGTAAAGTCTGGAGCTATCCTTTAAAAACTAAAGCAGATACTTTTAAAACATTTAAAATTTTCTTAAGTAACGCGGAAAGATTTACCGAAAAACAAGTAAAGGCCATTCGTACCGATAATGGTACAGAGTTTATTAATAATGATTTCCGTGAATTCTGTGAAAACCTCGGAATAACTCATCAGAAATCAAACATTTACACTCCAGAACACAATAGTTGTGTTGAAAGATTTAATTATACTGCCGTAAACGGCATTAATGTGTTATTAAGAGACAGTGGCCTAAGTCAGGGTTTCTGGGTCGAAGCATTGAGGCACTTTACCCATACATGGAACCGAGTAGTGCACAGTGGAACTAAAACCCCTTGCGAAATGTATAGCGGATACAAACCCTCAGTACAGTATCTTAAACCTTTTGGGACAAAAGTATTTTTTGGAGTACCAAAGCAAGTCCGTAATAAACTCGACATGCGTGCAAAACAAGGAATTCTTGTTGGTTATGCACTTCAAACTAAAGGATATAGAGTTTGGGTTCCAAACGAACACAAAATAATTGAAACTATCAATGTTCGAATTGATGAGTCGGGAAAAACTGAAAACCAAACGGAAAATCATGATATCGATCCCGAAGTTTTGTTTCCTAACCGCCAATTTATTTGTAGTACTCCCGAAGAACCAAATTCTAGTGAAACCAGGACTATTCCCAAAAGTAGAGAAACCAGCCCGAAAAAAGAAATTCCCATAGTTGAGGAAATACCGAAAACGGATTCGGAAATTGAATCTCAAGCGGATTCCGAAATAGAATATCAGATGGATTCAGAAGACACCCCAGAGGGAAAGCCTCCCAAAAATATTAGCTGGACGCGAGAGTGTATACCCCGTTCAAATAGCTCTAGAATTGATATTTATTACTATCCTAAAGGTACGTCGAAAAGGTTAAATACGCTTAAAAAAATAAAAGGATATTGTAATTATAAAAATCTAGTTTACGATGAAAACCTATTTGATTTTTCATCTAAAAATCCTTTCGAAGGTATAGTTTCCGCGGATCAAACCGCAAGTAGTAGCAGTCATGTTGAATGACTAGATTTGCCCCACTTTGTCCCAAATAGCCTGAAACAAGCACTTAATACTAAAGATTCTGAACATTGGATAAAAGCCATGAAAACCGAACTCGAAGTAATGAAAAAACGTAAAGTGTGGAAATTAGTCGATTTACCGGAAAATACGAAAGTACTCGGCTGCCGTTGGGTGTATACCCTTAAATTCGATGACAAAGGGGATATTTCCCGTTACAAGGCTCGTTTAGTTGCCCAAGGTCATGTACAGAGGAAAGGGGAAACGTACGAAGAAACGTTTTCACCCGTAGTGAATTTCGGCCTTATTCGATTCTTTTTTTCTACTCTAGTCTGTTTTTACAAATGGTCCCATGTTCAATTAGATATCACATGTGCTTACCTTTACGCCCCACTAGAACAAACTATTTATATGAAACAGCCTCCCGGTTTTGAAAATTCAAACAAGGTATGCCTACTTAAAAGGGCAATTTACGGTTTACACCAAAGTTCACGCGAGTGGTATTTTGAAATCCACGAAGTTTTAAATGAATTAGGTTTCATAAAACTCGATTGGTGTAACTGCTGTTATATTTATGGAAGAAAAATAGTTTTGTTACTTTATGTGGATGATATCGTTATATTTGGCAAAAAGCCTAAACATTTAGAAAAAGCGATAAATTTAATTAGCCAGAAATTTGAGAATAAAGTTTTGGGAAAAACTACAAAACTTTTGGGGGTCAATTTTGAGGACAAAAACGGGGAACTATTTATTCACCAAAGTAATTATATATCAAAAATTTGTTTAGACTACGAGGAATACAATTATCCTATTGCCTCATTACCTATACCAGTGGGAAAAATTTATTCGAAAGAGCAATGCCCTAAAACTGATGACGAAGCGTTAGAAATGTCGAAAATTCCTTATAGGAATCTAATAGGAAGTTTAGCGTTCATTGCTAATAGAACTCGTCCAGATATTTGCTATGCCCTTAATATTTTTTCCCAATTCCAAGAAAACCCTGGAATAGCACACTGGGAAGGGTTGTTAAAAATTCTGGGTTATTTAAAATATACAAAGAGTTTGAAAATAAATTTGTCAAATACAGGTTCATTAAACTTAAATGCATATTCTGATGCCGATTTCGCTAATAATCGCGATGATCGCGTTTCAATGGGTGGATTAATAATATTTGCTGACAAATCCCCCATAGTATGGCGAAGTTTTAAACAAAAATCTGTTTGTTTAAGTAACATGGAAAGTGAATTCGTCGCCCTAACAGAAACGGCAAAGGAGTTGATTTGGTTGCAACAAATCGTATTGGAGTGTCAGAAACTAAAAATTTTTAAAGACACAGCCACTAATCCAATTTTGTTAGCAGATAACCAAGCAAGTATAGAATTTGTCAAAAATCCACATGAAAATCATCGCACTAAACACATCGATGTGAAATTATTTTTTGTGCGCGATTTTATATATAAGAAATTTTTTAAAATTCAGTATATACCCACTAAAGCAAATTTGGCCGATATTTTTACTAAACCACAAACTAAAAATAATTTGAAAAGGTTTAATGAGCATGTATTTGTGAAAGAATGACAATATGAGTGCCAATTTAGAATATAATTGTTTATTATATTTATAAAGGACTTTTATACACGTTCAGATTTTTAGAATGTGCAATTTTTCAATGTATCACGTATATTAGTAATTATACACAGTATTTTTTATTGTATTAACAATTATCGAAAAAAATGTAATGTTATACTGTATGATAAAATGTTTAAATGTATTTTTAACTTGTATGCTATAATGTGTGAAATCACGTCGTTTTTTTATATACATTGCTAAAGTGCGTAAGTATGTACAGTGTCATGCTTTTATGTCAATTGTTTTGTTGAATATCATGCAATGCGAGTTTAAATAAGGTTTTTCTTTTAGCATAAGTTTAGCTATAAAGCATAGTTTAAAAAAATGTTTAGATGCTATTTGCGTAGAGTTGCCGCGATGGGGCGACCTTGTTAGGAGTAAGCGCCATTTATCGGCATATTTTACTTATAAAGATCGCTATCCCTAACTTTGATTATATCCCGGCAACTATGCGCAAATAAAGGCACCTAAACATATAAAAACACCTATTATTTCCTTTTAATTTATGTGTCCTCATGTTGGCTTTGCCGCGGAGTGCGGGAGTTTCGAACTTTTATTCGTAAATAACGCAATGTTGGAAAATGACGTCATCGTCATTTTCCGGCGAAAGATAAACTCTCATTGCATTTTGATTCGCTAAATGCAAATTTTTTGTCAGTATTCAAATTTTTTCATTGTTTTGTGATTGGCTGCCAGAAATGTAACTGCAGCTTGTTAACCTTGTTTAAGCACTATATATATCGAGTCTGACTATAGTTTAGTGGTGGTGTATCGCTGTTGCATTAAATTATTTTTGTGATACTTGACATATTAGTCTTGTATCGTATTTTATTACTTGTTTTTTTTTTTACCGGACATGTAACCGGTTGATGTATTCTTTTTAAGTTTTTAATTTAAATAAACTACTTAATTTTTATCTTAAATTTTCTTTGGCTCAACTTTAATTGTTTTGATGTTAAAAAGATAAGTTCAATTTCTGAGCCATTACCGTGCTCAGCACCACAGCGCAATTAATTCTGCTTGATTGGGTTTTTCGATCATCTATATCGAGACTCTATTAGGACCGAGATACCTAACTAAGAGTGAAATAATATGTGTTGTAATCAAAATATGGGAGGTGTTGACACTGGCAATTCTATCATTAATCACTATCCAGCATTTAGAAAAACAGTGAAATGGCATAAAAAAGCTGTTTTGGTTTGTTAGATATGGCACTTCTAATGCAAATGTAATATATTCGAAGGTAAAAGGAGAGAAAATACCCGCTTTGGAATTCAGATCCAGAGTTGTTAATCAGATAATAGAACAGTTCGCAAAACCAAGAAACTTAAAAATTTGTCCAAAATCATCGGGCACTCAACCTTTGCGTTTATCTGGAAGACATTTTCCGAAAATTTAAATTGACGAAAAAGGTTATAAAGGTTAGAAGGCGATTTTTGTGTGCGCCTAAAAAAAGGAAAAGCGAAAGGAAAACATCGTATTATAAGTGCAAAATATGCAACGTAGGACTGTGTGTCGATCCTTGTTTTGAACTATTCCACGCACAACAGAATATTTAAATTGGAATTTCATTATCTACAGATAATTATTGCTTATTTTCTTTTTTTTAAATATCGTATTTGTAACTTTGGTTCGTGTATACAGTATTTGTTCCCGTGTGTTTAAGTACAATTATAGTATTTTGTATGTTTCATTTATTTCTATTAACGTTATATTCATTTATTATACATATTAAGAAGTAGTATAATTTATATACATAATTTCTAAAATTGAAGTCATTATATTAAATGCTGATTTAATATGATTTTTTGTAAAATTAGGCTTAACTGCTGAATGCGTGGGCCGGTGGCGACGCTCCAGTTCGGAGCGTTCGATCCCGTGACTGTAGATCGTTTTCCGCGCGCTGGTCCCTCAGGGGTTAAACAATTTTTGTACATAATAAGTTTAAAAAATAACTGATAATTAAAACAATTTAAGAAGTTCTTAGGCTATTATTTTATCTTTCATATAATATAAATAAAAACATATATAATAAAAAAACTTAAACGACAAACATCAAAATTCCTTACCTAGTTATTATTTCACTCTCTGGTATAGACATTGAATCATCTTTAATGTGACCATCAGTACCTTTTTTGTAAAAGGGTCTATGCCGTTTCTTTGTCGTATATAATTATTATTATTGCCACAATATTATAAGTATAATAGGAACTGTGATTCCAACCATCATAGCAGTATTATCAGTATCTGAAAATTGAAATTTTAAATGCAATTAGTATGTGTTGGCCAGTTCAAGACTGGAATTTGATATTTTATACATACAAACCAGAGAATTTTTTTAACTAAGCAGTATTAATATCCACACATATGAATTAGAATGAAAATAGGAAATTGGCAAAGAAAAGACCACAAACTGGATTTGAAAATACATGAGGAATAAAAGTATGCCAAAATAAAATAAGAAATTGAAATAATTTAAGTTTCTAATTGACAACTTCACCCCTATTAATATACTATAGTATTATTTTATCCTCATGTATCTGAACACCCTAAAAATAAAAATATAGTACATTTGTACAACTATCTTATAGGATAATATTAAGATTCTTCAAATTTCATAAAAAAGTGAATCTTTTTTGGAAGTCAGAATTCCTTCAGAATACTAATTTTTTTATAAATCAATCTGAACACTTGACTAAAACAATAAAAATAGAACAAGATTATATTCTTTTTTGTAAGTGATTTTAAAAAAATGAATTGGGGAAATAGTTTAATACAGAAAAACCTAGTCTCTGATAAAAGCAAAATGAGTAATTTTCTTAAAATGTAATATTTAAAACGTTTATTTTCCAGCAGTCAAAAATGCTTCATGAAATCTTAGGCCTGATAGTAAGTCATAAATTTGAATTTTAATGCAAAATATACAATCCCTGTATCTCACAATCATGTTAAATATCTCCATTTCTCTTTTGTATTTGCTACATATTATTACAGATCCTAATAATGATATAACATATTCTATGCCTCATGAAAGGCTAGCGTGATTTCAGTTTACTTTTAAAATAATTTAATGGCAAATGATTTACTATTTCTAACATTTTGCCATATAGAAAATAATGAATAATGACACAAAATAACTAACAATTAATGTGACTAACTATTTTATGTACATAATTGACAAATCAAACAATTATACTAACCTGTCTGGAAAACATATGAGTAAACTGTATCAGTATATTCTCAGGAGCAGTAAATGCTCGACACCTTTACTTTATAACTAGTGCCTGGTTTTAAAGGTCCATTGCCAGTATCCTTTAGAATTAACACAAGTTTCAGTTCCAATGGTAAAACTCAACAGTGGAAGTACCATAAATGGATAAAATGGTTCAGAGGACCTACAAAAATTAAAATGTTAATAAAGTCCAAATATCTATTGTAAGCACATAAAAATATAACTAATTCTCAAAGGTGTGAAACGTTCATGTAGACCACATTATTACTCCAATAGGCCACAAAACATTAAAATTACCCAAATTTTTAAGTTGTCATTGTACTTAAATACATACAAAGTACTTTAAATCAACATAAATATTACAAGGAGAAGAAGAGAAACATAAGCACCTGATATGGGGGCCATTTTGAATACTTTTGTACATCATTCCAAGATGGCATTCTCTGGTTTTTAGAATCAGCTGAATCATCTCAGCAACATAATAGCATAACTTGTAACAGGGCCATGACTGTGGGAAAAGAAATTCTTCCTAACATCACTTTTGCCGAAGGTGATGATTTGCAACACTTGTAGGAAATATATTGCTAGCTGGTACAGGTTGGAGCTGAAATAGAAGTCAGTAATAGTTTGATTTAATATTTGATTCAAATAATACTCTGGCAGATCATAACCAGCATCAACTAAAATACTACTTATTTATTCATATAAAGTCATCTTTTAATATGAAACTCTCTATTCACTTCATTTACCAAATCCAGAATACTTTATATCTGGATATCTCTTACTTTAGGAATGTCAGCATTAATACACTAACCATTAAGTGATTCAAATAATAATTTGATGAAAGAATAAATAAGATAAAATGTTTTAGTCTAAAGTTACATAAGCACCAAATGAATTCAAAAAATTTCATACGTTTTCTTCTCAATTTACAAGCATTTATCAATATACAGGAACTAACAAAAGATATTTTTTCAAATATTTAAATTTTTAAACAAAATTTACTTAAAACAGGTGAGGTAATGAAGCCTTTACTATTAATGCATAGTTAAAACATTTAAATGTGTAATACCATTGGGTTAGAAATTAAATTTGTTTACCTCCAAGAGGAAGAGTCTTCTCTAAAGTTGCCTTTCCTCCTGGTCCAACCTTTGTATGTGCTTGAATCTTCAATTGAGAAAGAAAGGGTGGTAAAAGTTGTTCTTTTAATTGCTAAACAATATTAAAATGATAATAAAAAGGTGAAATGATAGGCAAGTAAAAATATTCCTATTCCTCCCTAGGGATTATAAGACATAAGGCCAAACCAGTTTTATCAATTTCAGGCAATGTAACCACATGATAATTTTCATATTTTACTCCCATAAACATGAAGCTTGCAATGTATGGTGGTTAGCATAGCCAGCTCTGGGTCAAGGTTCAAATCACCACTAAGTCATGGTTCTAGTGCTGATCCTTCATAGCGAGCATTGCATGTTCACTTATTATTGGGTGCACTCTTAATACCATAATTTCATTCCTACAATTTGTTGATTATATTTTATAGAACCTTTGAATTTCTTGATATGAATTACAAGCCACTACATATTAGTAGCTTTTATCCCTCAAGAATGCTAGCTAAAGTTCATAGCTCTGAAAAAATAAACCACTTAAATATTTTTCCTTATTGATTACAGATAGTGCCATAAGGATAAGATGTCTGCATTCCTTTACAGAATGATAAACTGAGGCTATCATGTGATGTACATTCACTGTCATCAATGTCATTGGCTAGTACCCCAAAAGTGTATGAAAATTAGCTTGATTGCTTGCAAGAGAGTTGGTGAGAGCAGAGTAAAAAGTACATTTTGAAAGTTAACTACCCTTCCCTTGACTATGTGCACTTGTATACCCTTTCAAGAGAGTTCAATGATACTTTCGCCATGGCTAAAGTATCAGTGAACTCTCTTTGAAATTCTTCCTTGTGAAAGTCCTTCAGTTTTACAGTGGAACTTTAGCGAAAGTTATGCTTGCAAATTCCACATTAAACTAAATAAATTGTTATCAGGACATAATTCAAATTAATATTGAAATTTGTTCCTACATAATTTAAGACCCATTCGTATTATTTTGTAATTACCATAAGAGTAAAAATATGTCTCTTTTTTATAAAAGTTTTCAATACAGACGCAAAATTTGGATTATACAGGGAAATCTGCATTTTTAACCTTGGATGTTTAGTAGCACCCGACTTGGATTCTAATAATTAACAATTTCATGTTGCAAACCTTTTAGCAAATTCTGAAATAAGATTCTAAAGTCTGCTTTTGAACTGTTTTATATCACATTACAGCAGGAAAGTTTGAGTTAAACTTTAAATATTAATTTTTTTTTTTTTGCTATTGTAAAAAATGATTATTTTTAATGTCTACTATTGTGCACAGTGATTATATTTCGCATCTAACTATATGCCAGATTCAAATGAAAAGTTAACATTTCAGTTGCTACCATCAAATGGCACTCTAACTTACGATCCTTTTATTGGGTTAACTGATGCTAGCAATCTTGTGCCTATAGTAAGTAAGTTTCTCATAATTAGCAATTGGGTTATATTAGAAGTATTTCAGTATTTAAAAAAATAATTCTCAGCTATGCTTAAAACAGAAAGTTAGATTAAAACAAAGTAAAACAAAGAACACACCTCAAATACATATGTTTTGCCAGGACACAAGATGTTTTTATAGTACACATCTGTATCAGTTTGGACCCAATGTCTCAGTACTGGATGAACAGAGATCCCTAGAAGAATTCAGAACTCATATATATCATATAAACACAAGAATATGGTCATCATGACCATCTAAATAAATAGGCATTCTTAGCAGATACATACAGAACTACATTACAACATATACAACATTTTTATACTAATGGAAGCTCTGAACATACTGTAAATATTTACTACAAGATTATAAACATTTACAAGTCAATTTGATTAATGCAGTCAAACATATCACAGGTATTTTCACTTTAGAAATCTTTAAGGAACAATGACGAATATATTAACTATCAAGCTTCATTACATATTTCAAACACTTGTTAACCAGAATATTTTCAGCTTGTATGGATTAACAAGTTTGACATTTCAGCAGATTATAGATTTTAAGAATACAATAAATATTAAATGCAAAATTTATCTTAATTTAAATTCCACAGAATTTTATATTTGGCTCTTTAAAATAACTCATTCTATTGGTTATGTGGAGGAAAGGTTTGATTTGGAATTATTACTTACCTTAACAAAGTATGTAATTACAAAACCTGTAAGAATTCCATTCTGTTCACTGCTTGGCAATGACCACTGAAGAGTGATCATATTTGGTTTAACAGAAATTGCCTGAAAGTTGTTGACTTTACCTGGAACTGAAAAGAGAAAATACACTTTCAGATTAATAAAAAGAGAAAAAAAAATGCATTCTGGTTTATAAAAAAATTGCATGTAACAGTCACTTCTAGAATGCACAAAGTGCCACACCAAACATTCATATTCAGTTTTAATCTAATTTCTTCATATATGTCCTTCCTTTTAGCTAATTTTTTTAGTATATATGTTTTTTGCAGACAAAAAAAGGCTACAAAAGCTAAATAAAGTCAACCATACATCATTTGAAACAAAAATCACAATATATAAATTTTATATACTAATGAACTAAACAGATCACTGTAATAAAATAAAGATATACTCACAAAAGTAAAAGATAAGTAGTTTGTTGAAGAAAGAAACAAAAAAAAAAACAACCTAAAACAATGGTTGCTGAAGCATTTAAACAGTAGCAGGATTACATAATGAAACGATTAAAATGATGATAAGACTTTTCAATGAAGAAAGAATTTCAGAAATCAATCAGGTATCATAGCAGTAAAACCATATTAAATATGAAAATACACAGAAACATGGGACATTTACTATATAAAAACATGTTTTTAAACTACCATATAATTATAAATAAAAGATACATTTTTAGCATTTAATATTTTCACTCCAATTTTAGAAAATTAAAGGTAAATTCGTTGAAGAATGAATATACAGGTCATATGAACAAACACTGTTAAATGATCATACTTTACACCACTGATTTTACTGTTACAAGTATCAAAATATACTTGTATATGATCTTATTTTTCAATTTCTAACCTTATTTTAAGTTTGCTTTGCTGTCACACTTTACAATTTTTACTATGTAACACACTACTCATCTTTGGATACGTATGGAATAATTTATGGTAATAAGGATCATGTATGTAGATGAAATTTCATCCAGTATCTAATCAATGATGGAGACCCAGAGGGTGATCAAATATTCTAGTCGGCAGAGACAACTACTTAATAAGGCCTGCTGATGAAATAATTCTGATCATTTAGTAAGCTAACCTGGAGATTTAAGGGTAAAATTTAAAATTAGAAAAGTGAGAACCAAGAATTTAGATTAAATTCATGAAGTTATTTGTAGATGTAATTTATTATTTTAGCACAAATTGAGTCATAAACTGGTGAGAGGTGCATGGAGCTAGAAGTGTGAGATCAATACAAAGTTAACCTCAATACAAGGTCATTTTGTTTTATAAACTTATAAGTATGCTTTTTGTATTTTTTTTTATTACTTGGATTGTTTCCTGGGAAAGGAAAATTTAAATGCCTTATACTTGGCTCCTATATGCAAGTAACCTCCCTCTTGACTTAAAACTATTTTAATGCTAGCATTAAGATAATGAAGCATTCTGTGCATACTTGTAGTTCATAGAGATTAAACTTACCCGACTCTAAAGTATGGAAAGTTCTTGAAACAGGATGACCTCTAATAGTTGTTGATGTATTATAGCCACTTAGAACAGATACAAGGAATGTATAGTTATGATGAGGTCGCAAGCCACTGTAACTAATTTCATTTGAGCTTGTAACATTTTTAATCAAAGTTCCACCATGATCTTGATACTGCACCTCATATGCATCTTTATCTCCATCAGGAACAAGCCATGTCAGAGTAATTTCAGTATCTGTAATCTTTGGTGCCATAATTTCACCAACAGATTCAGGATCTTAAAATAAAATAAAGATTAGCTTTACTTGACATGTAATGAACTTTATAATTGATAATTCTGATAATAATCATTGATAATTCTGATGAGCTCAATAATTCTGATTATATTCAGTTTTGTCTTTCTGAATACAAAACTTCATTTTTTTTTTCATTCAAAATCTCACTTGAAATTGAACTACAAAATAAATAGGGTTACATAATTAAAGTAAAGAAGAAACAAATTTCTAGAACATACTAGAAAAGAAACTAACTTACACAAACGAGCCTGCCTGTCAATAGGTACACTGTAAACACCGCCACTGACAGTCCATATACTAATATTATACAATCGGCCAGGAATTAAATCATCAAAAATAACAAGTCTATTTGTATCATTTTGTAGCTTTTCTTGGGCTGGAATATTTGTGCCACTCAGCTGAAATCTATAGCGGTCAAATACAACATTTCGAATTGGTGTTGGTGTATACTTTATTCCCAGAGTTTTAGTTTCTTGTTCATCAGTTACAATGTGAATAACAGAATCGATAACAGGTTCTAAAATTAAACAAACATAAATTACAAATAAAATTTGACAAGTATAATATTTAATAATTATTTAAGATAATAGATAAAAATATCAGTCAGTAATAAAATTATTATCAAATTTTCATGAACTAAAGAAAAATAATTGAAAAATTATGCAAATAAATCTTAAACATAGAAGACATTCCTTTTTTTGTATAAGGGGTTCATTCAGAAATAAGTCTCGGGAATAATATTAAGTATGAACACATATCATAGTTTGATATACATATTATATCTTTTGTTAGGCATAAGAAATAATTATTTATGAAAATCACTTGAAACTATAGAAGTTGCTATGTTTTTCATGCTAATCAGATGTTCAAGAAATATTAGTCATTTGATACTAAATCCATGAAAGAAATTACAAATTTTTAGAACATTACATATGAAATTCAAAAAAGAGATCCTTATAAAAATCATGCATAGGAACATCCCTAAATAAGAATTTTTGTTTCCTGGAAAAGTCTAGGTTAAAATTTTTTTTGGTACATTCTACATTTTTGCCAGTGCTTTTTTGTAAATTTGTCACAGTATCATAAATTTTCTGTATAGTTCCTAACGCAGGGCTTTCATCAGTACATTGTTAACAATACTAGGATTTCTCCACTCTTGCCAACAGATATAGGTTCATAATCGCATTTGCACACACACTCACCCTTCACAAACTTATTGGAAAATATTTTACAAGTTTTCACTTTTAGGTAAAATGAAAACTGAAATTTTTAGGTGAAATGAAAAATGTCACCAAACTTGGAAAATTAACCCTCGACTGTGTATTTAGGTATTGCTACGTAGCGACTGGTCTTCAGTAATTCATGGGTCAATGCGTGAAAGTGGAGGGGGCCGAGGAGTTTAACGAGTTAGGTAAAATGAAGGTATCTTATCATCACAATTTTTTCATAAAAAAAAAGAAAAGAAAGAAGAAAAAAGCACAAACTTTGGAGAATTTCAGCTATATTAATATATTGTCCAAAACAAAACAAAAAAAGTGAATCAGTAAGGAATATAACTGAAAGAGTTAGGTAAAAAATTAAAATATGCTAAGAGAATAAATTTACACTTAAGTTTAATTTAATTTGAATAAATGAATCAGTATGAATTACTTGTTCTAGTTTGAAGTCCAATTCCTTCACTTCTTAAACTATGACTGACAACATAAAATAGAAATGAGTATAGTTCACCAGGTTTTAGATCTTCTATCATGCAACTCATTATACCATCACTATTTGAACTGTTTGCAGGTACCTAGAACACATTCATTCATATTAGCAATAAGATACAAACATAGAACAAACATAAAACAATAAAATGACAACTTATCATTATTCAGTAGCAAGATAAAATTGTAGTTAATAAGTAACTAGAAGGGAATAGATTATTAGCTAAATTAATGCAATTTTGCTACTTAAGAGTGATGCTTTCCATAGACAGCTCTTTAAGAGGAATCATGATATATTTACATTACATACTATGAAAACAGAATGTGCAGATCATCATACATTGGTACTTAATGGAAATACAAAATTAAATGTTTATTACAATTTCTTTCCCTACTAGATATAAAGCAATTCTGAATTCAAAGGGAATTAACAGATATTAAATGAAGAAATTTTTTCAAAAAAGCAATTATTTTCGCATAAAATATAGAATACATATTACTTAGAACAAGCTTTATATAAATAACATTATTGAATTAATAAATACAATTCAAAGCAAATATTGTTAATTTGCTTCAAAAGCAAATTTTTATAACTTTTTGCAACTACATTCAATGTGTCTATAATTAAACTGGTGATTATTTTTTATGTAAAGAACTAAAAATGCATAGATATTCTTTTAAAAGATGATTAAGTCAAATTTTGTGACATGGTCATTTTTGCTACAAGAGGGTTAAAATGACTAGAATCTAGATTTTAGAGTCTATCCATAGGACTACAAATACTTATTGCTAGCAGTTGCACTCAGACCCATAGATTCTGGTTCTAAGATCAGTGCTCAAGCTTGGTAGCTATTACCCAGCTCATTTTACGAAAGAATTTTTTTTAAAGATCTCAATAGCAGAGAAGTTGTTTAAATGACTTAACAAAAATTTTGAAGGAGAGCTAATTTATCAAGTTAAGTATTTCCTAGCATTTTCATGATACATTCCTGATACTGCAAAACATCTTTACAACCTGAAAACATTTTTTGTCTTACTCACAACAAGATTGACTAATGTCCTTAACTCATAAGATAGAAGAAAAAAAATCAACAATCAAAATTTAAATAGATTACAAACATATGTAAAACTTCAATTTTTTATATGCAAAATATTTAACACTAAAGTTTTGGAGATATGAAAAGAAATAACAAACCTGGTGTGACTGCTGTGGATATGGAGATTTGACAGGATAATAATTAATAATATAATAATCTTTCTTCCCAGATGGTACATTCCACTCAAAAGTGATGTTGTATGAATCAAGTATATGTCTGACATGCTTAATAGGATTAGGATCTGAAACACAATCAGAATTTTTTTCTTTTTTAGTGTACAGTACAGCTGTTTTGAGATTTTCATAAACACTTTCCTCAATACAGAAATATGATTAAGTACTACATAAGGCTATACAATCAATAGTTTGTATTAAAATCTAACACATTGATTCTATACTTTACCATATGAAAATGAATCAGTATAAATGACAAGTTCTTACATATAAATTATGAAACTGGATGGGCACAGTAGCCCAGTTAGCAAAGGCAGCAAGCCAGAGATCTGAAAGACACTGGTTCGGTGCCTGTCACTGACAAATCCACCGCCGTGTACACTGGCTTCGTGCACTAGCAGTGGCTGGTGCACGAAAAATCTACCATGTCTACAATGTCCTCCAAGTTCTCAAATTTACCTCTGGAGGTACTGGGTCAAGTGGTTTAGCCTTGTCACTTGACTCTGTTCAAAATTCGTGGACCAAGTAGAAGTCCAACCTCTCTTGTGGAATGGCACCCCCTCTTCTACAGATAGTGCTTTGCACTATTCGTAGACTCAACAGTAACAGCAACAATCAAACTGGATAAATTCTACTCTGCAGCCTACATGATTTTTGTTTCATTTTTTTATATACCTAAATTTAAAACTATATGATACAGATGTAAAACTCATTTCACTTAAAAATATAATTTAAAAATTATCAAAGAAAGTGTAGAAAGAGAGAAACTAGTCCCCAAATTTAAAGTAGGAGTTATGTTTTACAACTAACATATATACCATATAACCTATATATGCACCATGACACTGATAAAAAACAGGATCTGAAGAGAGAATTTTTTCCAAATGAAAGGTAGATACATGCATGATTTTTATACAGAGACAAATGAAAATTGTAAGTAAAAAGAATTTGTTTCAGAGGGTAGATTTTGTTTAAATAGATTTACTCTGGTTAAGAAATTTTAATGATTTCACATGAAAAGGTGATCAAAAAATTTTCCCAAATAACAACAAATGGTTTCTCAATCCAAAAGAAGAGACATTTACATTACTTACACATTGTTTGCTCTATGATTTTTGCTTCTGGGCTTTCAACTTTGTTACTCATTGAAACAACTTGAACCTCATATTTCTCTCCAGAATCAAGCTTCTTAATTTCACATGATGTAGCATTAATAATAACTGCAGAAATAAAAATATATAGCTTTATAACTGATAAAGTAAGCTAATTTTTTTATTAAAAAACTTTATACATATAATTATATCAAAATAGATCAACTTTATATATAATTTTAAGCATAATTTATACCTAATTTTATGCATAAGTTCATTTGATGAGACCAGTAATAATGAAAAAAAGTTATATTCTTAATAAGAGAAGCAGAATAATAAATCAGGGTACTGAGAATGAATTTAGGAACAATGTTAGTAACTAATGATCATATACATCAAGATATTTAATTTTTTTAAATGATTGGTTCCTTGAAGAGAAATTTAATAGCATGAGAAACAGCCTTAAATTTGAGAACATGAGATATCTGAACAATAATCAAGTCAAATTCATAGACAAACAATTATAAAGAATAAACTAGAAAAAAAGAATAATGTATTTAAATAAAGGATTTTTTAATGAGTGAAAAAAAATCAAACTTAAATTAAATATTATTATAAATAATTCACAGAAGCCTTTAAGAACCACAGAATTTTTAATTTTTTTCAAACCTAGACTTAAATAAACAGATATAGCTATTACATGAAATATGCCCTACTTACCAACTTCTTTCCACAAAATAGTACTAACAGGTCTGTATCGAACAATGTAATAATCAATCACTGACATATTAGGTGCAATCCAAGTTAAAATCATAGTTGAATTACTTGCTTTTACAATCTGAACATTCTCTGGAGATTTTGGAGCTAATTTCAAGTAAAAAGAAAGAAATTAATATGAAAATTATGATAAATTAATATGAAAATTAGGATAATTAAATTCATTAAATCCTGAATTTAATATGTCTAAAAAATTGCCAGTTGCTCATCTAAAGGATAGTACTTAAAAATTTTTAAACTTAATGACAATATTTTAGAGGATTAAATTATACTGATGGCATCCAGCTCAAATATTTTGACCAAAACACTGCATAGAAAGTGAAGACCTAAATGTAGAAACTTTAATAAGTTAAAATGTGGATGTCTTATGTTCTATTTCAGAACTACTGGAAAATGAATTTAAAACCCTCAAAAGTTAAATGATGTGAGGTGTTGACTGAAAAATTAATAAACAGAATATGAATGACGATTTAGGAGACTTTTATACATGGATTTAAATTTGAATCAAATCAAATAAATAAAATAATTTGGTGATCTAGGTCTGCTACCAGCTGGGTGAAATTCCTCAGATCATTTAAACTGAAAATCTATCAAATTTTTGGCCTAAGTAGAGGAAGAAAAGAATATTATATTTTGTAGTAATACATGAAGAAACCCAGAAATATCTCACTGGAACTTGTTAGAAAGAAATGGTTAAAATGCTCATATAAACTTATTTTGTTAAATTATTAGCAATATGGACACTGCATATATATTATCTTTCCAAACATTATTAATAATTAATGGGAATGGAACATTAACTCACAATGACAAAAAAAGGTATTACTATTAATAAAATTGTACTTTATCAATATATTTGAGTCAACCCACTTTTATCTATCTACTTTCTTTATGTTACCAATAATATCAAATTACATATTGCATAAGAAACTATAAAACTGAAAAAGTTGATTGTTAAATATTTAGTAGTCTTTTCCCAGAAATTTTAACCTATCTCTACCCACACAACCACACAGAGCTAATGGTCATCTATTAGAGCTCGAAATTCATCCATGACATCCAGGACGTAATATAGAGCTCTATAAGATGAAAAAATAGATGTCTAATAGTCGTACTTCACTTCGACGTCTATTAGAGATCTAAGACGTATTATATACATCTATAAGTCATCTAAGTTTCGATCTCTAATAGATGAAGTCTCAATTGTCGACGTCTATAAAAGATACTGATATAGACATCTTATGGAGCTCTTTTAGACCAGCACCGTCACAAAGCGCCATGATAAACAAACTACACCGCTGCTGTGTTCTTTGTTACCGAGTGCACCTGAATGCTTCATTTGGATCTATAATCACATCAGAATATTGCGGATATCCTTGCTCAACAAGTTTATATCGACTTCCTTTATTTGTTTTAAAGTAAGTGTTAATTCTTAAATAATTTATGCTTAAGGTATAATGACACCTTTGAAACGTCAATTTCTGTCAAAATATTGATTTTTTATTTTTGCTATTTATGAATGATCTTTTACTTTCAAAATCTGTTTGAATATTGTTTCTAGCTTGTCTAGAACCCAAGTTTTAGGTATTTTAATATTGCTTGGCTGTGAAATTTTACAACTGAAAGTACGTTTCTGCAAACCAGAAGTAAGCAAAAATGTTTGTTTACATTGCTGTTTTTCATGATTTTTGTTAGGAAAACTGATTATATACGCACATAAAAACACAAAAATAGTTTTTTAAGCATCTTAATAATATTACGAATTACATCTGCCAACGTTATTTACGGAATTTTGTTTTAGAAATTGGCATTAAACTGTGCATTCCAAATCATTGTTTACGTACGAGTTTGCCCTTTGATAATCATTTAAAAGTCACTAAATCCATTTATTTTTCTCGATATTTTTAGTTTTTTTTCAACGAAAATGCCAAAAAGTACTTCTAGAAAACGCAAACGTAAGTTTTATGGTAATAAATTACAAATAAATAATAGTCCTGTTGAAAGTGAAATGCATAATTCTGCATATGTTGGTGATTACCAAAGTTTTTCTGCCAGTTTTTCAAAGCTACAGACGGCTAGTTCTATATCAACAAATGAAAACTGTGGTTCAATGAGTGGTTTTAGAATTTTGGATAATGGAATTCTTTTAAATATAACTCTGCTGTCCAAGCTGTTTTTTCAGATAAACAAACATTATGTGAGGAATCAAGATATAGGCTGTGCTCACATTTTTATATTCAGTGTAAAAACTGAGACTTCCATAAAGGTTTGGCATCTTCAAAAAAAAAAAAAAATGCAAATTCTGAAATAAATACCAGACTAGTGTATGGCATGCACCAGATTGGTAAAGGTTTTGCTGTAGCATATAAATTATGTTCAACGTTGAATTTACATACACTGACTAAAACAGCTTACAAAGCTTTAGAATGCAACAAAATGTCATTGCTGCACTTTTTCACTGTGCTTCAAGCACGAATAACCCGAAAGAATAGCATAAATAATATAATTTGAAAACCTATAAAATTTTGGATAGTCTTAGAATTCATAACTCAATACTTCAGAGTCAAATGAAATCAAAGACACGCAGGAAATTCCTGAGAGCAGCTAGAAAGACAAAAAATTACTGCTTTGGAAAGTAAAGAAGGGGAATTTTACAAAACGGGAGCATTTTAATGCACAATTTGTTGTTTATAATGCAAAAAAAGTAAGGTAAAAGTTATTTTTGCAGTTTTCTCAAAATATAAATTCCTCTTATTTTACCATACCCGAAACACTATATAACAAAATATGTTAAATTAAGAAATTGTTAAGAAAAGCTGATAAATCTTTACCACAGCTAGTAAATAGAGTATTTGAATTGAGAAATAGAGTATTTGATCAGTGAAATTGTATATCAGTAATATTTTCCTCCTATTAGAGTTCATAGAAAAATTTTATGGTATAGAAGTAACATTAATTGTTCATTTTAATAGACAAGTGTTTGAATGTTACAAAATATATTCTAGTAAATATATTGTGTTGTTAGTGGCAGGTCCTGTGTTGTATAATTATATTTTAGTTTACTTATTATCATTATATTTTCAATTATATTAATGCATTATTCATGATTTGTTTGCTTTAATTTAGACTCTACAAGCTGTTTTATCTCTGGAAGAAGCTCTAAAAATTGTTCCAAGACTTTTCCCTTACTAAGCCACCTTATTTCACAATGTAAAATTAAAGTATTAATTGAAGCAGAAGATTAATTTTTGTAATATGATTTTTAATAGCTTGGTATATATCGTACCCACGTGTATTCCCTTTTAACGGCAAAACTAACAGTATAGCTTCCTTTGCTGAGCAATCTTTGAAAACCATCCTTATAAAAATATTTATTTGTGCTACATTACAGATATCTGTTGATTCATCACCTGTAAACTTAGAAAAACACATTTTTGTAAATCATCTTTTAATTTTTCTCTGATATTCACAGATATTTCTTCTATTCTACGAGTTACTGAATTTCTGGATAATTGAACTTCCTGGATAGCTAACATAATTTCATTCTTATTTTTAAATTCTTGAAATAATATCTCTGATGCAGCAAGCATTAATTCTTTAATTATGTTACCATCCATTAAAGGTTTTTTGTGCATTGCAAGTATATGTGCAATCTTAAACGATGCAATAGTAGCAGCTTTTGATTTATTCACGGGCCTGGTAAACAAAGATTGTTGGGCAATTAATGCGGTTTTCATTTCTTTCAATTTCCATTTTCTTAAATTGCTGTTAGGAGGATATTCAGTATCATATTTTTTTATGAACTGTTGTGAAATGTCGTTCTATGTTGCATTTTTTCCCAACAGTAACTGTTGAACCACAGGAAAACTATAATAACTGTACTACTATATTAACTGTACTATATTGTGTAGCTCCTTGAGCAGGAGCTACACAATAATGACACCAAAGAACTGTTGGATAGTATATAATTTTATTATTACTCTTTAGTAAGATAAATATTTTAGAGCAGACTTAATATGGAATATACACTCACAAAATTAAAAGATTGCCTGAAGAGAAATTTACTGAAATAACAGTGAAATTGTAGATCAGCAATATTTTCCCATTCGAGTTCATAGAAAAAGTTTATGGTATAGAATTAACATCAATTGTTCATTTTAATAGTCAAGATTTTGAATGTTATGAAATATATTCTAGTAAATATATTGTGTATGTTTTATGAATTCATATTTATATTCTAAGTTTAAATTATTTTTTTTTAGTATGAAGTAATTACTCAGACTAGTGGCATATTACTCTGACTAGTGGCACAAAAGAAAAAGCTTTCTGCAACTTAAAAATTTCTCATCTTATATTTAGTAAGCCATTATTCAAATTTTTTCCTTATTATTTCATTAATATGTCTATTTAGAATTTAAATCGTTTTCATCCTTTGAGTTTGCTATATTTATTTATACCTAAAATTATGTTTCATTTTTAGATTAATATATATATATATATATATATGTGTGTGTGTGTGTGTATGTAATATTTTAGTTATATTAAATGTGTGCATATTACGAGTATGCATTAAGTTAAAACCCATCTCACAAAATGTGAATGATATTAAGGTAAACCTAGTGATATTTTCTAACGAATTAAAAATTTATTTATTGTACTTCTAGGTGCAGCTAGGAGAAATCCATTGTACAAGCAGGTGACTGACTCAAAAATTGAAACCGTCGTCAAAGACTGGTTAAGGCATGCAAATGCTAGGAGTTCAAAACAAAAAGAAAATTGTGTTGGGGAAATTTTATGATTTTGTATTCAATAAAGCCTTTTATTAAAACATTTTTTCTTTCTTTCTTTGTTGCAGTATTAAAAATATATTTATGTTAAAGAATGTGAACACAAACAATTCTGGATTAATTATTGAAGAAGATATTTTTAATGACTCCAACTGAAACAGAAATGAAACTGAATGAAACCAACTGAAATGAAATCCAACTGAAACAGAAAAGTTTTTATAAAAATAAATTATGATTTTCATAGATATACTTTTTGAAACTTAATTTATTATGTCCTACTAAGTTACTTTTATAAGTAATGATGGCTGAAAAAAGAAAGAGATATGAGATATCTATATATTCAACCAGTATACTGTTGCAGGATTGGGTTTTTGACATTACAAGCATCAAAAACTGGTTTAAACTGTCAAAAACCTATGACGAATAAATAAGTCAATCACAATAGCTATTAAAAAGGAAGAAACTTGTTTTCAAGCAAATTTAAAAGGTAATTCAGTGTTCAATTTATGTTTTAATTGTGAAATGTATATTTATTAATTAGAAAAATTGCATTAAAAAATTATATATGCACTTATAATAGTTTAGTTTTTCAATTGAAAAATTAGCATTTTGGTTAATTTTCTTTTTTTTCTTAAATTTCAGAATGCATTAATACCAAGTTTTAATGTAAAAATATTAGTTTTATTATTATAATATTTAATATTATAATTATTTTTAAATATTTTTACATTAACATTAGTAATACTGTTATTATTTAAGTAATATATATCACTATTTTTGGCAGTTATAATGTATGACAATTGTCATCGTAATAACATCAAAAGTAGTGGTAAATATTAATATTTACATTGTATTTTGGACCTAAATTTCTTAATAAATTTAGAAAAATGAATTGAGCTTAATATATTTCGAACAATTTGCATTCTAATAGGACATTTTCATGCAAAAATAATTGCTACAGAGATTCTAAAACTAAAAGTAAATTTATGGAAGTATAACAAAAGTGTATAAAAATAATAGTTGTAAATGTATTATTATTTATTAAGTAATAATAATAAGTAATAATACATTAAGCTTAATTTATTTTAAACAATTTGCATTCTAATAGGACATTCTTATGCAAAAATAATTGCTACAGAGATTCTAAAACTAAAAGTAAATTTATGGAAGTATAATAAAGAGTATCAAAATAATAGACACACTATTATTTTTATACTCTACTTCCATAAATTTACTTTTAGTTTTAGAACCTCTGTAGCAATTATTTTTGCATAAGAATGTCCTATTAGAATGCAAATTGTTCAAAATAAATTAAGCTTAATGTATTATTATTTTTAATTATTGTTACTTAATAAATAATAATACATTTACAACTATTATTTTTATACTCTTTTGTTATACTTCCATAAATTTACTTTTAGTTTTAGAATCTCTGTAGCAATTATTTTGCATAAAAATTCCTATTAGAATGCAAATTGTTCGAAATAAATTAAGCTTAATTTATTATTAAGAAATTAAGATCCAAAATACAATATTTTGGAGGGGAATAGTACGTCCTTTAGAGGTCTAAAATATCTAAATCGCGTACCCTCCACATCGAAATTTTCGCTCTTATAGACGTCCTATAGAGCGCCGCTTAGACATCGTAGACGTCTTATGGATCTCAAAGAGAGCACACCTCGGAGCTCCTATAGAGCTCCATTCCATGTGATGTAGATATTTTTCGACGTCTTATAGAGGTACGCGTTTTTATGAGGTGAGGTATTATAGACGTCTAATAGAGATCGGTGTGTTGTGTGGGTATAGTTCAAAGGCCAACATATATCCTAATTTCAACAGGAATATTCATAAATTACATAATCTACTTATTTGACTAAACATTTTTCAAAGTGAAAAATATCTATCTCCCCAAGTAAAAATTTCTTATAGTCAGCAAACACTTTCCAAATTAACCTCTTTTTTTTTTGGTCAAATTTTAAAACAACGCAGCATTCATATGGTTACCAATACCATTTATCAAATTAACTAAGGCATAAAATTCGAGAAAAATTGTAAAAATAAAATAAATAAAAATAAACATATGAGAAATGTGGAAAATGATAATCTATCTCATTCTATTTTTCATTATATCATAATTTCTTTAATAAGTATACTAATTAACAAAGAGAAAAATGTATACAAAAAAAACTGAGAAAATTAAACAGAAAGAGCAATGAACTTTCATAAATTAAATGTTTGAAAGATATTGGAACATATCCACAAACAAAAAAATGTTAGGTTATGCATATACCTAAGAGCTAGCAGTAATCAAAACAGTTGAGTTTTAAATCAGTTTGACATTAAAATTAAAATTTGCATTTGCTATGTTAAATAATGCATCAAAAGGTAACAATTTTTATTGTAAATAATAAATATAATGATGCTATTAAAATATATACCATAAATTTTTGCCTTCCAAGCTAACATTTTAATCTATAAAAATACCTTATTCATATTCCCAATGAAAATACTTATTTAAAATCTAGATAACTTAAAATGTTATTTATGAGAACAAACAAGCATCACATACTATGAACTTACAGCTATGTGTTAACATATACAGAAGAAGAGAGCATCTTACCAACAGTTTGAAAATAAGAATGAGGTTCACTCTCTAAACCATAACTTATTGCATAAACTTTGATTTCATAACTTGCTCCAGAGTACAAATTATCAATCAACAACCAGTTTTCTTTAGTAGTATTGCTTAATACTTTTCCAGTGTCATTCCGTAACCAAACAACAGTATATGAATCCTGTCGACTTGTAACATCTGATTTCCATGATATGTTCCATCCTAGCTCTACAGGCTCTAACATCTCAATTACAGGTGATGAAGGTCCTTATACAAAGAAAAAACAAACAATATAAGACACTTTGCTACAGATCTATATGAATTATCATAATGTAAAAATTGCACACAATATAAAGTTGTAACAATTTACCACACGACTCCCTCTCATAAACACAAGATATTCCAATGCATTATTATACATTTGCTCTTAAACTCCACATTTTGTAATATTAAAAAAAAAAAAAACTCTTGGAAATAAATAAATCAATTTCAATAGAAGACAAATTAATCAAATGAATCTTTCAAAATTGCCATGAATTAAATAAATTTTATGACTGGAACAATCTGCTGCATAAATATTACAGAACTGCATTATCTACGCTAAAGTTTATATTTTTGTGCATAATAGGATATTACTGCAATGAGTATATAACATTGGAAACAGGTGAAACCACTTCAACAGAGTAATAAAATTGTCTTCTTTTAAGGTGAGATGATGTCTAGTAAACATGTAAGAATAGTCCAGTAACTGGAATACAAAATCAATTAGTTTTAGACATGGGATTTAAACACAAAAGTAAAAATGATATCGACAAAGAAGTTAAATGCTACCACTAAGAATAAAATCAACTCCAGGACAAACTTGTCAGTTACTTCAACCACTTATTTTTAAAGGGTTATTCAAAACTGATACACATTTCTGTCAGAACAGCTAATTTTAGTGGTAATCATACGGTTTCTAAAGTGGTATACTTCAGGTACACTTTCTAAAATGAACTGTAAAATAAAGTGTACTTTGATGATAACTGAAAGGAGCAATTTTTGCTTTAAAAGTGGAAATCAAGAATTCTTTTAACTGTCATTAACATGTTCGCTGCCACTGACGCACTAGCCTGTCAGCATGGCACTACCTCGTATGCCAGTGACTCTCTGGGATGATGGTCGACTAAGACAAGTTAAATGCTTTATTTTTAGTGGGGCCTTGGAGGTTGAATGAAGAGGTTTTTCAGGCATGTTAGTGAAGCATTATTTCTATATTTTATGTGCATGGTTTTCAAATTTTGTATTTCAATTTTTTTATGTGCATTTTTAAAAATGGCAGACAGAACAAGTATGGCAGGACCTTCACAGCCCAAGATAAGGAAAGTAAATAAAAAATTGACTGAAGCCAAACTAATAGAAAAGAGTGATCTTTCTGATCATGACAGCACAGACGAAGATTACGGTTGAGATTCTATGAGCAAATCGGAAACAGATAGTGATGTTGCAATGGACACCACATAGAAACGTCGGCATCAGAGGATGGATATATCAATTTTACTGGCAGCGAATGTGTTAATTGTGAAATTTTAAGGTTATTGCTTTCCCTGAATTATTTTCACTAGTTGTAGTGCCTATTTTCTTATTTGCAGCAATACCTTTAATAAGATTTTTAAGGGAAACTCAATATTTTAAATATAATACCCTGTAAGAAATTTAACACAAAGGGGGGAAAATAAACCTGATTTAAAAGTAACCAGTTAATTGGTTAAAATTTCCAATATTCTTTAGCCAAAATGTAAGCATGTTGTTTTTCAAATCCATTGATGCACTTATAAACTCAGATATGAAAATTTTTAATTGATAATGCCTATGCTTATATGATCTGGGTTAGAGGTCATAGTAGGTCCCCTTAAGTTAAATTTTTTCTAAAGCATAACAGTCTTATTACACTCACTTTTAAAATTTTATATTTAATTTCATTATGCTCTTTCGGTAATTTTCTATCAGACATTTTCAAAAACATCTGATTTTATGCAAATCAAATATAATACATCTTTTAGATAATTTTTTCTTTTACAAAACAACTATTCTTATTTATGAAATATTATACTGAATGACTTTATAAGTTAGAAACGTAAAAATGTCCAAACTCTTTCTGATAATTTATTATAAATCAGAATTGCAAGGAGGCACACATAATTATGTTAACACTTACGTGTTGCTTGATATACAACTTCAGGTTCACTAGGAACTCCTTGACTAAGAGCTACAACACTAATTGAATAATTTCGACCGGGTAGCAAATCGCTCAATTGATAAGATGTTTTGTGGACAACTTGAGGAATGCCATCACCATTATAAGCTTCAAGTTCATGATTGCTAACCTGTAAAATATAACATATATTAGTTGATTTATTTAAACAGCATTTCTAGGTTATAAAACTTCAAAATATGAATAT